>LPNX010160368.1:440095-494226 GCA_001517045.1 Pseudotsuga menziesii | reverse complement strand
AGGCTTGTATGTTCACCTTGACTTTTGCCATGACTCACAGAACTGGTTAATCTCCAAGTCTCCCTGGCTAGCTTCAGGGTGGTCACTTATGACCTCAGACTTTGGAGAATGCCTACTGATGCTGATTTCAACAGTTTCTTATTATATTCTGGCTCTCTTGGAAGAAAATTACAAAGGTATAAAAGGCGAAAACTACTGGGAATTCCTTGGTCCACTGGTATACGATTTTTCAAGACCTTGCAATATCATAGTGGACCCACTCCCTTGCATATGTGTGGTAAAATAAGTCTTCTCTGTCATCAATGAAGTTCCTACTACCTTCTAGCCGATCATGTCCCCAGATCAACACTTCCAACACCATCTTGTGACAACTATTGAAGAAGTTGTTCAACCCTTTCTATCCTATCTTGGTAAGTCATTAATGATCCATTTTAATGAGGTCAAGACAGGTATGTGGACATGTATGATTTTCATTCCTCAGTTACATAGTATCTATTGCTTATCCTTTTGTTTGAACCATGAAGGTATGAATTATATAGCTGACAATTTCAAAATCTCAAGGATTATTAGGGTTGCTAACATGATTGTGTCAAAGACGAACAACAAACATGTATATCCAAAGAAACACTTAAGTGAATGTAGGGATAGTTTGTGGCTGACATATGAGGATTTGTAAAGACCCGCTTTACTAATTGCCTCTCAAGCTCAGAGTCTGATGACAAGTTTTAGGCAAATTTTTTTCTTGATTCCGATGTAGGATGGAGGTGTCCCATACATAAGTCCAATAGAAGCATGGATCAACAAATCTTGTCAAAGCAACTCCCTTCGGCACCAATTTCAAACCTTCAAGGCGCTTAGAATGGTTCAGTTTCCTTCTCGCACCCAGATAAAGATCCTGGTACGTACTCAACATATCATCAATGTGGTATTATCATGGATTGCATCCAAAGACAAAGGTAAGATATTAGGTATGAATTGTTTACTCAAATGGTTTCATTGGTGGTATGATTACACTTAACCCTTTGTTATTACCATGTTTAGGGTAGGTAGGGTTAGTTGCATTTTCAGTTAGGCATATTACTGTTACTTTGCATTGCATCTGATGTTCCTTCATCATTTAGTTAGTCTTTATTGTTCTTAGTTTGTTTCCCTTATTTCACGAACAAGGCAGGACGAAAGTGTCTTCCTCAAGATGCTTTTAATCCCTTTGGATATTTGATGTGTGTGTAGGTCTACAGGTACCAGAAGATTCACAGGTTCTTGAGCACTCCCAGGAAGAGCACTCGTCCCGCAGTTGGAGCCAGTGTTACGCTGCATCTACACCTAGCGCACCTTCAAATGTGCCCTAGGCAGAGAGAGCCATTTTTTCGACCAGGAGGGGTGTTGTTGAGCAATGGTGGTCATGGTCGGTCCCTTTGGTCCTTCCTTTAGGGGTACTATGGCTTAACGGTACTGTTGATTGCCCTTTGTTGGGGTTTTTAATCCCGGGGTTGGTGTTCGGGGCTCCTAGGGTTTGATCACTGGGTCACATGAACCCACACCTTGTTTGCTTGCTCTGGTGGCCTTTGCTTTAGTTACGAGACATTCGTCTCCCTTCACAACCACATAGGACAACCTTCTGGCCCTTCTGCACATTGGCGCCTTCTTTCCCTAGTCTCCTTCCTTAGAGGATGCTATCTTCCATCCCAGGCCTTCTTGCTGCTTTGAGGAGGGTGTTGAGGGATTTTACAACATTCTTGGGGTTAGATGGGGTATAGCGCCCTCCCTCCAGCTCACTCCAGCTGTTCGTTCGGAGTGAGTTGCTTATTTTAGCAGTTTTTGGCACCTAGGGGAAAATTACCCCAGGTAGCCTACTACACCTACACTATCCATATCCACGCATATATAGTATATCTTCTTCTTTTCTTGATTTGACTCCAATAAGGCACTGGTCACTAATAATCTTCAAAGAAGACATTATCTGGTGTTTAGTGTCCTAACAGAGTGACAGTAGGGCTCTCCCCTAGGAGGTTTCGACTTTCAAAGCAGTTTGGGAAGAGTGCTAAGGTGACAGTGGTCACCCTCTCCCTCATATGATTGCCGGTGACTTGCCTTGCTAGTTCATCCGGTAACACCAATGCATATCCATTTTCCCTGTATCATGCAACTTACGTTCAACTTAGTGAAAATGACATTCTAGTCCACTATTTTCTCTCTGATATCTGCCATCTGGGAACAGGATATCCAGTAACAGTGTGAAATCGGTTCTGAGCCAAGAAATGACAATATAATTTGGTGTATATTTTTAAACAACTGAGGTGCCAAGGGACTGAGTTTTCACCTTTATTTGCTTCTACAATTAACAAAAAAAATCTCATACCATAATTGGAAAAACTTTCCAATTTCTATTTAATGTAGAATTTTGTTGCATAGCAATTAAACAACATGCAGCTATGGCCTCACAGTTGAAGTCTTTTTCCCAGCCAGAGTGAGTGTTTAATTTTTGTAGCATGTGACATGGCAGGGTCAAAATTGTGTCTAAAATAGAAAGATCATTTCTACATGGCGTGTTTGCCTGTGTGTTTGTCTTGGGAAAAAATGATTTTGATTAAAACAGTGTCTGCTAAGCAATGAATTACTTCTGCATTGACAATTTAAGCTGCTGATATCTTTAAAGAAAGATAAAGGGAATGACTCATTTACATGAATATCCTATACATGGTTGCGTAATCAATTTTAACATTGTTACGGTTTTGGCTGTCTAACAGAGCGTTTATGTGCAATCCCTGAGTAGTGGAAGGAGACTACATTTTGCATTTAGATGGCTCCATTCTTTGGGAACCATGTAGAAGCTTTCTGCAGTGGTCATTGGTTGCTTGCATTTGTGAGGTATGCTATATTCAATCTTTGGTAGAGATCTTGTTGAAGTTATTTTCTGTCGTAATTCATTTCGAAGGAAATATGTTATAATTTATGCAATCTCAAAAATACGAGACATTTTTCATAACAAGCATATTCAGTTATCATGGTGAAATTGTCACATGATGAGTCCTCGATGTTGAAGGTATGCATTGTGCTTGACGACTCAGGAGTTGGCTAGTCACCAATTGAGAATTCAGATTCAGCTGAATTTGTCTGCTCTCTTTGGCTGGTGTACTTTGAAAATAAGATGAAAGGTTATCTGAAACTATCTTCTCATTTTCTAAATATTTTTAGATGATTGCACTGGTAAATGGTATAATTCAAAAGGCAAGTCTAATAATCTGGGTTATAATGTTTCTTTTCCTTGCAAATAGTCTACATTCAGCAATGTAGCAAGTCTGTATTCAAAAGGAGTGTTGGTATCACAAAATATTGATAAATCTGAATAGATGAATAAACCATAAAATAAATAAAGCTCAACCCAGTAGAAATTAAACTTGACAATTGAAATAGAAATAGTAATATTATACAGAAACATTCAAGCACATATACAGAGGAGTGACCATGTAACCTTACTGTGGGTAGAGCCAAAATGAGGCCAGAATAATCCTTGGTCGAGTAAACTTCAGAATCTTTTATCAGTAAAATTAAAATACCTTTTTCTCTAACTCCTTTCCTCTGATCTTGATTGCCATTCCATGTTCATCCATACGACTGCTCTCTACAATATACCTGGGCAACCTCCCATTCTAATCACCTCTCCTTGATACCAGCTTGCTACCTATTCTTTTACACACACGTCCAAGAGGCTACCTGGGAGACGAACACTAGTAGAGCAGTAGATGAGGAGGGCTTCAAAGACGAGCTTTTCAAACACAGTGCACCCACGCTTCTTGATTACACTGCTGATTTGCTTAACCATGTTGTTTGCTTGGGTTTACCACAATGTAATGTCCCCATTTTGCATAGTTCTATGGCCACACCTAACACACTCAACTCCATGGGTCCTAGTGGAGAAAAATTAAATAAATTAATAAAGAGTTACATTATGGGCCAAAGTAAGCTTATGCAATTAAATTATTACATTAAATTAGAAGTGATGAAAATCATAGTTTGATTAATTAATTATTAATAATTTTATGAGTTGTAAATTCATAGGAGGGCGCATAGGAGATAAGGTGGGCCTTGCCTTACCAAAGTTAGAAACTGGAAGAAATCAGCCCAAAACAAGATGTTAGTAAAAAACAGGAAACTGATGAAAAGAAGAAAAGCAGAAAGCAAGAAAAAGCTGGCAACTGTAAAAAAGATGGGAAACTCAACGAAAAACAAAAAAGAAAGGAAGTTTCTTGATTTGTGCAACCCAAGAAGGATTAGAAACATCCATAAAAGCTATAGAGGCTAACATTAGCAAGTGAGGGCGCATTCAAGAAGCAAAGTGGGTCATTATGCCAAAAGTGATGTCCAAAAATCAGCCAACTCATCTAGAATTCGGATTTCCGTGAAGGAAACTCTAGAAGCAATCAAAGTTTATAAAAATGAGGTTAAGCGCATCATTCACAACTTTTGGTCATTGTATTTTTGGTTTTGAGAGTTTGTTCTCAGTGGTTGAGTGATGTGCCTCAACTGAAGCTTTGGGTGGTGTGCCCCTTAGCCATTGTGTTTCATATTTGTTCATCATGTCAGTGCAACCATTAAAGAAGTGTTATTGTGGGTTCTGAAGTCCACTTCATCCAAGTTTCACACCATTCAACAGAGCTTGAAGACTTCCATTCAGTGACACTCGGTCTTCATTCTTCCTCTTATCTATTCTGTGTTAATCTGGCTATTATGGAGTTCTTTGTAATGGGCATTTCGACCCCACTAAAATTTATTTAATGTACTGGTGTCCATTCTGTCATTTAATATCAGGTTCAGTCAATGTTCATCCCATTTGCAGAACTTGAATACAGTAGCTAGATCATTCCAAACAGAGACATTCGCTCTCTGTATATGCTCGAAGAGTCCAACTCTAAGCTTCCCCTCTTGATCTAACCTTCCCCTTTGTTATGAGCAGTAAAAACTTTGCAACCTACCCGAGCTGTCTCGAACTACCACTCAAACTCTAATGAGCTACCAAGAAGTTGCCCTCCAAGATCACTCAAACTGTATTTAATACAACTTTTTTTTGTTTCCAGATCCTACGAAGAAGGAACATACTCTTTATTGAACTCTACTGACTTCTATGACTCACTTGACAAATCACTAACTAGATACTACAATTCTGGAAATGCTCAACTAACCTTATCGATTACATTGGGGAAAATGATCTAGTATCCTTATCCTCTCTATTCAACATTTTAACAAAATAGACCAAATTATAATCATGTGAGACCCTAGGTCTCCTTGAGTTTTCCTTGACCTAGTGAAGTCATAAATGACTTCACTCAGACAGTCTATGCACATGCATCACTAGGATTTGGATTTATGCTGGTTTGATAACATGGATGACTTGGATACAATTGTTTATATAAATTGCCAATGTCTGGAATGTACAACCTAGCTTATAGACTAGTAACCCTTCTTCATTCATAGTACAACTTACTAAGTGTGGTTCATATATGAGTTGTTGTAATCGATTTCTTATTTGAAGGAATTGTTCATAAATCTTTTAATACTTTGTCGATTTTGAGCTACAAATCAAATTTACAAGTGATAATGGTTGTCATATGAATCATTTGTATACATCTAATGAGAGCATCTCCCACTTTATTCTCCTTTTCTTTAATATATTTTATACTGAAATCAAATTCACTCATTGTCTAACGTTTAACTAAGGTTGATCCTTCCAAAAAGTCTTTTCGTAATAATGGAAGCTATGGGGTGTATACTTACTCTTGTTGGTAACTATGTACCATAGACTTTGTAAGATAACCAAAACATTTGAGTTGTTTTTGTGGGTTTCTAACATTTATAAACCTCTTATCATAATGATGTTGGTGGGTGTGTTTTGCTTCAAGTGGTATGATTATTTTTTATTAATGATATCAAGCTTAACTTGGGTTTAACCTTGAAATAATTTTTTTTGGGTACATTGACTAGTTATAATAATAATATTCAAGGTTTTATATGGTAATTATATTAGTTTAAATTAAAACTAAACCTAAATATCTATCCCTATGTTAGTTGATTTATATGACTAAACCTCGTACATTTAATTAGCAATCCAGAGTTCGTAAACTTGTGAAATGCAAACATCATATATGCAGAATTAGATCGTTTGTAGTATTTATCAACAAAACTAAGTTTTAAGAAAAGGAAAGTACTATACACACTTGCATAAATAAAACACTCTTGCAAGAAATAAAAAAGCTAACTCAACCACTCTCGGTGATGATAATGTTCTTAAGCACCAAACATGCTACTAGGACCTTGGTGTCACCAAGTTATCTCTTTACATTATCTCGTAGTTCCTATATTTCCGTAAATCGTCACTCCATTGTTGGCATGTTAGATAAAAATTAAATGACGTTGTAGAAAAAAGGAACACACCACACTTGCATTAATATAAATACTAACTATGAAGTCAAATTGCATAAATAAATGACTGCCATGATCTTATGGAGCGGGCTCCATCTCCTAATAATTCATGAAAACAAACTAATGACAACATTATTAAATTAAATCAAATCATGCAATACATAAAACTATAAACTTACAATCCATGTGAGAGAAAATCCTAAGAAGTTTTATTCACTCCATCTTAAGCTGAACATATGTTCCTAGAGATATTCCTAGAATGGAGAGGAACTCTCTTTTATACATGAACTTGCTTTAAAACTAAAATAATAGATAATAAATTTAGATATACTAATTTCTCATGTGGTTGCAACTATTTGTTAAAAAAAATAGCACGTCAAAAATAACCTCAAGATCTTTGCTAATAGATCTTATCCAAAATTCCAAGTTATTTCTCTATTATCCAATATATTTGAATGATGATCCCAGATCCATATAAAATATCGCATGTTTGAAGAGTAAAGGGGAATTTGACCCATGAATTTGGAGTAAGACTGAAAATGCATAGTTGTAGAAATTCCAGTTCTTGTAACAACTAGTCCAATTCCTGTAACAACTGGAAAATTGAACTAGTTTCATAAGTGAGAACATGTTCTTTTTCTAACATTTAATCATAAATTCACATAAAATAGTAAAAATAAATGCATTGGAAAACCTTTACACCTTAAATCTCACATAAGCATTAAAAATGGAATAAAACAGGTTCCAAGTAAGCAAGATGAGATTAAAAATAAAAGGAACATGATATAAAAATATTGTAATTTGGTGACTCAACACCCCAATCCTTTATGATTGAAAGAGGTATTAGATTACCTCAATACCCTATTTAAAGTAACACTGATATATATAACCATGGTATAACTATACCCTCTATTTTGGATCACGCTTTGACATTCATGTAATTAAGGTTTTACTCTACCTTACATTAGAGACTTGCTACATGTTTTAATTTACCCATTTATGAATCATTTGAGAATTCTGAAGGGTTGATTTGTGCACAGCTTTAGTATGGACAGTTGTATTGAAGGTAAACAACCCTACAGTATTTGTGTATTGCGCCATTGAGTGGTATGGGAATCTTGTGGTTTTTAGAATGGGTCAGAATATTGCTTTAGGCTTTGACTTGGTGTTGTGAATTTTTTATTTTGTGGTTTTGAAGTGGTTTAACTATAAGAAACAAGGGTTTTAATGGTATTTTTCCAGTTAAAGGACATGTGCATGAATTTTGGTTATNCAGGGTTCAGACTCATATATATATATATATATATATATATATATATATATATATATATATATAAACTCAAATTCTGTAACCCAAGTCTCGACTATGATTATACTATGTTTGTAATTTTGTGAGAGATAAAATATGCCTAAAATGAGTTTTCCTTCCAATATTTTTCTTCGGGGTTTCTGTGATAATTGTTTTTCTTTTGTCTCTCTTTTACTCTACGAAAAAAACATTCCATAAGGTAAAGTTGTATACATTAATGTGTGGGGTTTAGGGATGCATAGAATCTGAGTTTGGTATTCAATAGTAATTCTGAAAATGTAAAGCCCCATTCATTACTGGTTTATAGAGCTCTTTTACAATTACCAAGGTAAGAATTTTCTTTTACAATTTTTACTTTATCAATCATTACTTCAATTGTCTATTTTATTGAAATTTTTTGGACTTTTAAACTTGTGTTTTTACTTCTAGGATTGCAAGTAGTTACATTTATTTTCTTTCCTATTTATGTAAAAGGAATTTTTCTTATTCTTCTTGTTTCAAGTGAAACATGCAACCATGAGAAATTACTATTAATTATATATATATATATTGCCTCACAAGATTGTTCTGGTAACACCTGCTCTGCTCAACTACTTATACATGTATTATAATTAAGAAGTAAGCTATTAGTATTGCTTCCTAAATTTTGGCATAATTAAGAATGGTTTATACTGCCTTTATACTTAGTTGTTAGCATTAAGAACATTTATTGAACAATTTCATGTTTTGTGAAAGAGAATTTTACTGGTGTTTCTATATTAAGTGTTTACTATAGATCTATTTTGAACATCCCCAAAACTATCAAGTTCTATATCTTTTAAAAACCCAGATTCAAAGTATAATGTTCTTAATACATTGTTTTTAATTTTTTTATATGAATTGAGTTTTAGAAACAATATTCAATTATGACTTTTTATCCCAAGCTCTATAAAATGGTTTAAAAGATGTTTATAGAAACAATTTACTTTCACTAAACTATAAATTTATTTACATTTGTTTTGATTGAAGGTGTTATGCTATTAATAAATCGTTATTATTATTATTTTTTAAATGTAAATAGAGTTTTAGAAATCATGTTCAGTTATGAATCCTCTATGTTTTCCTCTAATTTTTTTTGTAATCTTCTATCAAAAACCCCCATTCTCCCATCTGAATCCCTCTTTTATCCCCCCAAAAAAGGTCTTTTTCTTTGCTTCTAACCTAACTAACTACTGATACCTAGTACTATATTTTTGGAATCTTGGATTTTTTTTTGACAAGTTTTCTAGTACTTCGATATTAAGAAAATTAACTTCTTGACATCCCAAACCTAAAATCTATTTATCTTTTGTAATGTCACGATCCCTCTTTAGTGGAATCCAGCCCATTCCATTTCTTTTGAAATTTTGATATGTCTATTTACAATTATTAATATAAAATTAATAATATCTCATGAAGCAAGGTAGGTGTTATTGATGTCAAAAGGGTGAATCCATGTCATTGATATTGAGTGATGTGGTCGTTGATGTCAAAGGGATAATGATGATGTAATTGTAATAGAGAAAGATTGTTTAGGTAATGTTTGATGTAACCTTGAAGCCCCTAAGGTATCCCTTGAAGAAGAAGCCTTGACATCAATCTATATAACTCCAAAGTGGTCCTCTTATGGTCTTTGGAAAAATAACTCCAAAGTGGTCCTCTTATGGCATAGCAGTTACACATGACGCTCACAGGAAGACACTTTGAGTTGTAAACAAATGTTGCAAAGCCCCTAGAGAATCCCTTAATGACCATGATGACGTGGAGTATAAAGAAGTCACTAAGGTGTCTCAAAGAAGTGTGAAGGATGTTCTAAAGAAATGATGTTGGGTCCACATGACCGTGAAGATGTGTTACATGGCCATGATTGTGGTTCACATGAACATGATAGTGGGTCACTTGACCATGGTGATCATAAGTGTAAGGAAGCCCCTAAAGTTGCCTTGAAGTAATGTCAGAAAGAAATGTGAAGAAATCCCTAAAATAATTGTGTTGGGTCCACATGACCATGTGGTTGGGATCACATAACCCATATTGGAGAAGGCCCTAGAGAGCCTCTAAGGTTAGTCCGAAGCATTTTGGAATGAAGTGTGAAATATCTCCCAAAATCATGATGATGGGTCCACATGACCCAAAAAGTAATGATGTTTGGTCCACATGACCCTATGAAGTGGAAAGGATCCCCAAAATGATTAATGATGTGTCCACCATGTAGTGATGATGTGAAAAAGTCTCAAGCCCCCAAATGGAGATGGAATCACGAAGGAAAGTTAAAGATGCATTATGAATACTTAAAGTGGGGTATTGATCCCATTCAAGTACCACGTAAAATATGAAGATCCTAAATTTAAGGTTAAATGAAACGTCGACCCTAAAGCAAATTAAAGGCATCCTGAAGGGTATATATAGGAGATGAAACATATCATTTCATCATCATTCATGCTCTTGAAGTCTCTCTTCTAAATTGCACAACTCTTCAAGAAAAAGTGTGAACTTTTGTGGAGGAGCTAGCATTAGAGGAAATTTGGGGTCTAAAATGGGCCTTATAAGAAAACGAGCCAACAATAAATTCTTGTGAGTTGAAATTCAAGAACCAATAGAATTTCAATAAAATGAGTCAACCATAATGGTTGAATTAACATATTTGTCATAAAAAAAACTACTTTTTTGTTCGTATTTTCAACCTATATCCCTGTGGTTTTACTCAAATTTTGATCGAGAGGGCCTGTTGGATGCGGAATTTAATTCCACATCCAACGATTACCCACACTGCATACTTTTGACGAATCCCGCTACCCCAAAAACAAAAAATACTTAAAAAATTGTGATGATGTAAATTTTGCATCCAACGAGTACCCACACTGCATACTTTTGACGAATCCCGCTACCCCAAAAACAAAAAATACTTAAAAAATTGTGATGATGTAAATTTTGCATCCAACGAGTACCCACACTGCATACTTTTGATGGACCCCGCTACCCCAAAAACAAGAAATACTTAAAAAATCGTGATCATGATGTCATCATCACAATTTTTAGGTATTTCTTGTTTTTGGGGTAGCAGGGTCCGTCAAAAGTATGCAGTGTGGGTACTCGTTGGATGCAGAATTAAATTCTGCATCCAACGGGCCCTCCCAATCGAAATTTGAGTAAAACCACAAGGAGATAGGTTGAAAATACAAACAAAAATGTAGTTTTTGTCTTTCTTCCTCCAAATTTAATAAATATTATTTTAACTATTATTTTATTATTTTCCTTAGGAGGCCCATTTTAGACCTCAAATTTCCTCTAATGTGTGGAAAAGTTGGGGTCATTTTTGTTCTTTGGTGAAGATTGGTAAAATTGTCATAACTTTCTCATACAATATCAGAATTACGAACTTCTTGCCTCATTAGAAATATTATTGAAATGGATATTTAATGACATATATGGTTTCTTTTGGTAAAGGGTTTATTTCTTGTTTCTTCATCTTGGAAGTTAATTCTTATGGCCTTATGTTGCGATGATAATTGTCTCACATGGACTAGGGTAAATAGTGAGCCTCTCTCTTGGTAAATATTATTGAATATCTTGCATACATTATGGATATCATGTTGATGATGATATTGGAACAAAACTTGGTAACTATCTTGGGATATTCAGTGTAGATCTTGGTGTTTATCTTGACATATTTTATGATGATCTTGACATAGTTCTTAGTGATTATCATGCACATTCTATGATAATCGTGGTGATTATCTTGGAATATTCCATGGTAATAATATTGGCATAATGTTCCTCTATTGGATTCTCTATGGTTTTGGAAATGTCTATGATGTAAGGGTTTGAATGATTATTTCTAGGATTTTATTACAATTTTTGGAGGCATATTTTAGGTCATATTCTTGAAGGTTTTGTTGTAGATCTGAAGACTATCTTGGAAGTTGTTGGCATTCTTTGAGGACATATTTGAGGCATGTACAAGTTGGCATTGTGGCAGAGACAATTATTGTGCCATTGTGACAAAGATAGTGATTATGGCATTGTGACAAACATGGATTGTGATAGTGACATTTAGACAGTGATTGTGGCATTGTGACATATCGAGATTGTGATAGTGGCAGTGATACAATGATTATGATAGTGACATATACAAGTATAGGGATAGTGATACAAGTATAATAACAATGGTATAGGTACAAGGACAGTGATACATGTACAGAGGTAGAGATATAAGTATAAATTGACAGATGCAATGACAGTGGTGTATTGATGTTCTTATTCATATCAAGGTGGCAAAACAAGGAAAGGATAGGAGATCAAAGTCTCCTTCAAGTTGGCGTATGTGATCTTACGAAGTTGGAACTTCCTTCCAGTTGGAGATGGAGAACTAGGGTGGCTGGGTGGAGCAGGGGATATTGAGTTGGTGCTCAAGAGGATCAGTGTGCTCATCCCATATATAGGTTCAAGCCTATCAACAAGTTGGTGCTTTCCCAAATTAGTCATTTGGAGCTAGCTATAGCAAATTGGAGCTTGTTTTACAAGTTGGTTCTTGCAGTGAAGGTCGGTTTCCTTATTATGTCACTTGCCTCATCACCACGTTGTTGTCTTCTTGGTTTTGTCATGTTTCTCAATAGTTCTATTAATATTTATTCATATTTCAAAATTATTAATGAATCGATATTAGATACTACCAATAGTTTATCAAGAATTAAATTGATCTAATTATACCAATGGAGGAGTTACTATGGAAAGATGTATGCTTTCTTTTGACAAAAAGTTGGAACATGGATTTTTAACAACTAAAGGGGAAAATGGTCACTATGCCTATATTAGTTTTCTCATTTTGGGAGAAATGCTTTCATGTATATGTGGATTTGTCAAGAATAACCATGTGAAGTATTTTTCTTGAGCCAAGAGGAGTGATGGATCATCTTATCTTTTTTTCCAAAATAAATAGTCTCACATAATGGAATTAAACCACTATAGAATGTGAAGGCTTGGCGATGGTGTACATGTTGCATAAAATTTAGTGTTATTTTCTATGGAATCATTTTAAGTGCTATATTGATCACTCTACAATAAAATACTTGTTGAATAAGTCAGTCTTAGAAGGTAGCATTTTCACGTAATTGTTACTATTATGAGGTCGTGGTCAAACTATGAAAGAAAAATGTGGGACACAATCATTTATCATGGACTAATTCTAGGGAATAACTGAGTGTTCTATATTCAACTACTTGCTGCAGATTTGTTTGATGTAGAGATAATACTAGATTAATTTATTTGTCTCATAATTCCTAATGAGGGGTTACACCTTAGAAGGATAAAATAAGAAATAATGGCATCAATTAAGGGTAGTTCATGCACTTAAATGTCATTTGATCATAGGGAAGTTGTATAAGGTGGTTATGGATAGTACCCTTAATAAGTGGGTGTTGGATCATGATCAAGATGAAGTCCTTTGTAAGGAACTTGATGTTTTTTAATCTCCTCGAGATTAATATGGATAGAAAGCTATAATGTGAAGATACCATGTGTTGGACTTTTGTATCTGACCTTGTTCATGGATGTCACATACTATGCTAAAAAAATATGATGTTTATCAAAGGGTGGGAGAACCTTCTACCAGAGATGTAATGTCATAGAAACCCATTGCAATTAGAAAAGTGTTCGATCATTGAGAAGAATTGATTGGATTCATTGACGCACCCACATTGTCCTCAGAGGTGAGACACATTATTATTATGGATGGGTATCTAATGCAATTGGTGAAATGCATAGACAATACTACACTACCTAAATCAATCTTAGGCTCATATTCGAGAACATTGTGACAATATTTTGATATCCACTGAAGTTTACTAATGACCAAAGTAAGCGTTGTGTCACTTAGACAATTTTATGTTGGTTAGGATATTTAAGATTCAACATCACAAGAGTAGCCTCCTATGATCTACAAACCAAGAGTACTAACAAAGCTTACAATAGAATTTTGGAATGTGAGCTGAAAAATATCTATAACATCCATTAAGATGATTGGGATTTAGGATTCTTGAAATTCTTTGGGAATATCATACCATGCACAAATCCCCCACATATTATACCCTATTTAAAATGGCATATAGTGAGGTGGGTATAATTCCATTGGAATATCTTATTTTTAGTGTGTGTATATTAGTACTATGATATTGACAAAATATGTTGCCGTCCAAGAAAACACAAATGCATTAGTGTGAACAAAAGAAATTGAGTTGTGTAGGATATCATTAGCTAGTTGCAAAATGTGGACAAAAAACATCACATGACTAGAACACCAAGAAGAATATCTTAGTGTGTAGAGGTTGTGTACCATTATATGATATCAAGTTCCAAAAGCACGTAGGGAATATGCGATTACATTGGATGGGGCATTTTCATTTTTATATAAACATTGGCGAAGGTATAATCAAGTTGGAATAGCTTGATAGGAAATCTATCAAGGGATGGATGAATGACACACACACCTAAAAACCCTTCTCTACGTTGAATTGTAGTAGGATCTAGGCATGGATGTTTCCAATGTGCTTAAACATGGTGTTGATCTTTCTGGATTCAATGTGTGGATAGCTAGAGATGATAAATGTGTTTCAAGTGGTACCTCCACTCATCATCAAGATCCATCTGAAGGTGTAGTAAGAAGAGAGGAGGATGGCTAATTGATTCGAATTTTGGGAGACAGATATGTTGATGTTTGAATGAAATCGGAGATGCTTGAGCTTTAAAACTTTTATAAAACAATTTTAACACTTATGATTTTCATAATTTAGCCAAATAATTCTTTATATCAACCACATATGAATCTCATAAATAAATCAGCCACATAAATCAATTAACAATGAGAGACAAGAGATACCCTGGGAAAACCCTCCAAACATAGAGGATGAAAACCCCAACAATTCTTTGAGTATGACAGATAGATTTGCAGAGAATGGTTTACAACACATAAGCATATTTATCAATAAGAGATATCGCCACTGTAGTAGAGAGGAGAGATCCAATGCAACCCTGCAAAAACAATTGTATGCAACTGTATTGAACTTGCTATAGGCCTAGCATATTAATAACAAGCCAAAAACCCCAGCATGAAGAAGGTAGCACATAGGAGGCTCAATAAACACATTGAGAGCACCACATAACACATTCACAAGGAGGAGCTAACTAGAACTCCCTCCATGCAAACATTAACGCCCTTCCTTTCCTCAATTAGCTTTAACTGAATGCTCATTGTCTTCAACTGAAAGTGAACTGACTTGAATTGAATGTTGACTTGAACTTAATGTTAACTGACTTGAACTTAATGTTAACTTACTTGCACTGAATGATAAATTACTTGAACTAAATGTTAACTGATCTGAACTCAATCTTTAACTGATTGTTGATCACTCAGTTAACAGGCTAACTTAAGTGTCATTAGTGTTTCACTCTTATTGCCATCCATGCACAATTTCTATTATTAGCTTTGCATGGATCTCTTTAGTTAACTAGTGCATATTGATTAATGAACATTAATTTCTTCTTTACTTAACTGATTACATTCATTAATAGTTCAACTGATGCTTTGACTAAGGCATTCATATTTTATGGAAGCTTTAACATGAGTTCACTCAAAAATTTGCATGGAAAATTCTTTCTCTATGCTTTATCTCATTACCATTAAATAATCAATACATGGTCCATATGTGTATTATTTATCCATCTTATCATATCATACTCATAAGAATTATTCCATACATACTGATGATCATATATATTACCCTAGGTCATATAGTCATCTGCTAAAGTAATTCACTCTAGGGGTAGCTAAGCCCTAAAGGAGACTTATAGCACTCAATGACCACGACTAGTAATATATCACATAGTATAACCACCTCAACAAATGGGGGTCCATAGTCTTAATACAACACAAGACTTCAATCTTAATACAACACAAGATCATCTCCACAATTGGAGATCCATTCTCGTAGGGTACCATCTATGAGAATCTTTTACTTGATACAACACAAGTCCACTATCTTGATATTACTCACAAGCTCTATAATACAATATCACCACCTCAATCATATGAGGATACTTAGGACTTGATACAACACAATGTTTTAACTTGATACCACAAAAGTCTTGGAGAATGACTCCTGATGTTGTACAATCAACACTCCTCTCAGTGAGGGAGACATTCTCTGCTTTACCAAGAATGTATTGCCATACCAAGCTTATCTCAGAAGTATTTTAACTTCGTCACTGACAACGGCTTTTCCACAAATTTGCAATCAGCTCATCATTATCTATGAACTGAAATATTTTCTTTACATGACCATGACTTCAATGAAGTAAAACTTCATCTCAATGTGTTATATCATAACACGGGGTTTTTCAAAAAGATTGACTATTAACACTTAATAAATGCATTACCAAGTCTTTCACCCTAGTAGGTAGCTTCCCAAGCTACACTACTCCCCAGTGCGTAATAATATCCGCAATACACTTTGCTTAGTACTAGCTGAAATACACCTTGCTTCCATAGTACTAGCCGCAATACTTGGCCTTAGTAAATATGTTGGCAATTTTGTTCATCCATGGATATGTATAGGAGTTACACAACTCCTTTCTGCACCATGTCTCAGATATAACTAACTAGGAACTTTGTAAATTTTTACTGCTTCACATTATCCTCTATCTGAGCAACATCTTTGATGTGATCTTTCTCGATCATTGTATTAAGTTAATATCCATATATCCGAGAAACTTTTTTTCACTAACTGAGACATGTTTGAATCCACATACAATTGAACCAAGTAAGTAACACAACACATGCTTTGTAGTACATGTCTATAAAGCATATAACCGATCATATGACTTGTATATATTTATCTAACATCTATGAGATCCTACAAATCTAAAAAATAATATGATTTATCTATGTGTGTGGTCATGGATTTACAATCAATTGTTCTTGAATCCTTTCAAGAAATCTACTGAACATTTTTTCTCAATAGAAGAAAAAATATTATCCAATGATTGTTACACCTCTAAACTTAAGGATCATCCAAGATTCTTACATATAGATTCATTTTGAATATGAGCACCATTAAGGTTTCTACAGAGCATGAGTTTAATTAACCAAATCCATTTGTTTTCCAGGAGCTAGCAAATCTAGCTTCTCCCTCACAACATCTAGGATGTAAGAATCATAATTTGAGTCCTCCATCACAAAGACTCATACTCATACATGTTTAACACAAATATAAATAACTAGGATAAACAAATTACCTTCAAGAGTATTTACTTCTCTCAGAATAGTATTAGGTCTTCTATTATGAATTCTTCCTAAGAAACATAGGAATCTCTCGATTTGCACTTTTTCAGGATCAACAATTTGAATGACTCAATGTCATTCTCTTCTTGTAGGTCAGGGCATATGTTTTTCCCTACAAAAAAAAATATTCAAATGATTAAGCACATTACATATCCAAGAAATGTAATCACATGAAAACCTTCAACATATTGACAATGGTTCACACAATTATGTACATAGACTAAATCAATGTTTTGACATAACCCCATTCATATTTCATAAATAAATTATGCATCATCATATTCATATCTCATGAAACAATCACGCATGCTTTATATTCACATCTCATGAACAATCATGCAACATTATACTTTTATTAATTTAAACATAACATGAGTTTTACTATTTACCAATAAATAGAAGTATTGTAACATATGTTTATAATCATGTTATACTATAACACCATTCTTAATCCCATGATTACATTTAAAAAACATATAAATCTGATTTTATAAAAGCATATGATAATCAAACAATCATGCATGTATACTTCATGAGTTTTGTTATTTCTAATAAAAGAAAGACAATCAACATATATGCTCAATATGTTTATATCATAACACAACTCAAAATTCCAGGAATGCATGTATCTATATGATTGTAATGAAACACATTAAAAACATATAGATCTAAAGAGGAATATAATAAACAAAATACAAGTACTTATATTTTATTGTTGTGTGTACTCCATCTTGATCTTTGCTTCATGGCAGACATTACTGGAGTCCTTCGGTCTTGATATCCTTGCAAATTTAAGTGCATGCAGGATGTAGCGAATCTCTACATAAGGAAATCGGATCCTGTGCAACTTGGAGTGAATGCTCTTCTTTAGGAAAAAATTCTTTCGACGATCATCATCCACTTATGCGGATGATTTCTTAGCTCGAAGAGGCTCTCATTACACAAAGGATCCATTGAAGAAGAATTATATACAATCCACAAATCCCTAGGTCGTTCAACCAAATCTGCCAGATTGGAAAGATGTTTGTAACACATTTTTTGAAAACTTCATCTTCAAATACCTTATCGTATATCACAAATGGTTCTGGATTTTTGAAATCCTCTAGTGAGAAAGCTAAATCCGTCCATTTTGGAAGTGGGTTTTCAACGATTTTGGTCGATTCCTTATCACAGATTGATCAGAAATGATCCACGACATTTGTCTCCTAGAAAGTGACGGGAATGGTGCATACTAAATTGCTCTTGGATTCACCATGCATTGGATGAAAGAACCTCGATCATTGTCGATACATAGCTATTCTCCAATATGTCTAATAACATTTCCTTCCATGTGTTAAAGTTTGAAGTGCCCTCGAGATGGTCTTTTGGTTGAATGGAGATCGATGTCATGGTTGCAATCTTTTGCTCAACTCTTCAAGATCTACGTAGGCTTTAGTTTGTTGCACAAAACTAAGCTCCTTCATGTCCTTTTCTCCGATACCATGTTGATGTTTGAGCGAAATCGGAGATGCTTGCGCTTTAAAACTTTTATAAAACAATTTCAACACTCATGAATTTCATAATTCATCCACATATGAATCACATAAATAAATCAATCAACCATGAGAGACAAGAGGTACCCTGTGAAAACCCTCCAAACATGAAGGATGAAAACCCCAAAAATTCTTTGAGTATGATAGATAGATTTGCAAAGAATGGTTTACAACGCATAAGCAGATTGCCCGATAAGAGATATCACCACAACAGTAGAGAAGAGAGATCCAATGCAACCCTGCAAAAACATTTGTATGCAACTATATTGAACTTGCCATATGCATAGCATACTAATAACAAGCCAAAAACCCTAGCATGCAAAAGGTAGCACATAGGAGGCTTAGTAAACACACAGAGAGCACCACATCACATTCCTAAGGATGAGCTAACTAGAACTCCCCATGTGCAAACATTAGCGCCCTTTCTTTCCTAAATTAGCTTTAATTGAATGCTCATTGTCTTCAACTAAAAGTGGACTGAATGTTAACTTACTTGAATTGAATGTTGACTTTAACTTAAGGTTAACTGACTTGAATTGAATGTTAACTTACTTGAACTGAATGATAACTTACTTGAATTGAATGTTAACTGACTTGAACTCAATCTTTAATTGATTGTTGATCACTTAGTTAACAGACTAACTTAAGTGTCATTAGTGTTTCACTCTTAATGCCATCCATGCACAATTTATATTATTAACTTTTGCATGGATCTAGTTAACTGATGCATATTGATTGATGAACATTAAGCTCTTCTTTACTTAACTGATTACATTCATTAATAGTTCAGCTGGTGCTTTGATTGAGGCATTGATTTAGGCATTCATATTTTACGGAAGCTTTATAACATGAGTTCACTCATACATTTGCATGGGCAATTCGAATCTCTTTCTCTATGATTTATCTCATTGTCATTAAATAATTAATGCATGGTCCATATATGTATTATTTATCCATCTTATCATATCATACTCATAAGAATTATTCCATACATACTGATGATCATATATATTACCACATGTCATATAATCATATGCTAAAGTAATTCACTCTAGGGGTAGTTAAGCCCTAAAAGAGACTTATAGCACTCAGTGACCATGACTAGCAGTATATTACATAGTATAACCACCTCAACAAATGGAGGTCCATAGTCTTGATACAACACAAGACTTCAATCTTGATACAATACAAGATCATATACACAATTGGAGATCCATTCTCATAGGGTATCGTCTATGAGAATCATTGACTTGATACAACACAAGTCCATAGTCTTGATATTACTCACAAGACTCAACTTGATATTACTCGCAAGCTCTACAATACAACATCACCACCTCAATCATATGAGGATACTTAGGACTTGATACAACACAATTTCCTAACTTGATACCACACAAGTCTTGGAAAATGACTCATGATGTTGTACAATCAACAAGATAGTCATTAGGAAATTGGTGGATAAAATTAATAGTAATAAAATAATCATTAAAAATTAATAATAATTAAAATATAATTGATGAAATGTAATAATAAAAATAAGATGGAATGAAAGAATAAAAAAAAATCATATAAATTAATAATAGAATAAGGGTAAATTAGACATTTATCCAATAGTGTTTAAGGGATTAGAGAATTATAAATAATATTTTTAGTTTTTTTATTTTTATTTATTAATAAACAATTTTAAAAAAATGAAATAAAGTCATAATAATATTAAATAATTTAGCCGTTGGGAATTAAGAATAATTAAAATATAATCGATGGAATATCATAAGAAAAAGATAGAATGAAATAATAAAAATAAATTGAAAATGAAATTGAAATAAATTAATAATAGAATAAGGGAAAATTATAAATTTTAACAAAGAATGTATAAGTGATTAGAAATTTATAATTAATTTTTTTAATTTTTGTGTATTAATCATATAGAAATAATAATAATAATAATAATTATTATTATTTATTATAGGAAGTTGTCAGCTTAGTTACTATTTTAGTTGAAATTTATTTACTATTTTTAATTATCTTTAGGATATACATCTAGTAATTAAATAAAATTAGATCACAAAGTCAAGTTGCCTAAAAAAAAGTTTGATCCAAATTATTTTTTTCCACCATGCAACGAATTCCTTTAGTTGGGGGTAGGATTTATGGTGCCTTGTTTCTATTAGAGGTATGGTATATACTATTATGTCTAATCATCGCAAATTAAAGGGATCATATAGGGGGATTTATGTTATTAGGATTGGAAACCTTAGAAATGGGGGAAGTTGCTTAGATTTCTTTTGTTTTCTTACATTGAATACAAGACTATTAGGAAATATTTATGTCTTGACACACATTTAATGAAAAATATGAGACGAGGGTTGATGAGTCTGGTCACACATTTAATGAGATATCATCAAACATGATTTGTATATGTTAACATGTATTTATTGAGCCCGAGAGGTAGCTCAGTTGGTTGGTGCTTCCAAATCCAAGATTGAAGTAGTCGAAGTCAAAGGTTCAATTCTCTGGGTCCTTTAGGGTTAAGCTCCCAAAAGTGGAGTTGAGAAGGTGAGGCCCCTTTGGGTGGGCCTCCTAGGAGTTATTCCCCTGAATGTAGTGTGTTCCATCAAAGTTATGGAGCAACAAACAACATTAAAAAAACATGTATTAATTGAAAAAATGTGTGGAGTGGTTCTTTGTCTTATCATGCATTCAATGGAAAATGCATAAATATTTACCAAGTGTAAGGTCAATAGTCTAGGTAGATTAGGAATTACTTTTGGAAAAATCAATGAAGTAGATGGAATCTACACCTCTAGATGCCTATCTTGATGGAAGATTTCATTAAAATCCAAATTTAACCCCATATTCATCTCTTTTTCTATAAAGAGAAATTTCATACCCCTTTTTTGTGAGCTAAAAATTATATCAACTATGAAATAATTGTTACACCTAAATCTCGTCACCATCATGTTATGAGATAGGTATTCCCTTGTCTGCTCCAATCCCTCAGAGTTTGTCCTAGAGAAATGAAAGGTAGAAAATTGTTCCCTTATATTTTTCCTTGTTGTGAGCCAGTAACGCACCTTTTAACACCGCTTTTTTCCCTCATTAAAAGTGTGGTGCTCGCGTTTTAAAGGAAAAAAAGGAAGCTTCGAGAGGCTTCTCGAAGCTTTCCTCCATGGAACCTCATCCCTATGGTTTAGGACTACCTAGAGCTCGAGATCCTTCATTTTAGGATCTTCTCTCCACCTCACCCATGAGATCTTCAACCATTCCTATCCTCCCATGCTTTTAAATACTGGCTCACCCCCCATGGAAAAGAAGAGGAAGAATTGTGTTGAACACCCAAAATTTGTCAAAATAATTCTTGAGCTATTGGAGGCAAGGTGAAGTTAGAGGCAAGGAGCCATTGGAAGGAACTCTCAACGCCAAGGCATGAAGGATGTAGTCTCTCCAATCATTTTTAATACAAAGTGTCTTTTCTTTCCCATATTTACTGTATCATTCGTATGCATTGCTTGATTCCTTGGTCACAAGCATGAATCTGGTTATTATCTTGTATGCTATCATCTTTCTCTTGTTGTCTTCAATCTTTTACAGGTTCTTCAGCGGTAGCAAAGGCGAAAGCTTCAAGAATATCGAGGACAATACTTAAGGGAAGTTTTGTGCCATTATATTCAAGCAATTGATCAGATCTAGGGAAAGTTTAACATTTTGGGTTTGTGTTTTACTCTATACATGTATCATTCATATCTATGGAAACAGCTTCTGTCCGCAGAAAGTGAGAATTTCCAGCAAAAAAATTGGTGACTCCGCTAGGGACCACCCTCCCCCCCCCTGACCCCCCTATAGCTCGCATGAGAATTCATAGGTATTTTCAAGAATTGTGATTGATGTTGGTCTTTAAAGCTTCATAGTTGGCTTTGACTAGAAGTTGGTTTTGCTAGATCTTTGATTTCTGTCTTCTTTAACAGAAAAAAGAAAAGATTCATTTCATTCTTTCTTCATTTGTTATACATGATTTTTGTATGTTTTTTCCCTTTTTCAAAAAATTGTGAAAAAATCCATATAAAAGTTATTGTAGAATTTTACGATTAGTTTATTCTCGTTGTAGTTGAAAAATCTAAGCACTTTTGCATTAAAGTCGTAACATTATTTTCTTCCTTTTCGTTAGAGATCTCATTTCTTTTTCAATTAAAAAAAAAATTGTTTGTTTCAGTTGGGAACGGACCATATAAGAAAGTTTGCTTTATTTTTGTATGGGATTTATTATATGTTTTAAAGAAATTGAATCTCTCTCCCCCTTCCTTAAGTAGGGAATCTACGAAAAGTTAAAGTAAAAGGATTTGCATGAGAATATTGCATGGTTTTACTTTTCTATCCTCACCTCATGCATTCACCTAACCGTTAAAGATAAAATTAAGCGCTAGCTTAGGTTAAAATATTTAGCAAGGTGTGATATGTTAGAGACGTGTTTCAGCGTCTTTAAATGTAGGAGGTGTTGTTTTTTTCCTACATTGCATCCCGTGGATTGTGTGGTTCTTCCACTTACCGCTGGTGTATTGAACGACCTTTTGCATACCCTTTAGGTATATAGAAAGGTACTTCACATACTCAGTTGTATATCGGAAGGCCCCTTTCGAACGGTTG
Organism: Pseudotsuga menziesii; assembly: GCA_001517045.1. NCBI lineage: Eukaryota > Viridiplantae > Streptophyta > Pinopsida > Pinales > Pinaceae > Pseudotsuga > Pseudotsuga menziesii. Next base: position 470,972 of record LPNX010160368.1, on the reverse strand, counting down.
TGCATTAGACAACACTACTACGGAGTGGAGCTCCCACGTACCTTGCATATATAGGGAGACACTTTTAGTAATCCTGAAACCATCTGAGCACAACCCTTTGGTCGTCCTATCATTGCAATACAACGAGAACAACACTCGGGGAGATTACTACGCACGTACTGTCTAGGTATTCACGTATTCAGGAAATGGTACGGTCCCAATCCTCCTTGTCGCGCTCTACTGTTGGACCCTGCGGTATATAGCGAGTTGTGATGGTTTGACAATCCTGTGAGGTTCCAGACCTTTAATCCACTCCTCTCACATATTTTTCTTGTTGCTTTAGTTTGAGTAGAGCTTATTGTCTGTACAATTAGAATTTTTTAAAAGAGAGATATTTTTGTTAAATAGTTATGGCTTCACCTTCCAGGACTACCAACCAAGAGACTCCTTCACAAAGCACATCTTTTGTTTTCCCTCCATATGGGGATGTTGGTCCTCCTTTCATGGCTGCGTTAAGCCTTCCTATATTGACTATCGGAATACATGTTTGGTTATTCTCCAGTCTAGTTATCCCATATACACCAATTGCTTCAGATCCTAACCCTTCATCGTGGGAGCATCAACCTCATGTTAATCCCTCGCCTTCTTTGCCATTTGTGTCTTCTCCCTTTTCTCCCTCTTCACCTGTTGAAAGTTGTAGTACTAGTAGTCAGGTGGATAAAAAAAAGAAGAAAAGGAAGATTAAGAAGAATAAAAACAAACAAAAAACCAAGTCTCAACCAACTACTCCCCCCAATGCAGGGAGCGTGATTTGCACACCCAAAAACCGCGTAAGCCCAAATTCCCTTGCAAGCTTTGCAAGGGTGATCACCTTCTGAAATATTGTCATGGTATGGCCCTTGTTTTAGAAGAATGGTCTAAGGTTTCCCGAAAGCCGATGTCATCAGCCTCTGGTCATCATATTGATGATACCCCCTCAACCAGTAACTCTGTGGTTAAGAGTCGGAAGAGTAAAGTCAGAATTCCTTGCTTTCTTTGTAAGGACATGCACTTTACTTACCTTTTTCCTCGCATGGATGAAGCTTCTAAGTTGTTGGAAGATATTATTGTTCCTCGGTAACGGCTTCCAATAGGTTATCATAAGTTGTCCCTTGACCTATCATTGGTTGATAAAGTGGTCAATCCAGCTACATCCTCGATTGATCCCACTCTTTCTTTAAAGAGTGAAGAACAGGTTGTTCACCCCACTCTTCCTTTGAAGAGTGAAGTTAAAATGGTCGAGTCGACGTCATCTCCACCCAATCCCACTCTTTCATCAGAGAGTGTTAAGACTGAAATAGTCGCTTTGACCAATTCTTCATCTTGTTCTTTTCTTCCAATAGAGAATGAACTAAAACTTGCTAAAGTTGTTATGCTCTATTTTGATTGCTCCTGATAAGAGGAAATTTTTTCTGTTTCAACAGAACCCTCTTCAAGTACTAAGGTTGCTTCCTTTGATTGGAGTAATCTAACTGAATCTCGTCTTCATTCGAGTGTTCCTTTCCAGATAGGTGTGCAAGTTACCGCTAGGCAGATGCTTCATACTATTGTTGACGAAGGGGCTTCTATTAGTATTCTATCCTCAACTGCTTGGAAATCTTTAGGTTCTCCTCATCTTATGCCAGCCATCGATCAGATATTGGTTTTTAATCGAAGACCTATGCACCTTTAGGGATCCTTCCTTCTTTACCTATTACATTATGAGGGAAAATTATCTGTATTGATGTTATGGTGGTCCAAGTTCCTTTAGATTTCAATATGCTCCTTGGACGTGATTATGTTTATGCCATGAAGGCTGTAGTGTCCACACTCTTTAGAGTGATGCATTTTCCCCATGATGGGAAGATTGTGACCATCGATCAACTTTCCTTTGTTACACTTGACCATCGCATGATTCCTAGTAATCAGATTGCCCTGAATGTTATTGTGGTCCCTTCCCCTTCTTCTAGTTAGCTTCTTCCCATCATAGGTAAAATGGGGGGCATGGCTCCAATCTATGGAAATCATACTGGAATTAAGTTACTAACTCCTTATGTGAAAGGGGGAAACCTACCAACCTCTGGATATCATGTTGGGTAAGAACTATTTGTGAGCATGGTTCCCATTTTATGTCAAGCTCATTAAAAAATGAAACAGATGTTTGTGAGCATAGTTCTCATTCTGTGTCAAGCTCATTAAAAAATGAAACAGATGTCTACGAGCAGAGTTCATATTCTGTGTCAAGCTCGTTAAAAAATGAAACATATGTCTGCAACCATAGTTCACATTCTGTGTCAAGCTCATTAAAAAATGAAACATATGTTTGTGAGCATAGTTCCCATTCTGTGTCAATCTTGTTAAAAAATGAAACAAATAACTTTGAGCATATTTAGGCTTCTGGTTTCAAACTCGTTAAAAAATAAAACTGACCTCGAGCATAGTTTTATTCCCTTTACAGCTCGTTAAAAAATGAAATGGACCATAGCAAGCATAGTTATTTTTTTTTTTCAAGCTTGTGTAAAAATGAAACAGGTCATTTTGAGCAGAGTTCCTTTTTCGTGTCAAGCTCGTTAAAAAATGAAACGGATTCTTCCATTGTGTCAAGCCTTGAACCTTCATTTCACCTGCCTGTATAACTTGATCTTTTTTCTTCCTCTGTTTTTGGTGAACATTTTCCTAGTAGTAACCATGAATTTAGTTGGATGATGAATAGAGTAAACAGACAAAATGAAGCCAACCTCTTTACATTATGTTGGAGTTAAGCTACTTGACAGTTATACTGGAGGCAAGTACCAACCACTGGACATCATGTTGGGAAAATACTCATCAATGGAACTCATTTTGAGCATACTTTCTTTTAGTTTCGAGCTCGTTAAACCATGAAACGACCCTTTGAGCATAGTTATTTCTCTATGTCAAGCTCGTTTAAAATAACGCAGATACTCTGAGCATTCTTTCAATCAATATTCGGGCTTGTTAAAAACAATAAGATGGTGTTGAGCTTACTTTTCATTTTTTTTGCTCTGGTTAAAACGTGAAAAGTGGTTTGAGCTTACTTTATTGCTTTTTCGTGCTCTCGATTCAAACATGAAAAAGGTTTTGAGTACCTTTTATACCTTCGGCTTGCTCGTTAAAAACTTAGTGAAGAGGTATCGAGTGTACTTTTACTGGTTTTTAGACTCATTAAAATTGGATTATGAAAAAATAACCCTAATAGAGTCCTCTTTAAGATCTTTTTGGACTCTTAAAATGTGAAAAGATTGCCAAGTCAACTTTCCTTCTTCACGCTCATAAAAGGACCTGAAGAGTCGTCTTCCTGGTGATAGTTTACCCATTTTTCAAACCAGGGGCACTATTTACGAAAAAGGTATACTTCGGCCAATCATGACTGGAAGAGTTCTCCTAGGTATTATTTTATACTTTTTCGAGCCTCAAAGACTAAATTTACGAAAAATTTCATTCTGGAGTCTTTTTAGTCATTTCAGACTCTCTAAACATGAAACGACAAATGAGTTTTCTTTCATCGGACTCATAAAATCAAACGATGAAAGACGCTTTTGGGGAATGAACCCCTCCTTTCTCGAGTCCGTAAAACGTATGATATTGGACTCGTTTAAAAGACGAGCTATATCGAGCATTTGTTATCCTCTTCTAGCTCGTTAAAAATCAAAGAGGCACTCCTCAATCATGATGGGGAAATTAAGGGAAAGAGAAAACATGTTGCATTAATGGCAGTTTCTAGTCACCTTTGAACATGGCACATGTTTGTATTTCATTCAAACAGTTGAGTATTCAGCTTGTCTTCGAGACGATCCACTTTCATGAGTCATGTCACTCCTTTGATTCATTTCAAAGAATGCATTGTCTTTTGTCACATTATGGCATGGCATCTGCCGTGTTACGTCAATGCTGCTAAGTCTTCGGCCATGTCATTCAATGTTCAAAGGAAAGATTGTGTGTAGACTTACACTCTGCAGTCAAACCTACCTTTACGTCAATTACCTTTGAGTCAGCGTTCTGGTTACTTCATACTCAAATTCCAGAACTTTGTTCCAAGTTTCGTGTCTTTGATGTGGGATTCATCATGGCCCTCCTTCGACGAGACTATTCCTGTCAAATCCATCTCATCATCCGGGAATTATTATTAGAAACAAAAAACAAGTAGCTTGAGATCTGTATGCATTAATGACAGGCCCTCTCGCTTTCGACATAGGTTTACATCATTGACCTTTGATCGAAAGATTCAACTGAGTGTATCATATTCTACTAGGGTACCTTGGGAATTATCAGCATTAATGGTGATTTCCCTCACACTTGTTAACGACTCTCATCATTGACCGGCAATCAAGTGGTTTCTACCATGTTCGACGTCAAAACATTCATTAGAGGAAATTTCAACTCAAAATGGGCCTCCTAAAAAATAATAATAAAATAATAGTTAAAATAATAAAATAATATTTATTAATTTTGGAGGAAGAAAAAAAAACTACTTTTTTGTTTGTATTTTCAACATATCTCCTCGTGTTTTTACTCAAATTTCAATCGGGAGAGCTCGTTGGATGCGGAATTAAATTCCGCATCCAACGAGCTCTCCCGGTCGAAATTTGAGTAAAAAGTCGGGGATATATGTCGAAAATACAAACAAAAAAAAGTAGTTTTTTTTTATGTTACCTATCCCCAAATTTATATTAAAAAAATGTTTAAAACCTATACGGTATTTCAAATTTAAAGCAATTTCATTGGCTAACACATGATGACATGGAATTTGAGTTAAAGTTAAAAGGCCCATTTTGAGTTGAAATTTCCTCTAATGGTAATCACATGGATAGAATCGTACGTTGTTGAAGACGAGATGAAGACCTTGGGTATCTATCAAGCATTCATTGCTTTCCCTAGGTTACGATGGAATATTTGTATGAGTCCTAGCATGGATCCACATTGTATGTTCGTGGTTGTGCTCATATTTGCGTCTGCATGACATAGATCTACATTGTATGTCTAATAGCTATGTCCAAATTTCAGTCTTCTTCCCATGGATCTACATTGTATTATAATAGCCATGAAATTTTTGTATCTCACATGGATCTATGTTGTATTGGTCGAAAACCATGTCATGAGTCATTTGGGATATGTATCAAAATGTAAAAGGTGATGCAGAAAGTTTGTGATGCTTGAGAAGTTCCACCCACTGGACCTTTGCCTCGGAACTATACCTTGTTCTATCAAAGTATTTTTCCTATTGTTTCCCTCTAGCCTCATACTTTGGGGAGCATTTTGTTACACCTAAATCTCGTCACCATCATGTTATGAGATAAGTATTCTCTTGTCTGCTCCAATCCTTCAGAGTTTGTCCTAGAGAAATGAAAGAAAGAAAATTGTTCCCTTATATTTTTCCTTGTTTTGAGCCAGTAACGCACCTTTTACATGTGAAAAGGGAGGCGTTGTTTCTCTTTTCCTTCATGACAAGGGCATTACCCCCTTAACACCGCTTTTACCCCTCATTAAAAGTGTGGTGCTCGAGTTTTAAAGGCAAAAAAAGAAGATTCGAGAGGTTTCTCGAAGCTTTCCTCCGTGGATCCTCATCCTTATGGTTTAGGACCACCTGGAGCTCGAGATCCTTCATTTTAGGATCTTCTCTCCACCTCACCCATGAGATCCTCAACCACTCCTATCCTCCCATGCCTTTAAATACTGGCTCACCCCCCATGGGAAAGAAGAGGAAAAATTGTGTTGAACACCCAAACTCTGTCAAAAATATTCTTGAGCTATTGGAGGCAAGGTGAAGTTAGAGGAAATGAGCCATTGGAAGGAACTCTCAACACCAAGGCATGAAGGTTGTAGTCTCTCCAATCATTTCTAATACAAAGTGTCTTTTATTTCCCATATTTATTGTATCATTCGTATGTATTGCTTGATTCCTTGGTCACAAGCATAGATCTGGTTTATTATCTTGTATGTTATCATTTTTCTCTTATTGTCTTCAATCTTTTAAAGGTTCTTCTGCGGTAGCAGAGGCAAAAGCTTCAAGAATAGCGAAGACATCCTTTAAGGGAAGTATTGTGGCATTATATTCAAGCAATTGATCAAATCTAGGGAAAGTTTAACATTTTGGGTTTGTGTTTTGTTCTAGACCTGTATCATTCAGATCTAGGGAAACAACTTATGTCTGCAAAAGGTGAGAATTTCCAGCAACAATAATGACCTTATACATAGATGATGCACTTGGGATATATTTTACTGATTTTTAGTAAATGTTGTAGGTTTATCATTGAAATCATAAGGAATAAGAGAATGTCCAATTGTTGTGGATTTAGGGTTGAACCATTCACTCAGTTATAATAGACTTCGGATTAAGACAATATTGGAGGGTAAAAAGAATGTCACCAAGAGAGACAATCACAAGATGAGGAGGTGCGGTTGAAAACCATGGCACTATTCCAAAACTATGGGCCTTAGTCACGAATAGCTAATATGTAGGAAGTAAGCATCAATCCTAGAGCCAAAAGACTTTATTTTTCGCTAATGTTTAATTGACCCACATATCATATTCCAAAATACAAAATGACGGTAGGGGTGGGTGCAGTAAGTGTGCATTTATGATTATACATGAAATAATGTGTGGATTAAATTAGGCTAGTTGGTGCATTATGATATTTGAAAGCCTATTTCGTATTTGGAGTTTGCATTCATGACCTTGCCAAACTTGGTGCTTATTACAGTTGACTAGTTAGGCTTAAAATCAAGAGGCTCTTCAAAACATTGATTGATTTTATCCTGGTTGTTCTATTAGATGTCCTCTTCATGTGATCTCCCTTTTTTCCAAAAGGTGTATATGCCTATTGTTGGACCAAGATCATAATGGTGGTATTTGGTTAAATCACATATTCTATATTATCAAAGAAAAGGTCAAGGATATCACTAGACTTTGATGTGATGAAGGATTGCTACAGAAGACTTCCAACCTATATTTGTAGTATAAGTAGAAGAGGAGTCTAACAATGACAAATATTATTGTATCATATATTAGGCATTAAATACAGAGCATAGGTACAATATCTCCACAATAAAAAAAATCATAATTTAATCATGTCTCAATTGTTGTCAACACATATTTTGGGAAGATTTAATTGAAATGAGTCTTGAAGTATGTGCTCTAAGTTGCAAAAAAAATTTCCCAAGGGTTTTCCTTGGACTAGGTAACCCACTTAACGTACAAAATATTTTAGGAATGTGTGGAGGCGGAAACTAGTATGTCGAACATGGTACTTTTATAATTATACTAAATCTAATGTAGTGGGAGGTTCCTTGTAATGTTGACATTCCCAAAGTTATAGCTAGCGGTGTTTAAGACTCACATTATAAAGCTATAGCTTCTGAGGTTGAAATTTATTTTTTATTTAACCAAAACTATTAGAAAACAATCCAATAAATTTAGTGCATGCAATGTATGACATGTGCTACCAATTTGAAGTGGAGCTTCATTTTTGTTATATGTGAAATTAGCTACCAAGAAGAGAAGCTATCTTATATGGAGTGGAGTAACAAAATTCAATGTTGAATCTAAAAAAGGGTGGAATGGAATCTTAAGAGTTGAACAATGAGGCATTGGCTATCGAGAAAAATATGGGGCAACTTGAACAATGGAGTTACTGAACACATTTGAATGTAATAATAGATATTGAACAATGGAGTTACTGAACACATTTGAATGTAATAATAGATGTTGGGATATAAATTGGTCTCATGAGATAATGTGCACATTTTTTTTAAGGAATGGAATGTACTAAGACTATGCATTGTACAAAAGGAAATGTAGAGGTCTTGGTGTAAGCGTGGTATTTGTGCAAGATAGTCTAGAGGTATTCGTGGTATTTCCATAAGCTAGTCCATAGTTCTCAGTGGTCATTGCTCATGACATATCATTGTTTATTTACAAAAGAAAATTGTGTAAACTTGAGTGTAGGATAGTCACACTTATAGAAAGTTATAGAATATTTTGTGCACATATAGTAATGTGATATATATAGTAATGTAACTCACATTATATTAATATTTTGTCAACATGAGATTAGAAAAAGGTCATGAGAGTGTTTATATATGGTTTTCATACTATTTTGAGGATGTCATTTTATTTCTAGACAACAATGAGAAACTATGATGAATTATTCACCTACTTATGTAAACAAATTGATGTCTATGTTAAGCATGTTTTCATTTATGGTTAATTCCTTGTATATTATATTAGTGTGACATACATGAGGGATAATGCCTTAATATACAATCTATCAACCACCACTATGCACTACCTTATAGTATCCTCCTAAGAAACTTCCATAAGGATATGGGTGTGTTGTAGTTTTATTTGGTAACCTTGACAATTGATGTTTTGTTGTCCATGTATTCATGATATTTCCATCATTTTTCTATTTCATTTATATATTTTTAGACTATAACTTGGTGCACACAACCTTCCATTAAACAACTTGTGTGTTCCTTTTGACTTACCTTCTTGCAACCCATGAGCACCTCCAAAATGGACCCAACAATAATAAATGTGTAAAATACTTGCTATTGAGTAGGTATCATGGAGGTCATACACTTGTACAACCCTGATCTCATCCCCAACCACTTATTAAACTACTTCATCATGGTATAAATTATAGTTGTATGTTGGGAGAAGGAGCAATAACTAATTATAGAACATATAGGATGGATAAATTATTTGGATGATGTATCGAGTGTTTTATAGCTTCTTCACCATCAGGAATTCATATTTGGACATCATCATCTAGATTTGACTTGGGCTTAAAATATCCTTAGTTTTCACATCCAAAATAGAACTAGGGTTTGCAAACAAAGTTGAAGTTGATAAGTGGTCCAAGCCAGATGGTTCCAAACTTAGGTAATGAATGTGATGGAAATAATAATCAAGTACATCAAGAAAAACCCAGCAAAACTGCGTATAGAGATTATAGCTTCTAAGAGTATAGAGAGAGAGAGAGAGAGGTATCTCCAAGATACAACCCTAGAAAAACACTCCTAGTTGTAGTAGTGAACCTCCTTATGTTGGAACGGACTTGAGTGAGTGAATAACAAATGAGGAGGGGTGCCTCCTATTTATACTAATTTTCCAAGTGAGTTTTTACTGAGCCAACTTGACAGTCTTACTAGGGTCGACTTGTCTTAGGGAAATACAAAAATAATATTTATTTTTATTATTTTCTTTACTTAGCCTTCGCCATGGTTTACATTGATTATTTCTAGGTTTTACATGAGTAATTACATCAGCATAATCTCTCGTACGAGGTACAAGGAAATACAATACAAGTACAATAAGAATAACTTCTGAAGTTGCACAAATTCCAACACTCCCTCTCAATAAGGAAGGTATTCTTCAGATACGTTCATCATTAATATCATAAACATCTGGGTTTCTTTTATACATCTCATCTGTCTTGGCCATCTCTATACATACTGAAGGTTGTCAACACAGTCTTCGTCCATCGAGAGGTGTCATCATGTATATAATCCATTCAGTCCATTGGTAGATTCATCAGTTCTACAACTCTACACAGTCCATCAGAGAGTACAACAATAAACATCTCATCTACTACAAGTTCGTCTCTAATTGAGAACCATGACATGCCTCACACATCCATCTACTACATGTTCCTCTCAAGTGCCGATGGGATTTCTCCCACACTAGGTTGAGAACTAGGGAAAATAGTGGTCACTAGTGTAGATGGCCATCTACTACATGTTCGTCTCTACTGTCGATGGGATTTCTCCCACACCAGGCTGAGAACCAGAACTAGTAGTGGTCACCAATGCACACGACCGTCTACTTCATGCTCGTCTCAATATGTCGATGGGATTTCTCCCATACCAAGATGAGAACCAAGGTGAGCAGAGGACACCGGTGTACACGACCATCTACTACATGTCCGTCTCACAATGTCGATGAGTTATCACATACCAGGATGAGAACTAGAACTAGTAGAGGTCAACAGTGTACACGACCATCCGTTACCTTCTCTTCTCACAATGCCAATGGGATTTCTCCCATACCAAGATGAGATCTGGAACGAGTAGAGGCACCGGTGTGAAATAAATGTAGGTGTTTGTGTCAACTTTCTCTCTCCACGAGGGATGCATTTTATTCTACTCCAAGTCTTCTACAAAAGTAATCAAACTTTGTCCTGAGAAGAGGCTTGGTAAGAATGTTTTCAGTCTCCTAATTTTTCGGAACATATTGTAACTTGACCGCACCTTTCTGCACCATATCACAAATGTAGTGATATACAATCTCTATATGCTTCATCTTATTGTGCAATACGAGATTTATTGACATCTGTATATAAATATTATTATCACGGTGAATCACGGTTAGCCCTGGAATCTGACCAAACAATCCTGCAAGGATTTTTCGAATCCATACTGCTTCTTGGGCTACTGTATTGGCAGCCATATACTCAGCCTCTGCCGTGTTGAATGCTACAGAGATTTGCTTCCTCCTACACCAAGAAATTACTACAGAACCCAAACTGAAGCAACATTCGAAAGTACTATTTTTGTTTGCAACACATCCAACCCAATTTGAATAAAAAATCCTTGCAATGTCAAATCGCATTCTGAAGCATATCTTATTCCATATCCCATAGTGCCACATAATTATATGAGAATATGCTTTGTAGTAACCTAGTGAATATGCCTTGGATCACTCATAAACTGGCCAAGAGTGTTCACAACAAAACATATATGTGGTCTGGTGTTCATTAGATACATCAGAGATCCAATCAAGTGGCGATACATGGTGGGATCAATCAAAACAAAATTTGAAGCAGATTCCCTCAGCTTCTTCAGATTTGCATCCATCGAAGTGGCCATGGACTTGTAATCCAATATTCTGAATATCTTCAAAATATCAATGGTGTATTTTCCTTGACTTAGGAAAATTTCCTTCTTCCTCTGCCATACTTATAGTCCCAATAAGTAATGCATTAATCCAAGGTCCTTCATTTCAAACTCATAGGAAAGCTTCTTCTTACCCCATTCAATAAGTTTGCCATTACTTATGAGAGACAAGTCATCGACATACAGAACCAAAATCAATGGCTCATTATACTCAATATTATAGTAAAGATTGGGATGTGCATCACTCTTGGTGAATGCCAAGTTTATCAGGTATCCATCTATCCATCCATACCAAGCATGAGATGCTTGCTTGAGTCCGTATAATTCATTTTTTAGTTTACATACGTAATTTTCTTTCCCATGGACAATAATCCATTTTGGTTGTTCAATGTAAACTTCTTCCTCAATAACTATTGAGGAAGGTGGTATTTACATCCATCTGATGTAGCTTCCATCCCATAACTAAAGCAATAGCAATGATGGTTCTGATGGAAGTATATCAAGCCATAGGAGAAAATGTTTCATCATAGTCAATTCCCTCTTTCTGAAGAATCCTCTAGCAACAAATATGGCATTTTGTTTTTCCACACTACCATCTCCTCTGTGTTTAATATTTAAAATCCATTTGAAAGTCACTACTGACTTCCCCTAAGGTGTCGATACAACCTCCCATACGTCATTCTTCACGATGGACTGGAATTCCTTAGTCATGGCATTCTTCCAAACATGGCATTAGAGGAAATTTCAACTCAAAATGGGCCTTTTAACTCTAATTCAAATTCCATGACATCATGTGTTAGCCAATGAAATTGCTTTAAATTTGAAATACTGTATAAGTCTTAAACATTTTTTTAATATAAATTTGGGGATAGGTATCATAAAAAAACTACTTTTTGTATTTGTATTTTCGACATATCTCTCTGTGTTTTTACTCAAATTTCGATTGGCAGAGTTCGTTGGATGCGGAATTAAATTATGCATCCAACGAGTACCCACTCAATATACTTTTGATGGACCTCGCTACTCCAAAAACAAGAAATACCTGAAAAAACGTGATGATGATGTCATCATCACGTTTTTTCGGGTATTTCTTGTTTTTGGGGTAGCGGGTTCCATCGAAAGTATGCCAAGTGCGTACTCGTTGGATGCAGAATTTAATTTTGGCATCCAATGAGCTCTCCCGATCGAAATTTGAGTAAAAACACGGAGAGATATGTCGAAAATACAAACAAAAAAGCAGTTTTTTTCTTTTCTTCCTCCAAAATTAATAAATATTATTTTATTATTTTAACTATTATTTTATTAATTTTTTTTAGGAGGCCCATTTTGAGTTGAAATTTCCTCTAATGTGTATGGATGCTTCTTCATACGTTGTAGGTTCTGAGTCAATGATGTGACTCGTCAATGCTACATAACTTGAGAACCTCTTAGGTCTTTTTCTTTCTTGATATGTGCCATTTGGAGCTTCGTGCACCTCTACATCCCGCAACGTCTACTATGCCCATCTAGGCCTTTTCCAACTTACTGCCATATATGTGGGAGCATCAATTGGCTCAACAAGATCAATGGATCAGTCGATTCATTCTTTTCTTCAATTTCCCTCTTAGCTACTTGAGGAGGATATGATCTCATCTCTTTGTCATCAACAATCTTCATATCAAATCCTCTTCCTTTCTCGATAGCCATCTCTTCTTCAAAGGTCACATCCCTACTGACTTCGATTTTCCTCGATCCTGGGATGTATATTTTTTAATCCTTTGAAGACTCACTCTATCCCACAATTGTTCCATTATTTCCTGAAGGTTCTAGCTTCTTCCTTTTAACCTTGGGCACATGAATGTAGACTAGACAGCCAAAGATACGAAATAAGTATCCATCCTGATGACGACCAAGTTCATCAAGGATCCTTCAATTGTCTTGTCTAAATCAAGATAGTAGTGTCATCAGTGTAGTCACTGTCATCATGATCGATCTATTCAGGATCTTAAATTTGTTCTTCCTTGACTTAGGGAGACTTTATCAGGTTTCTATCATATGCAATAGACCAGGATCCCTCATCTTTGAGTGATAACTCCCTCTGTCTCTCATAGATTGGTTGAGTAAATTTTGTCCTCCAGAATTCATTTTCATTGAATATAACTGGAAAGAAATTTCTTTCCATAATCATTGAAGTAGTAGAGAGACCAACATTTGTAGAATCCTTGTGCTTCTAATCACCAAATCTCTACATGATATCATTCCGGGAATGACGGTCATGCTTCTAGAGGCTTTCCACCTTTGATCCATATGTATATTAATGGGATCAATTGTCCTTGCAGATCATGGCATTCCCTACAAGTTAAATACCATTAGATGGTTAGCAACATTGCATAATCAATGTATCAACAATAATTTATCCAAGAATGTAGGCATCTTTTAGTCAATGATTTGGCACAAAACACATATGGCTATTATTTGGAGTCCCTTACTATGCAATAGAATGCCAATTTTGGATTTCCATTCATGATAGTTGAAGGGAGTCAGGATCATAACTGAAGAAGAATCCATGCTTAGAAGTTGATGTGCTCAAGAAGATGCTCTTTGCAACCTACACAAATAAAACTAGGAGAAATTCTTGTAAGCTCAATTAAATCTCTTCTTCAAAGAGGAATAAGGCTCTGGATGCGCTCTGACAGAGAGAACAGATAGCTCCTCAACTATGTAGAACTTAAGCAACCCTACGCTCTGATAAACTTGAAAACATGTGGCTATGATACCATGTAGAAGAGCTTTGATACCATGTAGGAGAGCTCTGATACCATGTAGAAATAGCAGCTATGAAGCTAAGAAGAAATCACAGGAAGTAGATCTAGCTACAAGATCATTCTCACAAGCATGCACAAGGAAAATAGAGAGATGAATAGTAAGACTGAATACAAGAGAAGAGAAGAATGATTCAATATATTTCCATGTATTATTGATCAGCATACTGTACAATAAATAATACATCCTTCATAGGTAAATTCGAGTTGCTTAGGAGACAACTCATGCTAGCTCATAAAGCTGACTTACTAAATATGATAAAGTCCCATAGGTGGCTAAAGCACTTTCCAAATTTGTCAAGGACCTTACAAATTGGTTGAACCGTGAGTGACTTTGTTGAGATTACAGCATCAGGATTCATTCTCCAGTCTTGTGAGTAATATCAAGAGAGTAGACTTGTGAGAAATATCAAGTCCTACAAATATCCTCATATTATTGAGGTGGTGATGTTGTAAAGCTTATGAGTAATATCAAGACAATAGACTTGTGAGTGATATCAATTCCTACAAATATCCTCATATGATTGAGGTGGTGATGTTGTAAATCTTGTGAGTAATATCAAGCTCAGTCTTGTGAATAATATCAAGACAATAGACGTGTGAGTAATATCAAGACAGTAGACTTGTGAGTAATATCAAGTTCTACAAATATCCTCATGTTGTGAGGTGGTGTGCTTTACTATGTAAAGTAGATATACTATGTGATGTATGGTTAGTCATGGTCAACAGATGCTACAAGTCTCCTTTAGGGATTAGCTACCCCTAGAGTGATTTACTTTAGCTTGTGACTATATGACCTAGGGAAATACATATGATCATAGGTTTGGAAACGATCTTATGAGTATGATATGATAAAGATGATTATTTAATGAAAACACATATGGACCATGCAGAAATATTTAATATAAGCATAGAGACAAAGAGAGAATTCGAATTGCATATATTGTCACCAATTAACCTTGAATTGATTAGATATCAGTTGAGTATTAGTTATGGTAAACAAGTTCAGTTAATTAAGGAATCAACTCCTTAATTTATGCAAGTGATTGTTGGAAATAAACACTGATGGAGAAGCATTAGTTTTGTTCGGTTACATTCAGTTATGTTCAGTTGCTGTTCAGTTATGTATAGTTACATTCAATTATGTTTAGTTACATTCAGTTATTGTTTAGTTACATTCAGTTTCTGTTCAGTTATTATGGATTAAAGTTTTAAAGTTCAATTTTTTTCATATTTTGCTCAATCACTAACATGGTATCAGAGCAAGGGCGTGCAAGAGCTTAGTTTGTGCAATCAACTAAATCCTATGTGATCTTGAGAAGTATTGAGCAAAGATCTTGGATCCATGGCATTGATCTCCATCCAACCGGAAGACCAATTTGAAGATACTTCCAAATTGAAGGAAAGAGTGTGAATCATTCTTGAGGAGAATGATCTAGATGTTTACTTGACCTCAGTGAGTGAGGACTCTTTCTGCACAGCGAATTAAAGAGCGAGTCAATATGCACCATTTTCGTCACTTTTCAGGAGACAAATTTCGTGGAGATGTTTTGATCAATCCGTGAGGAATCGGACAAAACTATTAAATTGAGCACATAGATCTGTGGACAAACACACAACTCACAGGATAGATCACACAATTTACCCAGTTATTGAAGAATGAAACAGTGCAAAAATGGCTTGCAGCTGTGAATGCTTTTCATTAATCAAAGAGTAATTAGATAATAATTACAATGAAGTACAATGGCTTAAATAGACACATGCCATTCGAATCCACATGAGGAAATTTGAATTGATTAGACTCTACTTGACTATAGTTAACTAAGACCTTGTCTAAATCACTATCGGAGGACTCAATAGTTAACTGATCTTGTCTAAACCATAACTGGAGTTCATTGGAGTCCTAAAACACAACTCAAGTGTTACATTCAGTGTTGACTAAGGCTAACTGACTGTGGTAGGTGAGAAATGCGCCCCTCCTGAGTGTAGCCATGCAAACCTAGCGCTAACTAAATGTAGAGGACTAGAACTGAATGTAACTGACTCCTAACTTAGCTTGACTAGTCAACAACTCAACTGAACTGACCTTGGTTGGTTTCGGTACTCCCAGTGGCTCCTAAATTGTACGGATTGGTCTAGGAGACTCCTAAACTGATGCATGCAAGTGCAATCAGTGGAAGTAGGCCTCAATTAGTGTTCCCCACACTTTAGTAACTGAAACATGTGCCCCAATTAGGCCAAGTGGACCCAATGGTGCTAGTGACTAAAAATAGACTGGATGGACTCCTGATTTAGACATGACTCCTGATTTAGACATATGACCAAATTAGACAAGGGAGGATTAATAATCCTAATACCCCCCCTAAATGCTAAATTGGACAATCTGTGGGCCCTGGTAACTAAGACCATAGGTCACCCATTACATCAAGTAAAATAAAGTAACTGCTCAAAAACAAGGTGCTGGGGGAAAAACCACATGGGAAAAAAGCCCCCCCTCTAATTAAGCAGGTAGAATCAGGATCAATCTAGTTCTTCTGTGCACAGGTATCCTGGGGCCTGGCATGTGATCCTCTCCATCATTATGTCTAGAGGAATCTTCTTCTTTGGAAGAAGAATGATATGCTCAACTAAATCAGAAATATAGGCAGTTGTTGGATGAAGACTGGACCCATGTAGAGCAACTGAAGTCAATTGATAAGTGAGAAAAGGTTCTTGAGGATTCAGAACATGTGAGGAACACTCAAGAAACTGATATGTTGCAGCCATGAACAACAAAACATGAGTGGTAAGAACAGCCCCAAGTGTTAGGAGCAAGTGTCCTCTTTACCAGTTCTGTGAGGAGATGAGCATGTGATCAATGGTAAAGAAGCACTGGGACTGTTGAGAGCGAATGATTGAGCTCCATAGTCTGATATAGCTTTTGAAATAGCTAATGAATCACATAATAAAATATCATCAACTTCATATGAGGAAACTAACACCAAATCCCCATCAGCAGTTTTGAAGAGAAAGTGTGGTACTTGATTTTTCACACCGAAATTGGTGAGAGCAGCTACACGCATGACTGAAAGCTCTTGGATTTTAAAATATGAACCAAATAATGTCAAATCAGAAAGTAAATAAGATCTAAATAGGTTCACAACAGATCCAAAACTGTGAAATGAAATCAAATCCCCAACAACAGTTTTGTAGGAGACTTGCAGTACTTGTTTCTTCACACCGTTAATGAGAACAACTACAAGCAGTACTGAAAGATCATGAATTTGATATATTAAACCAAGAAATATCATATCAGGTCTAAATAAGATCATATTAGATCCAATAAGGTTAATATCAGATTTAAATAAATGGTTAACCAAGACGGTGAATGCACAGCTTTCTTCTTCTTCAAAATTCTGAATTTTGGTGCATGCAATCCTGCAGGAATTTGCTGGAAAATACAGATCATGGGGAGCGAATGGATCACTCTGGTAATCTAATATTTCTTCCAAAATATCCAAGGTATCACATATTTGCACACCAGCAGCAACATTAGAGGGAGAAAAATCAAATTTCTCTTCACTTTCGGAAGCAATTACTAGCAAATTTTGCACAAAATTCAAAGGAAAATCATCAGTGAATGTTTGCATGGAAGTGCAACAGTTTTTTTCTTCAATATCAGAGATTCAAATGTCTTCTTCTGTTTCAGAAATATGAGGAGATGAGATATCAGAGATTTCATGAACTTCCGGAGCATAAGGAGAAGGAGTCACTGCAAAGAGACTGTCTTCAATTCGAATTGACTGTGTAGACGATTTTGCTTGTTCTTCATTTTGAACAACTTCATTAGAGAGAGTGGAGGCTGAGAATT
This sequence comes from Pseudotsuga menziesii, assembly GCA_001517045.1. NCBI lineage: Eukaryota > Viridiplantae > Streptophyta > Pinopsida > Pinales > Pinaceae > Pseudotsuga > Pseudotsuga menziesii. Next base: position 453,410 of record LPNX010160368.1, on the reverse strand, counting down.
TTGGATCAAGAATGCTTATGGTGCTGGATATTCTCTCCAAAGTGCTATTATGATCCTCATCAATCATTCCAAAGGTCCTATCCAATCTTGTCCAGAGTTCCTTTGGGTCTTCAATAGATCTACTGAGGTAGCGCAAGCTAGGAGAAAGACCTAGTGCTATTCTTCCAAAAGCTGCATCACATTTATTCAACTAGTCATTCTCACTAAAACACTCTTCACCGAGTCCAATAGACACCCCATAGAGACCTCGTCTCATCAGAGATGCAATCATCTTCTTCTTCCATTCTGAATAGTTTGAGAATAGGGAAAGAAGAGGAACTGATGAATCCATTCGAAGTTGTACCTGCAAAAACACAAAAGGGGCATCGTAAGGTCGACAACCTGCACATTTTAGGTTTTCATTACACCAAGCATAGTTGATCAAGCAAGCTTGATCAACAATTCCTTTACTTGGGGTATTAAGTGGTAAACCTTATGCTTCTGGTGCGGAGCTGGAAGGAGCAATTTTGCTCAAAAATGATCCAGTAGGAGATATGAGGAGGAGAAGTGCCTTGTCCGTCGAGGCTCTGATACCATATTAAATTGAGCACATAGATCTGTGGATAAACACACAACCCACAGGATAGATCACACAATTTACTCAGTTATTGAAGAATGAAACAGTGCAAAAATGGCTTGCAGTTGTGAATGCTTTTCATTAATCAAAGAGTAATTAGATAATAATTACAATGAAGTACAATGGCCTAAATAGCCACATGCAATTCGAATCCACATGAGGAAATTCTAATTGATTAGACTCTACTTGACTGTAGGTAACTAAGACCTTGTCTAAATCACTATCGAAGGACTCAATAGTTAACTGACCTTGTCTAAACCATAACCGGAGTTCATCGGAGTTCTAAAACAAAACTCATGTGTTACATTCAGTGTTGACTAAGGCTAACTGACTGTGGTAGGTGAGAAATGCGCCTCTTCTGAGTGCAACCATGCAAACCTAGCGCTAACTGAATGTAGAGGACTAGAACTGAATGTAACCGACTCCTAACTTAGCTTGACTAGTCACCAACTCAACTGAACTGACCTTGGTTGGTTTTGGCACTCCCAGTGGCTCCTAAATTGTAGGGATTGGTCTAGGAGGCTCCTAAACTGATGCATGCAAGTGCAATCAGTGGCAGTAGGCCTCAATTAGTGTTCCCCACACTTTAGTAACTGAAACATGTGCCCCAATTAGGCCAAGTGGACCCAATGGTGCTAGTGACTAAAAATAGACTGGATGGACTCCCGATTTAGACATGACTCATGATTTAGACATATGACCAAATTATACAAGGGAGGATTAATAATCCTAATAAAAATGGTTGAAAAATCACTTCTGAAATGGGCCGATTTAGCTTACTCGCAAGAATATTTCAAAAATCCACAACTTTTTAAGAGATATGATTAGGTATTTGAAGATGAAATTATCAGAATTTGTGTTATGTCCGTTTTTCCAAAGTGGACCAATTGATGGAACAACCCCAAGAGCTGTAAGTTGGATATTATCATTATTCAATGGATCTTGTGTATAATGAGAGCCTCTTAGAGTTGATATGTCATCCAAAGAAGAGGATGATCGTTGGAAGAAGTTTTCTTTGAAAGAAGAACATTTGCTTCGGGTTGCATGGGATCTAGTTTCTCCATGCATATATTTGTTACCTCCTGCATGCACTCAAATTTGCAAAGAGATCAAGACCGAGGGACTACAGTATTCTCTGCAAGGAAGCAGAGATCAAGAGGGAGCATGCAAAACAATAAAAAGATAAGTACCCAAATTTTTTATTATATGCTATTTAGATCTATATGCTTTTGAATGTTTTCATTACAGTCATATAGAGGATGCATGATTATTTTATAAAATATGAATATAGAGCATGCATGATTATGAATATAAAGGATGCATAATTGTTTCATAAAGATATGAATATAGAGTTGCATGATTGATGAATGTTGGTTTGCATGATTATTTAATTATCATATTCTTTTATAAAATCAGATTTTGTTTTATTACAAACTGTATTCCTGGACTTGGAATTGTGTTTAGCATATACATTTTTGTTCCTATCTTTATTGGAATGTTATCAATCTCATGAGTCCAAATTTTGCGAGATGATATAAAGACTAATAAAATACTTATGTAAGATTGATATAAGGCTGAAAACATCATTCATACGACATGAGATTTAGGGCAGCATGATTATTTCATAAACTGTGAACATAAGACTACATGATTGGCTAGATAGAGGGATTCATGCTTACCTCATGAGATATGAACGTGGGGCTATATATTTCTTTCATAAAATGAATTTTTGGAATGATCTATAACTGATATAGGGCTTCATATCAGTACATAAGATTATAATGGGTTATGATAAATTAGTTGGTCAATGTCTGTACATAACTAAGTAAACCTTTATCAGTATATTGAAAGTATTTCATGTGAATAAAATTCATGAGTATGAAATGGTTCTAACCATGACAATAATTTGTCATGTAGGGAAAATTAATATGCCCTTGCCTACAAGTAAAGAAGGACATGAATGTGGAGTCATTCTGATGATTGAGCATGAAAGAGAACAATTCAAGAGGTTCCTATGTCTCTTGGGAAGCAGGGAAAATAGATGGATTAATTATATTCAGATAGATGTGAAGACTCTTGAAGATATTCTATATTATTTAGATTCATGTGTCAAATAAGAGCTTCATATATAGATGATCATAAGTCTCTATGATGTAGGACCCATTTTATGATTATCACATTTACATGGTGAGAGGGAGTTGTTAGTCTCACTAGCTCCTGAAGAACCAGTGTAATTGGTTGATGTACCTCATGTAAAAAGGAGATATGCATGATGCTCATATTTAGAAGGAAGATGAGAACTCTATTCAAGAATCTTGTTATGATTCTTATGATCAGTGGTGTGGCAGTCATAAAACACATATTTTCCTCAGTTAAGGAAAAATGTGCAGTAAAAGAGCCTGAAGAGTTTCGGGATGATGGACTACAAATCCATGGCCACACATATGAAGGTAAATATGAAATTTTATAATTCTTATTTCATATTTGGAGGATCTCAAGTCAATTGATATGTATTTGGTTAGTCACGGGTCCCGGGATCTATTATGTATTTTGCAGTTTGTACATAGACATGTACAAAGCATATGTTGTGGTACCTGCTTGGTACAAGTGTATGTGGACTCATATATGTCCTGATCAGTAAAATAGGTTTTTAAAGATATATGAAATCTGACTAATATAGTGATTGAGGAAGATCACATGTGTTACTCTAGATAGAGCATGTTGAAAAACAGTGAAGCTTTTGAGGGTTCTAGTCAGTTATATTTGAGACATGGTACATATCCATAGATGAGCATCATTGCTAGCATTCTTATTAAGCCTCTATCTGGGACAAGCTTGGTATAGTATATAAGAACTCCTCTAGTTGAAGAAGGAGTATTGATGTGTCTTCATAGGCGACAGCAGATAAATTCCCCACCAGTTAGTCATCGTACATGACTTAGGAAGCCAAGGGCTGTGATAGCTTGTGGAGAGAATCCATGTGAGAAGAGACATGGTCAAAAGTCTCATAGACTATTTATAGTCTGGACTGTTAGAGAACAGTTAAAACCTATCAGAGAGGTAGTTGGGGTGCTGCAAATATAAAGAGAAGGATCACTGAGAAAGTGATCATGACTTGGAGAACATCAGGGAGAATGGCATGCTCACAAAGAACTTCTCCAGATATCAAAAGATTCAAGAAGTCAACAAATGTTGAAGAGTGAAAGAAAAGATAAGTCTTTCTTTATGCATGTTATTACACATTTGTTGTATAATGTTGTATGTGATGGATTTAAACAATCCGTGGTTTCTAGTTTAGAGAAACTTTATTCTGGATTGGATCCAGATCATGCTAGTTTGTGTAAGTAGCTGGTTGGTCTTTGAGCAGACATGTTGTATTTTATGCTTACTACTAAGCATATGTTTGAGTACCTTTGAGGTACATTAGAATAGGCTCTTTATTGTGTTTGATACATGGAAGATATATTATTTGATTGTGCTATCCAGCTATTGTTTTAGCCTGAGATAAGCAATATAATTTGACGTTAGTACTACAAAATCTAAGTGTATTGCAACTAGTACTATAGAAGAAAGATGTATGTCTGAGAGTACTACATAAGCAAAATGTGTTTTGAAGATAGTACTACATACTGAGGAGTAGTGTAGCTTGGAAAGCTACCTACTAGGGTGGAATACTTGAGCCTAGAGTCATTAGGTGTTAGTAGTCAAGCTTTCTCGAAAACTCTATATGTGTTTTATGATAAAACACATTCGAGATGAAGTTTTACTTCATTGAAGTCATGGTCATGAGTTCCAGTAGATAGGCACTGATGAGCAGATTGCAAATTTGTGACAAGCCTCTATTTGTGACAAAGTTTCATTAGAGGAAATCTCAACTCAAAATGGGCCTCCTAAGGAAAATTAATAAAATAATGGTTAAAATAATAAAATAATATTTATTAATTTTGGAGGAAGAAAAGAAAAAACTATTTTTTGTTCGTATTTTTGACATATCTCTCTATGTTTTTATTCAAATTTTGATCGGGAGAGCTCATTGGATGCGGAATTAAATTCCACATCCAATGAGTATCCACTCGGCATACTTTTGACAAGCCCCGCTACCCCAAAAACAAGAAATACCTAAAAAAATGTGATGATGACATCATCATCACATTTTTTCAGGTATTTCTTAATTTTGGGGTAGCGAGGCCCATTAAAAGTATGCTGAGTAGGTACTCATTGGATGTGGAATTTAATTCCACATCCAACAAGTTCTCCCGATCGAAATTTGAGGAAAAACACAGAGAGATATGTCAAAAATACGAACAAAAAAATAGTTTTTTTTATGATACCTATCCCCAAATTTATATTAAAAATTTGTTTAAGAGGTGCTCCCTGTTTGAATTTTAAATAATTTTGATTGGCTAATACATGATGACATGGAATTTGTATTATTTTTGGAAGGCCCATTTTAAATTGAAATTTCCTCTAATGAAACACTTCTGAGATAAGCTTGGTATGGCAGAGAATACCTCCCTCGCTGAGAGAGAGTGTTGAGATTATAGCATTAGGAGTCATTCCCCAGTCTTGTGAGTAATGTCAAGTCCTATAAATATACTCATATGATTGAGGTGGTGATGTTGTAAAGCTTGTGAGTAATATCAAGTTGAGTCTTGTGAGTAATATCAACACAGTAGACTTGTGAGTAATATCAAGTCCTACAAATATCTTCATATGATTGAGGTGGTGATGTCGTAAAGCTTGTGAGTAATATCAACACAGGAGACTTGTGAGTAATATCAAGTCCTACAAATATCCTCATATGATTGAGGTGGTGATGTTGTAAATCTTGTGAGTAATATCAAGTCAGTAAAGCTTGTGAGTAATATCAAGACAGTAGACTTGTGAGTAATTTCAAGTTGATTCTTGTGAGTAATATCAAGATAGTAGACTTGTGAGTAATATCAAGTTCTACAAATATCCTCATGTTGTGAGGTGGTGTGCTTTACTATGTAAAGTAGATATACTAATTTATGTATGGTTAGTCATGGTCAACGGGTGCTACAAGTCTCATTTAGGGATTAGCTACCCCTAAAGTGATTTACTTTAGCATGTGATGATATGACCTGGGTAAATACATATGATCATAGGTTTGGAAATGATATTATGAGTATGATATGATAAAAATGATTATTTAATGAAAACACATATGGACCATGCAGAAATATTTAATATAAGCACAAAGATAGAGAGAGAATTCGAATTGCTTATATTGCCACCAATTAAGCTCGAATTGATTAGATATCAGTTGAGTATTAGTTATGGTAAATAAATTCAGCTAATTAAGGAATCAACTCCTTAATTTATGCAAGTGATTGTTTGAAATAAACACTGATGTAGAAGCATTAGTTATGTTCAGTTACATTTCGTTACTATTCAGTTTTGTTCAGTTACATTTAGTTCTGTCCAATTACATGCAGTTCTATTTAGTTACATTCAATTATTGTTTAGTTACATTTAATTCAGTTCAGTTGCATTCAATTCAATTCAGTTCATTTACACTTAGTTCCATTCAGTTGCATGTAGTTCCATTCAATTCAACTCAGTACACTCAGTTAACAACTCAATTAGAGTTAGTTAATTAATGGAAGGCACGTATCTTCTTGTGGGAGATAATTATGGAGTGCCAGCTTGGCACCATGTCAATGGGGGCGCATGATTGAAGATATATTAGTGTTCTAAGTGTTAACAAGTTACTGATGCATGCAACCATTCTATTTTTGTTGTTTAACCTAATTTGACTTGTTATTAAAGTGTCATGCACTTGTAAAGTTAGATATGAGGTTCCATTCAATCTCCACTCTCTAGTGCTCTCGGTGAAAGCAATCTGCTATTGTGTTGTAATCATTCTCTGCTACTTATCAATCATACTCTAATTTCGTTTGCTGGGTTTTTTATCATCTAAATCAGTAGAGGGTTTTCCCAGGGTAGATCCTGTGTTCTATGGTTTGATTTATGTCTTTGGATTATTGATGAGATTTATATGCACTGTTATTATGGATTAAAGTTTTAAAGTTCAAGTTTCTTCATATTTTGTTCAGTCACTAATAGAGTTGTCATGAGTGATGGAAAAATATGCTAGTCATGGAATATGGAGATATAATCATGGAGGATGGGTTGGCAACAAAAGGTATCAATTTCCCAATTGACTAGATTTACCTTATCCATAGAAAAGCAAGATAAAAGCAGTATAAAGCCAAAATCTGCAAGAAGGCGCAGTTACTAATTCGAGTAGTCAATAAAGTTGGCAGGATCTAACCAGAAACAGGAAAAAGGAACTCCTCGAGTATATATGGAAAGTGTTGACCAAGTGGTGCAAGTGGCTGCCAATTATCTAGGCTAGTAGGTAGGAATTTAATCAAAATTATTAAATATTTTTATCCTAAGTATGAAGTGGGTTTATAATATTCCAACATTTAGGGACCCACTCTGAGTGCCACCAGCAGTATCCAGTAGTTGAATCCAGTAGGTACTTAGTTATGTTCAGTTATACTCTGATTCCCATCAGTTAGCTCACTCTCAGTCACTCTAGTTCCAATTTCCATGATTCAATGGAGGTTGGGCGCATTTACTGTTTCAAGGAATTTTGCAACCGGTGCGGACACCGCTTGTTCCTCTACCCTATATGATACAAGCATAGAACAAAAAATCGTAGCAGCATATCCTTTCCCTAAATAGTTAATTTACTCAACATAAAACCACTCTCATACCTCATATTTGAATGTTTTTCCCTTGTTCCAATGTTCTGCATGCAATCTTCAATACCTGCAAAGAAATATCAAAAGACAAAACAACAAGATGAGAGAAACATGATAAATTAACAACCTATGCTAGTGATCAAAGAATCTAAAAATATTTAATTGCTATTGACACAAATCAAGTATGGAGAGGGGAACACTTTTGTATTAATGAATAAATAAAGTAAAGCTACAACCAAAGCCTTGATGTTTCCAGCTTTGTCATCCACAATGGACTTACTACACTCCTCACTCACAACAAACTCTTCACACATAGACTCACTCAAACTTTCCTCTAAACCAGATCTCATTCCAATAGCATAAGGATGCTTTCTTTGGTCCTCCCCCACTCACTCCATGAAGGCTTCATTTATATGCCAAATGAGATGAGATTCACTTAGGAAATGGATAGGAGATGATCCCTATAGGTTAGGAAGGTGAATGCCACCTCTCCCTAGCTAATAGTAACCAACTCCACGGAGGATTTCGTATGGAAGCTTCTAGAATCTTCTTTTTTCTTGTTTTAAGTCCATTGACGCTTTTGGCTTAAGAGGAAAAGGCACCAGCGCTTTTTGCTGAAAGGGAAAGAGCACAGACAATGCCTAATGTCAAGAGACAAAAGGCGTCGACGCTCTTTTCTCAAAGGGACAGAGCACCGACGACGCTCTATCATAACTGGGTAAAAGCACCGGTCTCCTCAAGGATGGAAAAAAGTCATCATAAGAATCTTTGACCAGACTCTCTGAAGGGTAATGAGGCAATGGTGTATTTTTTAGGTGCAACAAAATGCCCCCAAAAGTATGAAGCTAGAATTATTTGATAGGTAAAATACTTTGCTAGACATCAATCCGGTATTAGAGGCAGTAAGAGATGAGCTCACAACTGACATAAGACCAGTAACTGACTTGTCTGACTCAATCATGGCTGCGGACCAATACACTGCAAATACATGAAGATGATCGTGTCATGGCTACCAAGAATACACTTTAGATCCATGATCAATGGCGTAGAGAGCAGAGCATGGCTACGGAACATACAAAGTAGATCCATGTTATCTGAACCCAATACTGGACATAGCCACCAAACATACAATGTGGATCCATGTCATGACTCCAAATAATATTCCATCGCAGCCTGAGGATAGGCAATTATGCAGATGAATCCTAACTGCTCAGGGTCTTCATTCCAATCCCCAACCGATACGATTCTATCCATGTGAATAGATGTCTTGACATCGAACATGGTAGAAACCACTTGATTACCAGTCCTTGACGTCTAATGTTAACAAGTGCGAGGGAAATCACCATCAATGTCAATGATCCCCAAGGTATCTCAATACACTCTCCCAAGTGTGAATAGATAGTTTGAATTAGAACACTTAATAGAATCATTCAATCAGAGGTCACTGTTGAAAACCTATTTTTGAAAGCGAGGAAACCCGCCATTGAGGCATGCAGGCTTCAAGGTACTTGACTAGGTTTTTGAATCTAGTTCCTGGATGATGTGTTGAAGTCGACAGGAATAGACTTGTTCAAATGTAGAAAGGTGCCATGTTCAAAGGTGGACTGTGAGCTTCCATAAATACAAATGCAAAATATTCCCTTTCCCTTTATTTCCCCATCACGAAGGATGAGTTCCTCTTTTTCATTTTTACAAGTTCAAAGAGGGTAACAAACACTCGTTGTAGCTCATTAAGCGATGAGTCCATTCTCACATGTTTTACAAACCTTAGAAAGTAGGGGTTCATTCCCAGAAAGGGTCCTTCATCGTTTGATTTTATGAGTCCGATGAAAATGAACTCAGCATCGTTCATGTTTAGAGAGTTTGAACGAAGACACAAGGAGACTCCAAAAGGTCCTTTTTCGTCAAATTTAGTCTCTAGGACCTGAAAAGTATAAAATAATTCCCTAGAGAACTCTTCTGGCTGATATCAACCAGAGTGTTCTTTTTTCTTAATTAGGCCTAATCGGTATGAAAAAGAGATAACCTACCACCGACTAGTTGATCATTCTAATACTTTTACAAGCGTGAACGTAACAAGTTCGCTTGGCAATCTTTTTGTGTTTTTAAGGAGATTGAAAAGAGCTTAAATATATTTCCATAAAGGGTTTTCTTTTTCACAAGCCTTTTTTTATGAGTCCGAAAAAGCAACAAAAGTGGACTCGATACTCTTTTATTAGGTTTTTAAAGAGCATGTAAAAAGTATGAAAAAACGCTCCGTACTTTTTCATTTTTACCCTAAGTATGAAAAAGACAAAAAGAACTCGAAAACATAGCCATGAGCTTTATGAATTTGACCTGAAACCTTGAAAATCATGTTAGAGTCAACTTCATTATAAAAATATAGGGAACCAATGATAAAAACCTATAATATTAAAGTAATTTGATTTAATAAAATAAATACAAAAAGTCAATTACTATAAATAGGAGTAAAATGGAAAGCATTTTACCATTTGTGTTTTTACCATAAGGAGAGGGTGAATTTGGTGAAAAGGAGCTGATCTTTAGGTGTTGATTCCAGGGGCTATAGTCTACCTTTATTCGAGCCATTTGGAACAAATAAGATCCAAAACCTTTCTCTTTGCATTCATGGTGGCATTTTTCATTTTTTGACCGGTGTTTAGGGTTTTTTAGTGTTTTCGAAAGGGAACCGTGCGCTCGAGACTGCGCCTTTTTCTCTGTTGAGTTGTGCGTCGGCGCTTTGTTGTGCTGGGACATAGGTGTCGAAGGTGCTTTGTCCACAGCCAACAAAGGTGTCTGGCATTGGCACTTTGTTGTGCTATGACATAGGCGTCGAAGGCGCTCTGTCCACAGCCATAAAAGGTGTTGGCGCTCTGTCTGCATGGAGAAAAGGGGACGAACAGCTAGGGAAAACAAAAAATCCCATGTTCGACCATCTATTTTCTAATTTTATTACTTCCCTCAACCTTTATGTGTGTCTAATGCGTGCTCAAAATTTTTTTGCAAGAGCAAAACTACCCACACCATGGTAATTTCGAAAGAGCGTAAACAAGAAAACATATGACTTCCAGGCGGTTAATGACCCACCCACTATGAGAGTTCTTCAAGGCTGCGGGTTGCTTAAGTACTTCAGAGTGCCCGGAATGAAGGCCTATATACGCCTTCTAGAGTACATCATTGATATGTGGGACCCTGACCAACAACATTTCGTGGTTGGGACCCACATGCTGAGCATTGATATAGATGACCTATATTTCTTGACCGGGTTGTCTCACAGAGGGAGACAAGTAGTCTTGTCTGGCCTCAGGGCGGTGATTCCACACTGGATGATTTGATTGACATGTATTGTTCATTGGGGACGGTTTCCCAAGGCGGAAAACTCCCTATCAAACAAATAATAGATCGACCTTTGAGGACAGTGATTTACACTATTGGAAAGGTTGTGGGGACCAAATCAACCCATTTGACCACCAGGGCACACATGCTGTACGCCATAGAATGTATGGCACCCACAATATTCAACGGGTGTGAAGGTATGTTGGTTAGTTTAAAGGACCAGTTAAACAAATGCAGATGGGGGAAACTCAAGCAGTTTGGATATGGGAAAGTGATAGTATCTTTCTTCCTAGAGAGGGTACTGTTGATGAGGCCCCAGGTAGTTGTGAGCAGTCTAGATGTCGAAGATCCCAGGATGCTCAAGTGGGTATACGTCATGGCTCGTCACGGTGGTGGAGGTTCGAAGGTTGTTTGTGGATCGGTCTTCTTTCGCTGGTTACAAAACCAGTTACTGATGATAGAAGACTGTGCTTATGAGGGAGAAGATTTTCATGATGACCCTGAACTTCCACTACTAGAGGGAGAGGAGTGAGACGATCGAGGTAAGAAATATGTTATAGTTCATGTTTTTAATTTTTCAATTTTTATTTGATTTTTATCTTGTAATGCTAAGATGTGTGAAAATGACTCGTGCAGACATTGGGCCTTCTCGTCCAACTGGAGCATCGCCTATCGAGAGGCGAGTAGCGATCAAAGAGATAGAGATATTCCATGACGAGGCAGACGAGGAGCTCGAGGAGAACCTATAACGCTTGATTGTAGGGATCCCAAATGTCTCTACTAATACTTACCTAGACAATACTAGTGTCAGACCGCAGGAGTTTCAGGCCGCTTTGCTAGGCTACTTCGTAGAGTGGCTCAGGTCGTAGTGTGCTATGATCAGCACCACCACGAGGATTAGTCCACAAAGGCTTTTCATTTTTGTATATGTATTTACACTTAAATCTTCGAGGCTTCAGTTTTTGCCCCATATATATGTGTTTTAAAACTATGAAAGTTCTAAACTTTGGGTGATCTGAAAGCTTGATGCTTCAGCACATTTTGCATCTCAACTTTGCCCTTTTTTATATATATGACAAACTTTATTTATAGATGTGTGTGCAAAATGTGATGAGTGAATATATGCCTACTTATGAATTCAAATGCATGTTTTTATGTTATAATGAACTTAACTATGAGCAATGTACCAATCTAGGACAAAATTTTCCAAGGAATCTGCCACAACATTCAAATGTCTCAGAATGTATTGATACGAAACTTGCTCAAAATACCTTTCTATAAGCCTAACCCTTCGGAATGTATGAAAGTAGGGGGTTCTGGATGGTGTAGACTCAGTTTATCTGATGCACAACTAATTCTGAGTCCAAGTAAACCCTAATCTCTCTTACATCATTAGCTAGGGATTCCTTCAACAATCCAATCACCGTATGATATTCTGCGAGATTGTTCATGGATGGACCCAAAAAAACACCCCCTGACTCACTAGATCACCTATAGGAGAGTACAGTACCCAAGTCGTCGATGCAAGATTCAACGTGTAACAATTAGCACCATCCGCGAAACTGATAAAAGTGGTCGTATGTCCATTGAACATAGGACTTACATAAGTAGGGTTGTGAAAAAACACACTTATATCACACTTTTTAAAACAATACACATAGCATTCTATAAACAATATTTACAAAGAGCCTATGCTAGATAACCTAGTCATAGTATCTTTTGAGGTAAAGTCCATTGTGGGGCTCTCCTAAGGGTATCCCATCGTAGTCCATTAACTCATATGCACATTTTTCCCAAACACGATTGATAATGTACGGCCCATGCCACATAGATTCTAGTTTCCCTGCCCCAGTTTATCGTTTTTCTGGTCATAAGTCAAGACCAGATCTCCTTCATTAAACGAGCGGGGTTGAACAGATCTGTCATATTGGGCTTTCATTCGTCGCTTGTGTGCCTCAATTGCTAAAGAAGCATCACGATGAGTTTCTTCAAGCTTGTTCAAATACATAAACAGATCCTCTTCTATGGTGGTGTTGGGAAAAATTTCCACTGCAAGCTTTAGAGAAGGAATTTCGCATTCTATCGGGAGAGTGGCCTCTAGTCTGTACACCAATTGAAATGGTTTGAAACCAGTGGAAGTTTTTATAGTAGTCCTATAGGCCCAGAGTGCAAAAAACAATTGCAAGTGCCAATTTGATTTGGCCTTCCCTACCATCCGTTGAAGCATGGTTTTTAAAACTTTGTTAATCACTTCAACCAGGCCATTGGCGTGTGGGTAGTAAGGCGTAGAGTTATCATGGTGAAACCCTAACTTTTCACTTGTTGCCGCCTTTTCACACACCTGGATCACGTGGCAGAAATCTTCAAGCCACTCGGTGTGTCCTTGGGGGCAAGTCTCGAGTCAAGGCTGTCACCTTGTTCTTGACTCCTCCGTTTAGGCTCAACTCCTAACGGAGCCAAGGGGGGCAGACCCTATTAATTTACTAAGGATGATTTCTTAGTGTGGTGATGTTAAATTGAATCAGTTATTTAGGAGTTTGAAGATTTTAACTATAAACAATTGAAGATGACAAGATACGAAAATAACACACGAAAGCACAAAGCTGATAAACAATATATATATGAA
>LPNX010160368.1:418508-431900 GCA_001517045.1 Pseudotsuga menziesii | reverse complement strand
AAAACACCCTGGGCTGATCGGATTGACAAATAAAGTCTAAGAGACCGAGTCTTTTATAGACACTATCATGCTAGAACATTTATTACAATTCCCTCATGGTGTATGAACATGTGATATAGTACAACAAGCACTTCCTAGAAGTACTTCCAAAGGCCTTTTTAAAGTCCGAACAAGTTATCCCTGTCCGGTTCACCAGGCTCACTTGATAAAAACCACTAAGTACAACTTAGGTGGTAACATCACTAAGTTATTCCATCATCTTATTTTGGAAATGTGACCCATGATCGGTCACAATGGCTCGAGGAATCCCGAATCTAGCAATGATATGGTTAAACAGGAACAAAGCAGTTGTCTTTCTGTCTTCGGCATATGTGGGCATAGCCTCAACCCATTTAGTAAAGTAGTCCACAACCACAATAATGTATCCATGACCCCTGAATGAGGTAGGTCCATAGTGCACGAAGTCTATGCCCCATTTTGCAAAAGGGCCAAATGTTATGACAGGATGAAACAGAGCTGGATGGGTGTGCTTCTTAGAGGTAAATATTTGACAGGGAGGGATTTTCTTGACAGTTTAAATACTTTATTTGAAAATCGAAGGCCATAATTACCCTGCGTGCAAAATCTTTTGGGAAGTAGCCAACCCAGAGAGGTGACCGCCACAAGCTCCAGAGTGGCAATCATTCAAGATGATTTCAGCTTCTTCATGGGTGAGACAATGTTTTAATACAAAATCAACATCGTGGAGGTATAAGGTATCATTTAGAATGAGGTAATACTTGGCTTGGTGGCAAATGCGTCGACGCTCATCGCGAGTGGCATTAGGCCGGTATCGTTGAGTTTGGAGATAGAGAATAAAATCTCCATACCAGGGATCAGTCGTGCTAATGAGAAATAAAGATTCATCAGGTAGTGAATCGATGGGCTCTTCTTCCTAGGTAACACGGGGAAGGTCACACATAAGCTCAATAAAAATAAGCGACTTCTTAGAAGTGGTTTTAACAAATTCCAACTCGAACTCCTGGAGGATAACAATCCAACGTGAGTATTTTCCCCCAAGTACTTGACGATTCAAGACATAATACATGGGGTTAGAATCTACATAGACAGTAATTGTGCGGAGCAAGATGTAGTGACGAAAATTCTAGACCACAATGACCGTGGCCAGAGTGAGGTTCTCCACATGTGAGTACCAGGTTTTGGAATCTAGAATACTTTTACTAACATTGTAAATCGCATGTTCCTGGTCGTGTCCGTCAGTCTGAACTAGGACCATACCAATAGTCGAAAGGGATGCAACCACATACAAGGAATAATCCTTTGTATAATCAGGTGGTTGCAACACAGGCGCATGCATAAGAGTATGTTTGAGATTGTTGAATGCATGTTGTGCCAAGTCATCCCAAACGAAAGGAGTATCCTTTTTTAACAGTCACATGAAACCATGTGTCTTTTCTGCATAGTTGCAAACGAAACGGCGTAAAAAGTTTTCCTTCCCCTGCAAACTTTGCAGTTTTGTTACATTGGTGGGAGTGAGTAGAGCCAGGATGGTTTCAATCTTCAAAGGGTCAATACAGATGCAATCCTTGTACATGATGAAACCAAGCAGTCGGCCATTTTCGACACAGAAAACACATTTATGTGGATTCAAATGAATGTTGAAATGGCGACATCTAAAAAAAATAGCTCTTAGATTATCAACATGGTGATCCCGCTGCTTTGAATTAGCAGGAAGGTCGTCAAGATAAGGCTTCACAATGTGTTTGATATCGTGGAAAGCATATGACATGGCACGTTGAAATATAGCGCCCACATTTTTCAATCCAAACGGGATTTTTTGATAGGCAAAGGTCCCCCATTGGAAAATGAAATTTGTCTTCTATTGATCTGAAGGGAGAATTTCGATCTGATTATAGCCGGAGAAGTCATCCATGAATGAAAATATGACATTTATCGATAATTTGATCGATGTAGGGGGTGTGGAAATTGTCTTTTGGACAAGCCGGATTCAAATCCCAAAAATTGATACAAACCCTAATAGTACCCTGCTTTTTGTTCACAGGAACTATGTTGGACACCCATTCAGTCAAGGGCATGGGGTAAATAAAACCTTCCCTAAGAAATTTTTCAACTTCCTCCTTGATGGTTGTTGCTTTTCTCGGATGTACCTGGCGTAATTTTTGTCGAACTGGCTTGGCACCAAGGTAGGTTTTAATCTCATGAACTACAATGGAGGGATCTATCCATGGCATTTCTTTGTATGTCCAAGGGAAGACATCTCTAAATTCCTTGAATAAGGATGTATAGGATTGAATCTTTGAAGGTGAAGAGTTCTGGCATATCTGAATATTCTCTGAAACACCAGGTTTCACTGATATATCCACCGGAATGGTTTTGGTAATATTACATAAATTATCCTCAGATTTGACACCACGAATGAGGATCGGGTACTGAGGGTCCGTGACTATATCAGACGAAACCACGAATGTGAATTTATATTCTACCACATGGCAAGGGGGAAGGAAAGAAGATAGTATGGTGGTGATCTTTCCAAGGCGTCTCTTCTAGGGACATAACTTCCATAATGGCTTCATCATAGGGGAGTGTACGTGAAAGATAATCTAGAGACGGGGGGGTTGTCTATCCAATATGGTAGGTGATACGGGTCGGAGGCCACCAATAAATGATCATTGATGGTGGGGTCATCGATGGTTTGAATGGAATTGTATACTTCCTCAAAAGGACTAAGTGATGTCAATTCAGCAATGGATTTTTCTTTGTCTATGATAGAGGTAGAAATCATATTTATGGATGTGGACTGTAAAACAGGAGGAGGATTTGATAACGGAAAGACTCCCATGAGAGAAGAGTCTTTAATAAGGCCTACTCCAATATTCTGATATTGCGAGGTAGTCAAAAGTGGAACATTGTTTGCATTATTAGAAATAGCATTAGGTTAAATCAAAACTAACTGATCTACCATAACAATCTTTCCTTGGAATGGGAACTGGGAAATCCGAAAAATGGATGAAGCTATAGCTTGGATAGCATAGAACCAGTTATGACCTAGGAGAAGGTTGTAATCCAAAGGAGCGTCAACAACTTCAACATGAATGGAAACTGATTCGCCCCCAGTTCAATCTAGAGAGCTGGTAGTAATCCATAGGGTTGAAATCTGTGACCATCAAAGGCCTTTAGTGTAGTAGGTGAACGATTAATTTCAGGATAACCAATGGCTCTCCAACAAGACAGAGACATGACCGAAGTAGAGGCTCCCTCGTCCAGTACGGTACGACAGATGTTATTTCCAGTAACCTTTGTGGACAATTGGAAATCCAACTGATGTGAGAACCTAGTTTTAAAGTCATCCATCTTGAAAGCAATGATGTTACTATTCTCAGGATCCAAAGCTCCAAGGGTTGTTAGCAAAAATTTTCATTGTGTGGGACAAGTTTGGAGTACCTCTAGAGCCGACATAGCATAGGGTGTCTGGGCCAAATCTTCTACTATATTATAGTATTGGGCAGGACGTGCGTTAGGATTAAAAATGGACTTATGAAGTGTACTCTTGGGTGGGTGAAAATTTTCATTAGGCATAGGTTTATCGATCTAAAGACCGTTACTTGGAGGAGGGGTGGAAGTTGAAGGTTTATCAGATGGAACCTCATCAGTTTTCTTTTCTGGAGGAGGGTCATAATTATGTGCTTGAGTATTCAGATTAATCGTCTCACTTGACATCATTTGTACTTCATCAATGGAAGATGAAGAAGGCCCATGCAAGGATTGATGATCAATCAATTGTTGTTGGGTGGGGAAAGGGTCTGTAATAATTGTCGAGGTGGGTGAACTTTTCAAAAATTTGTTAACTTCCTCTCGACAAGGACACTCTTTGGTGAAATGATCACCTCCACAAATTAGGTAAGGGTACTTTTCCTTTCTCTTATTTTTAGAATCGACATCGGGGTTTTGTGGTTTATTACCTTCCTGTTGATTGTCTTATTTTTTTTATTTGTTTCTACCTTTCTTCTTTCCTCCCGAAGATTTAGCGGATTGAACCGCGTTTACTTCGGAGGAAGCAATAGGAGGGGGTGCATTTTTGGGTGGTGGAGTTGGTTGACTTATTGGTGCAGTAGGTTGATTTTGCTTTTTGGTAGAGTTTGTCGTCAATTGAGTTTGAACTAAACCAAGGATTCCATCTACAGGTGGCTCAATTGTAGGTCTTAAAGGATCGGATGTGGGACAAGGAGCATGAGGAATTAAATCATACAAAGTGCATGAATGGGAATAAACCAAGTCCAGGTATTGAGCACGACTAATAACCTTCTCCTCGGTAATAGCACCTCCCATGGTGACATCTCTAGCAATGGGGGGAATTAAATATTTCGTGAACCAATCAGCAAGTAACTGGTTAGGAATAGGAGCCTTAATCAACCTACGTCTTCGTCTCCATTCATGTATATGATCAGAGATATGGGTGGAGGTATTTTGCCAAAGTGAGGTTAACCGGTCTTTACCTATCTCATATTACCGAATTGGTAACTGAAAATGAGTTAAAAATGCCATTGTTAAAGCATTAAAGTCCCAAAAAGAGTGTTGTGGTAGCTCTATATACCATTTCATAGCTACTCCGGTGAGGGTTCTCTAAAATAACCATAGATGGATTAAACCATCCATCAGAGAGTTTGATGAGCACCATCAATGAAAATTCATCACATGGTTCTTAGGGTCCTCGCCAGGTTTACCGTCAAATTTAGGTATGTATGAAGGTAACTTAACCGGAATGGCTAACCATGAGGGGTCATTATGTATGGGATCGTTGATTAATCTAAACAAATCTGGCAGATCTAATGCAGCCAGAAATGGAAATTGTTGATTGGGTTGAGGATATTGGTAATACTGGTATGGAATTTGCAGACCAGTAGGACCATAAGCAGATTGATAAACGTGCATAGATGATGCCCCCGTGGTCGGTTTGTTAGGTTATTGGTTACTAGAAGGTCCACCAGACGGTGGGCCACCCGAGGAAGGTGGACCTCCGCGGGGTGGGCCTTCAGAAGGTGGTGTTCGGGGTGGACCTCCAGGAGGAAGTGGTGGTGGTGGTCCTCTAGGTGGTGGTCCTCCATAAGGTGGTCCTCCATGTGTTGGTCCTCCAGGTGGTGGTCCTCCAGATGGTGGGCCTCCAGGTGGGGGTCCTAAAGATGGTGGCCCTCCTGATGGTGGGCCTCCAAGTGGTGGTCCCCCAGATGGTCCACCAGGTCCTCCAGGTCCTCCAGTTCCTCTCAGGGGTCCTCTAGGAGATGGGCCTCCGGGTGGACCTCCATAACCTCCAGTAGTGTTTACAAAATATCCTCTGTATGATGGGACATTAGACCAATTCAGTTGTCCCCAAGGGACAAAAACATTTCTAGGGTAAGGAATTTCAGGATAAACTGCCATCGACGGTGCTGGTTGATAAGCTTAATGAACCGTAGGTGTTTGATTACCAGGATAAGTATATCCCCAAGAAAGTGTACTAACGTCGGGTTGGACCCATGAAGATCCTCCCTACCCATAAGAAGGTAAAACCGTAGTGGTATTAGGAGGAGGGGTATTTACTACTAGTGGTCTCATTGGTAAATTATGCCCCATACTAGAAATGGTTCCCCCAGTAGGTGAAGCAACTTAGGTTAAGGAATTCCCCCCAGGTGTAGAAACTATCAGGGAATTTGAAGCTAATGGGGAATTTTGACTGGGCGGGGTGGGAGTGGAGTTTTGAGATGGATTTTGAGTAACCAAGTTTTGGGTCGGTGATCCTGAGACAGGAGCTATTCGAGGTGACGAAAGGGCGTGGTATCCAGGTGGAGTTGTTTCCATGAGGTGGGCAAGAGAAGAAAAACTCCTCCTTCGTAAATTACCTCCCTTACTCTGTAAATGCTCAATAGATTTATGGAAGAAATCCACATTCGGCGAAGCGTTCTGAATGAGTTGTCTTAAAGGGGTAAGTATAGATGGCTCCAGTTCGGTTGTAGTGGTTCCATATTCTGAAATGGACTGGCCTAGGGAGGTTCTCCAAAAAGGATCATTTGGACCATATTTTGCCTCTATTTCATCGAGTTGGTGATGGAATGTCCAATTCGATGAGTCGGGTTGACCTTTCGTTGGAAAGTGAAAGGTTGTGTCAACCGCAAGAGGTTGTTGGACCAAAGGATTATCATAAACAGAGAATTCTTCTCTAGTTTCAGTAACTAAAGTATTTTTTATACGAGGATCAGCAGAAGCTGGTTGTTCCATGGTTTCACCTTCATTTCCTTCCACGGTAGGAGGAGAGTCAGGTGCTAAACCATGCAACCTACGAGAATGTCTTGCAAGTTGGTCAACTAGGGTGGTGGTTGAGAATTTCTACTCCAGGTTTCAAAAATGAAGAAAACACACAAACAAACCTACTCAAGCTAAGGCTACAAGAAAACTCAAATGACAGGATGGGCTGAATATAGTCAGTTCCTCACTAGGATTGTCAATTTATCACAACTCGCGATATACCACAGGGTCCAACAGTGAAACATGACAAGGAGGATTACGATCGTACCCTTGCCTGAACACCCGATTACCTAGACAACACGTGCATAGTAGCTCCCCGAGTGTTGTTCTCGATGTATTGCTCCAACAAGATGGCCAAAAGGATTTTCTCAGATGGTTAAGGAATCCTAGAAGGGCCTCCCGATATATGCAAGGTACGTGGGAGGTCAAATCCGTATTAGTGTTGTCTAATGCACAACCGTTCGAAAGGGGCCCTCTGATATATAATCAAGTACGTGAAGTATCTTTCTATATACCTCAAGGGTATGTGAAAGGCCATTCTATATACCGACGGTACATGGAGGAACCACATAGACCCTGGGATGCAGTGCAGGCATGAAATGACAGCTCCTATGTTTTAAGATGTCAGAACATGTCTCTATCTTATCACTCAAATTACTATAAAATTTAGCCTAAGCCACCGTTTATTTTATCTTTATGGTTATTGAATGTTTGTGAGGTGTATTTCAAGATGCAAATTATTTTTCCTTCGATGAGAAATATGTAGAGTAGGGAAGAGACATTTCTTTCTTCTTTCAAAAGCACCAATTCCATTCTACTTTCAACGACTCAATTGTCAAGACCTAAACGCAATTCTTCAAACACAAAAATGTTTTCACCGATAAGAATTCTAATTCTTTGAATAAAAAAAATAAAAGAGAGCCTCTAATGTTTATCAAAATTAAATTTTCTAAATCATACCCAAAAAGACCTACTCGTCTACACACTCATGCAAGCCAAAAATAAGCTTTTCCTAAGCTTCTATATCAACAAGACAAGATAGCTAATTTCTTTTTGTATTTTCAAATATAATTTTGAAACAGGAACATAAAGAAGCTAAAGTAAACTGATTTAAGAGAGGCTACAGATATTTTCTTTCAAAATAAAATTTACAGAGAATGAACCACTCAAATCGGAAATCTAAAATTGTAATTTCATGCAATTCCCTTTCACTATAACTCCTTTACTAATAGAGGAAATAACTATTTTGAATCTGAGCTCAACAAATGAGAATTAGACTGTCAAAACCACCTGACTCAGCAATCAAACACTCAAGCAAATCACACTGGAAATCTTCAAAGAAGCAAAAATCATCAAAAAATAAAATTTTGCAAGAAGTACAGGACCTGCCTCAACTCACAGGAGAAGGCTACACTAGAGAACTAGTAGGAGGTCGACGCTTTCTGTCCACTGCAACAAGGCGTTGGTGGCGCTCTGTGTAAACTGATAAAAGGCGCTAAAGGAATTTGCTTTCAAGAGGCAAAAGGCGCTTGTGGAAAAACAGCGCTCTGTTAGATCGGACTAAGTGCGTCGGCAGATCTGTAAGTGAAAAAATTAAAGATCTGCACAAGGAACCAAAAATTGGAATGGCCTGGACTGATAGAAGTAAAAGCAACTTCAAAAGAGGCAATTGATAGAGTAACAAGATGGATCACTCACCTTATCCACTGAAATGAGCCAAGGAAGAAAATGTAAATTTCACAAGTGAGAAAGTTACCGGCAGTTGTAGATCTAACTAGATATGCTCCAGATTTGACTAGATCTACCCCAGATCTGACTGGATTAAGCTATCCCCAGCAGAGTTGCCAATTTTGTTTCAAGGAATTCTGCAATCGGTGCGAACATCGCTTTTTCCTCTACCCTGTATGATACAAGTATAGGACAAAAAACCACAGCAGCATATCCTTTCCCTAGATAGTTAATTTACTCAACATAAAACCACTCTCATACCTCAAATCTGAATTTTGTTCCCTTGTTCCAATGTTCTTCATGCAATATTCAATACCTGCAAAGAAAGATCAAAAGACAAAACAACAAGATGAGAGCAACATGATAAATTAACAATCTATGCTAGTGATCAAGGAATCTAACAATATTTAATTGATATTGACACAAATCAAGTATTGGAAAGGGGAACACTTTTGTATTAATGAATAAAGAAAGTAAAGCTACAACCAAATCCTTGATGTTGGCAGCTTTGTTTTCCACAATGGACTTACTACACTCCTCACTCACAACAAACTCTTCACACATAGACTCACTCAAACTTGCCTCTAATGGATGCTTTCTTTGGTCCTCCCCCACTCACAAGGATGCTTTCTTTGGTACTCCCCCACTCACTCCATGAAGGATTCATTTATAGGCCAAATGAGATGAGACTCAATTAGGAAATGGATAGGAGATGATCCCTATAGGTGAGGAAGGTGAATGCCACCTCTCCCTAACTAGTAGGAACCAACTCCATAGAGGCTTTCATACGAAAGCTTCTAGAATATTTTTTTTCTTTTTTTAAGTCCACCGACGCTTTTGGCTTAAGGGGAAAAGGCATCATCGCTTTTCTCTCAAAGTGAAAGAGCACCGATGGTGCCTAATGTTAAGATACAAAAGGAGTCAACGCTCTGTCATAACTGGGTAAAAGCGTCAATCTCCTCAAGGATGGAAACAAGTCACCATAAGAATCTCTGATCAGGCTCTCTAAAGGGTAATGAGGAAACAGTGTATTTTTCATGTGCAACATTTACTCACCTAACCTCTTCAGTTAATCGATTGTAGACTGAATCAATGATTCAAAGTTGCATTAGTGAGCTCTAGTGGTGATTTTCCACACCGAGTTAGCTCCGAAGTTAGTCCAGGTTGGTAGATTTGAATCCTATCTTAGGCATTCAAATTCTCCTATTTATATCACCATTGTGTTACATATTAAATACTGATTAATGGATGTAATATCATTATTCCAATTTTTTCTCCATGTGTGTGCAATTTTGCCTTGAATAATTGAGCATATATTACTGAATTATTCTCTCTCTTACACAACCTTCTTTTCTAATTGAATTCATGGAGACCTGAAGATGCTATGATTCACAAAATTTAATATTTGTTGCATGTGGTTTCTCACAGAAAGAAGGGATAGACTATGATGATACATTTGATCCCATGGCCATGTATACCACTGTTCAAGTTATGACATCACTTTCTTCAGTTCTAGGATGGAAGCTTCACCAGATGTATGTGAAGCCTTCCTTCCTCAATGGTGAGGTTAAGGAAGAGGGATACATACAACAGCCTAACAAGTTTGTAGTTCATGGGAAGGATTCCCATGTATTCAAACTTAAGAAAGACTTTTATGGGATTAAGCAAGTCTTGATGGTTTTGTATTCAAGGATTGAAATCTATCTTCAGAGATTGGGATTCTCTAAGAGTGAAGTTGACTCTAACCTATACTTCAATATTGTAAAGAACCAACCTTTGATCTTGATTAGGGAACTAAACTTCTTTCATCCTCCTTATTTGATCCAACTGATCATATTTCCAGAACTTTGTCAAATGTTCCCTTCAAGTAAGTATAACTCATCAAGGATAAAGAAGACTTGATAAAAAAAAAGGAAGATGGGGTAGGTTCCCTGTTGATTTAATTGTCATTGATGTCAACATGGACTTACATTGGCCCGATAGGTAGTCATTGATGCCACTGAGTCCCTCTTGCAGTGTATGGGCATGAATGATCCCAATATCCTCACATCTAGTGCCTTGGATCCCACACAGAGATGGTTTGTTCCTTGAAGCACCTTGTACCTAGTTGACAAGGTCCTTATACCCACAAGGTTGGATCTTGGATCCACCACCTTGTTGACGATGTTGAAGACCCTGTTGATGATGCTGAAGACCCTGGAGATGGTGTTGAATCCCTTGTAGATGATGGAGAATCCCTGGATGGGTTAAAGAAGCATTAATGACCCATTCTATGGTCATTCATGCTTTTAGTGTGCCATGGTGCCCTAGGAGAAGGCCTAGCAACCCCACAGGAGGTAACATGATGGATATTGACCCTTGGAGGTCCTCTTGTGTGGTTGATATGGTTGAAGAAGCCCATTAATCCCCTTAGTATGTCAAAGAAGCCTTTGGAACACAAAATGAGACAAATGACCCATTATGTGGTCATTTGTGGTGTGCATGGTCATTTGTGGGTTTATGGGGCCTTAGAACCCTTGGAGATGGTCCTAGGGAATGAGGAAGACTTTTCACCCACATAGGGTGGCATGATAGCACTTGGACACTTGCTTGCATGCCCTATGTCACCTTGATGATGGGGTGCTTAGTCATACATGTCATGATGATGTGTTCCTTGATGACGATGTGGTGGACACACTTGCATGGCACACATTCCTTGATCTTGAGGTCAAGTGCATATCCTTGGCTAAGGGTCCTTGGTCCTTAATGAATCCCTTGAGTCTTGTGGTAAAATTGATAAAGTATGGTCAATGAAACCCTAATGATGACTATTTTGTGGTCACCTTGATGACTGAAGAAGTGTGGGGTAACAACAAATAAAAATACATGGAACAAACCCTAAGGATGACTTGGAAGGGTTTGTAAACATATAAAATGAAAAAAAAATGTGGTCAACCTTTTTGAATCTTTAGACCTTCCTTGACCTTGAATTCATCCCTAACTTGAGGATGTGGAAACGTTGAAAGTGTATAAATACAAATCACCTTCACACTCCAAACATTATCCAATGATGAAGATGAAATAGAATGAGCTCACGACTTAGGCAAATGAACTGAGGAATTTTGGTTGGAGCGGCAGAACTTTTTTTTTGGTCATGATCTATGGATACCAAAAGATGAGAAGGTGAATGAGCTCACTTCCCTAGGAGTAGGAGTTGATTGGTGAATATACAATGGTAACATTGAACAGTCCCAAAATCTTGTAGCATGCATTAAGGTGGAGCTAGTGACTGGTGTTGGAGGCTCTTGGGACACATTCCTGAACTTACAAGGAGATGGAATAATATTTTGGTTCCCTTTGTTTGATGTTATATGACAGTCCATATTGGAATTGGTATAGGGTTCCTCAACACATATAAATAGTTCTAGACCAAGGTTTTGATGTTTGACTGAGTGATGTCTCATTTAGCCCTAATGCACAGACATTGTCCAATGTTATGAAGCATATAGTGGAGCATGTATGATGACCTTTTTGGAGAGTAAACAATCCAATTCAGAGCTTGATGATGATGTAAATTCGGTGAAGATAACAGCAGAGAAGAGACACCCAAATTTCCACATATACATAATTTTTGGGTTAAAACAGTGAACAGTATGAATTCTTAAGTCAAACCTCGGACCCGAGTTTTGATGACCTTTTTGGAGAGTGAACAGTCCAAGTGATATTGACTGGTGACCTTTAAAACAGATGATATTCCTTGACAACATACAGTCAGAGTCTGCTTGAACAGACCCTTTTTACAATCCAAGTTTGAGGGTTAAATTCCGAAGTTACTGCTGCTAGATCCAAGTGCATGTATGAGCAGTAGTGATGTATACTGTAGTGCATCTATAGTGGTGTATCTATAGTGTTGTGGGAAGTAAATCCATTGATATTTACATGATGAAATTATGATAATGCATAAATAATGATGATGCTAATGATGCATATACTATTTTGATAATGCATACATGACTTCCCTAGAAAACACGACTGCCCTAGGACGACGATGACTAGTATTGACATACAGTCTATGCACAGTCAAGCTTGAAAGGTAAACTCACTATGATGATGATAATGATGTATACAGTGGCATCTTTACAATGACTCATACAGTAGTAATGTATTCAGTGGTGTATAAATACAATAGAGTATAAGAAGTGAAGTATACAATGATGTATATAGTAGTGATGTATTCAGTGGTGTATTTATACAGTGGAATATGAAACAATGATGTCGTATGGTGATGGTATGTTAATGCAATATAAATAGTATACATTGGTTATGAAACAATAGTGATGGATACAGTGATGTATACTTGTTGATACTATTGTATGAGAATATGATGTTGATGGTGCCTTTTTCTATGATGATGCATGCTTGATGCTTACCACATGATGATGATGTATACACTATGATGATACCTTGTGCACCTTGATGATGTTTTGATAATGCATACATGATGCAAACTACATGATGATGTTGATGCATGACTGCCCTAGAGTATTATTGTATGAGAGTGATGAACAAATATTGACCAACAGTGATGAACAGTATTGATGACCAAGTAGTGATGAGCAGTGATTGACCAATAGTGTTGGACCAGCAGTGTTGATAAGAAGCAAAGAGTGTTGAGAATAGGTCGACCAGCAGAGATCGATGTGCAGAGGTACATGAGCAAATATTGATGCAAGCTAAGTCTTTCACTTGAGGATTGGATTCCTAAACCCTTTCTTAGTTGGAGCTAAGAAAACCAAGTTGGGTCCTATTACAAGATTTGGTGCTCTTTTCATCAGTTGGTGCTGATTGTAATCAAGAAGATTGTATTCTTTTATTACCAAAAATAAATATTGAAATTACATATATTCTTGTGTCTCATTATGATGTGATTGTTGTGCTTATGACTCATGATGAATTTGATTATGTAATTGATGACATAATGATTGATATACTTTGATTGACTAAGAAAAGATAAAAAGGTTTAAATTTCTCACACACTGGTTCACCCCCCTCTCAATATGGCCATCGTGTCCAACAATTGGTATCAGAGAAGGACTTCGTCACAAACCTTCCAATCTTGAAGGAGATCCGTGGAGACACAATGGAAGAAAAAGTAGAGTCGTCAAGCAATAATGTGCATGTACTTGATGTTACATACTATTTCGATTAGAGGTTCAAAATGAAAGAAGATCTGAAGAAGTTCTGTGTTTGGGAGATTGTGATCAATCCACCTGCTCCATCAAATAAGAAGGGAAATGCAGCTGCAGAGAAAGAAGCAAATAAAGAAAATGCTACATCCTTGAATTTCCTCATGGATGTACTTCCCATCTCATTGAATAAAGTGTAGGG
>LPNX010160368.1:261811-415531 GCA_001517045.1 Pseudotsuga menziesii | reverse complement strand
ACAGGTGGTCATCTCTTTGAGAGATCGGTTCTTCCTTTCTGCTACTCCGTTCTGCTGGGGAGTGTAGGGAATTGAATGTTGGACCTGAATACCACTTTGGGAGAAAATGGATAGAAAATAATTATTGACATACTCCCCTCCATTATCAGATCTCAATATCTTGATCTTAAGCCCAGAGGCATTTTCGATCAAAGCCTTCAATTCAGAAAATTTTTCACATACCTCTGATTTCTTTTTGAGGAAGAAAACCCATGTATACCTGGAAAAATCATCAATAAAGGTAAGGAGGTACCTTGATCCATTCATGGATGTGACAGGCATTGGACCACTGATATCAGAATGTATCAGCCCCAATATGCTTGTAGCTCGGTTTGCCTTCCCCCGATCGAACTTGTGCTCAGGGTGCTTTCCAATCACACAGCCCTTGCAGACTCCCGTAGTTGCCTTGATGACCGGAAGGCCTTCAACCATGGAATGTTTCTGTAATTGCTGCAAATATTTGAAATTAAAATGGCCAAACCTTTCATGCCACAGCCTACTAACCTCATTTCCATGAGTTAGCAAAGCGGTGGGCTTTTCATCCGCAACAAAGTGAGAAAACTCATAGGCTTTTGCATGATGATTTGCATGGCCTTTTGCAATGAGTTTCCCGGATGAAATTTCTGTTATCTCAACTTCATTTGGGCTGAAAGAGACCCTCTTAGGCATTCCTGTATGTGTCATTTGATAGACACTAAGAAGATTTGCTGCAAGAGATGGTACATACAAAACATTAGAAAAAGAACCATTTTCTAGATTTACAGTACCTTGTCCTTTGGAAATGATGGTGGAGTCATCTCCCAAGTGGATGGGGATGGATTTGCTGGTCTCCAAGGATGAAAAGGAGTCTTTTTCAGCCATCATGTGATTCGAAGCTCCACTGTCAATCAGCAGTGATTTTGACTTCAAAGTGCTTGCCATGAGGGCATGACCTTTCTCATGCTGTGGTTCCCGATCTTGGTGATCTCTCTTTCGAAAGCTCTCCGGAAGATTGATGTGATTCCTTTCAAGAAGAGAGGTTGCTTCATCAAGATTTTTCTTCATGCAGACATGTTCAGGGTGAAAACCCTTCCCGCAGTAAGAACGCCTCACTCTTTCTTTCCCATTGTGCCCTTTTCCTTTGTTCTTCCTTGAACCAGAAGATTCATCATGCTGCTGATTTTCAAATCTAGGCTTTGGAGCATCAAATTTAGTTTTCTGATTTTTCTGCTGCTTACCTTTACCTTTCACATCTTTGGGCCCTGTGACATAGAGGGCTTGGTCTCGGGAAGATCGGATGATCCCCATTTGGACAAGCTTGTCATGTTCACTAGTTAGAGACTCAATGAAGGCATCGAGTGTAGGCATCTTCCATTTGGGAGTTGTGAGATTCCCTGCACGGAATGTAGAAACAAAAACTGAATAATCAGCCCCAAGTTTGGAGAGGATGGCTAGGATGAGCTGATCATCTTCCTTCTCCACTTTACATTGCTTCAAGAGAAAAACTATATTCTTGAACTTTGTAAAGAAATCATTCAGAGTCTCGAAATTGGAAGGTTGGAGAGACATGAGTTCATTTTCGAGTTGATAAACTCTCATGTCATCATGCTTTCCATACAGTGATTCCAATTTGTCCCATATTTCTTTCGGTGTATTCAGATCCGTAAGATGGAAGAGAAGATCATCGGAAATAGAGAGGCATAAGAAACCGAAGGCTTCATCCTTTTTGTTGAAGAATCTTGATTTTTCTATGGCGGATCCAGGCTCCGGTTCAGTGTCCATGGTGACTCTGTGGAGTCCTTTGCCTTTTAGCTGATGTTCCATTTTGAGTTTCCATGTGTGGAAATTGTATGGAGTCAACATAGGTACTGAGGAGGCTGCTGAGGAGGCCATCTGGATTTGCTTGTAGCGAATGCTTCACCTGTAGAAACCTGAAAAATCAAAACATAAAGGGAAAAATAAAAGAATTGAGCTATTGCTCACATTTCATGGAGAAATTGATCTTTGTCCTGCCGTAGCTCTGATACCATATTAATTCTTGCACATTGATCTAGGAACTAAGATTCAATCTCATCAAAGAATTATTAACAATTACTCATGAATTGGAAATTTTCAGGAACCAAATAGGTTTCCTCTCTGTATATTATATAAACAATAAAGGATTACAATTCCCATGCATGAGCCATGGCTTAACTCAATGAAGAATTCGAATAACTAAGGGACAATTCGAATTCCCATGCATGAGTCTAGCTTAACTGACTCTTTGCCATGCAATACCACTCAGTTAACCACTTGACAAAAAACCTTAATTGACTCACCAATCCCTAACTGAAGTTGGAGTGCAATAAATGACTTAATCTCAACTGAAGGAGATCAAACACATGTCATAGCAACCAACCATCAAGTGCTAGTACTGCATGACTCCAATAAACCTTGATGAGGTTAACTGAAGCTGAACTGACCATCAGAAGTTGGTGAAGGCGCCTAGTTCACTCCAGTTCATTAAATAATAATAAAATAATCAATAAATAATGATTAAATAATATATTTAATGCATGGAGGCGCCTTAACTAACTGTAACTGATTGGTTGAACTGAAAGTAACCCCCAGTTAGCAATTAGGTGCATGAATGTCAACCAGATCACCCCTGGAGTGCTCCAGTTAGCCTCCTTGACTGTAGGAAAGGCTAAGTTAGCCTCCTTGACTGTAGGTAGGCGTGGGAGTGACTGGGATGATGGTAATTAATGCTCCTTGATGTCAATTAAACTTAGGATAGTGGTTTAACTAGGCCAATTTGACTGAAGAGTGTGTATGATGGTAAATGTCTCCAACATAGGGAAATACACTTCATCCAAATACCTATGGTTCAATTTGGGAAGCGAGTATCAGAAGGAAAGACTAGACACTGAAAATACAAATTAGGAATCAGAAGACAAGCCCCCGTAAGAGGTCAATCATGAAGAAGAAAAGAAAGAAAATGACTCATGTAAAGGTATGGATTGTTTTTATTGTAATGATAGATTGTGTGATGAAATTGAGAAGGTTCTTGTAGAAGATGATGAAGGGATATCAAAAGTTGAAAAACATATACATATCACTTTGATAAGTATTAATCACAGATTAGATTGGGTCATGAACATAGTAAATTTGAACCATAGTGAATTCACAAAGTTCGGAAAGAAAATCTTGGATTCTTTGAATGAATATCAGCAGAATACCATGACAATGAGAGTATTGATTGTGAAGCTCAAACACAAGGACAAAGAGTTGCGGGATCAATTGAAAGACAACGATGTTAAAGTTGAACAACTAAATACTGAATTAATCAGTCAAAAGAAAGAACAAGAAGAGCCTGGTGAAGACTCGAAAGAGCTTGAATAAACTAGAAAGGGCAATCATGATTTGAAGACTTCGCTGGAGGAATCCAAAAGGATAGAATAAATCTTGAATAATTGGTTTGAAGAAAAGGAGCAGACAATCCAAAGGCTAGAAATGGAGGTAGTTGGTATCAGGAAGAAAGGTGAAAAGGCTGATGCCCTTTTCAGGTTCAAGGACAGTTCATTTTTCCTAGATAATATCTTGGATTTCCAAATATCTCCACTTGACAAGACTGGTCTTAGTTACAAGAAGAAAGGAGATAAATCTGAATATGACACTTGGTCTCCCAAAACTCCAGAAGCAGGTCCATCAACATCCAAAGTTTCTCCCCATGCACCTGCACATGACAATAAATACTTTGGAAGTTCAAAAATGCAACAAGGAGTTAGGTCTATTCCTCAAAGCAATCACAGAAAGGAAACAACTCTAATATGGAACCAAAGTCCCAGGTATGAAAGTGGATTTAATGGTTATTTTTATTTCTGTTCTAACTTTGGTCATAAGGCTATGGATTGTAGACTCTATGGAAGAAGAAGTGATGGACGAACAATAACAAAGTTAGATGTTGGACATATAATCAAGATGGACATATTACCGCTACCTGTCACACATTGAGATGCTACACATGTAGTGGGTTTGGTCACAAAGCCCAATAATGTGCAAGTCAAAGAAGTCAACCGAGGAAGAGTTCTCTCTACACATCAGCAAGAAGAACCAGTGAACCTTGGAAGAAGACCAATACAGAAAGATTTGAATATCAGAAGCCAAAGGCCTATAGTCAGGGGCACTCTTAGGTATGGAGAAATGAAGTGTTAGAATTTCCAACAGCTCAGTCAAGTGTTGGACATGCAACCATGTTGGTCACATTGTTGCATATTGTTGCACAATGAGGTGTTATAGTTGTAGTGGATTTGGGCAGAAATATCAGGACTGTTGGAGTACACGGAAACAACCCATGAGAAGTTTCTCATACAGATCATCAAGGAAAGCTGGTAAATATGAAGGAATAAATGCTAAAAGGACAAATGCCAAGAAGCAAGTATGGATGAAGAAGACCGAGCAGTTACAGATGGGAAAGGTTGATCAATGTAGGGAGGATGGATTCCATATGGACATCCAAGGCTAAGGTATCTCAAAGACCTTAGCACACCTTGAGTTCATGAGGATGGAGGATGAACTCAAAGGAGAAAGGATGGCTACTCCAAGCAAATAGACAAGTCCTAGAATCATGTATATTGATAGGGGGAGCAATGATCAGTGATTTTAGATGCAGATATGTGGACACCATTTTCCATTGATTTCAAAGGGGGAGAGATGAATACAAAAGGGGAGCATGAGTTGTTGTCATCAATGACAAAGAGGGATATTGTTTATTAAATTTCCATTGATGCCAACATGGACTTGGAGTGGCCCCACAGGTATTCATTGATGCCACAAAGTCCCTCTTGCAGTGCACAAGTATGGATGTTCCCAGTATCCTCACATCCAGTGCCTTGGATTCCCACACAAATATGGTTTGTGCCTTAAATCATTTTGTACCCAGTTGACAAGGTCATTGTAACCACAAGGTTGGATCTTGGAGCCAACACCTTGTTGACGATGCTAAAGACCCTGTTGATGATGTTGAAGACCATGCTGATGATCCTGAAGACCCTGGAGATGGTGTTGATTTTTTTGTAGATGATGTAGAATCCCTAGATGGGTTAAAGAAGCATTAATGACCCATTCTATGGCCATTCATGCTTTGACTGGGTCATGGTACCCTAGGATAAGGCCTGGCAACCCCACAGGAGGTAATATGATGGATCTTGACCCTTGGAGGTCCTCTTCTGTGGTTGAGGTGGATTAAGAATCCCATGAAGCCCATTTGAATGTTAAAGAAGCCTTTGGAACACCAAATGAGCCAAATGACCCATTATGTGATCATTTGTGGTGTGCATGGTAATTTGTGGGTTGATGGGGCCTTAGAACCCTCGGAGATGGCCATCGGGCATGAGGAAGACTTGGAACCTGCATAGGGTAGCATGATAGCACGTGGCCACTTGCTTGCATTCCCTATGGAACCTTGATGATGGGGTGCTTAGTCATACATGTCATGATGATGCGTTCCTTAATGACGATGTGGTGGACACACTTGCATGGCACACATGCCTTGATCTTGAGGTCAAGTGCATACCCTTTGCTAAGGGTCCTTGGTTCTTGATGAAGCCCTTGAGTCTTGTGGTAGATTTGATAAAGTATGGTCAATGAAACCATCATATTGATGACTATTTTGTGGTCAACTTGATGATTGAAGAAGTGTGGGGTAACAAAAAATAAAAATACATGCAACAAACCCTAAGGCTGACTTGGAAGGGTTTGTAAAAATACAAAATGACAAAAACATTTTGTGGACAACCTTTTTGAATCTTTACACCTTCCTTGACCTTGAATTTGGCCCTAACTTGAGGATGTCAACATGTTGAAAGTGTTTAAATACAAATCACCTTCACACTTCAAACACTATCCAATGATGAAAATGAAGTAGAATGAGCTCGCAGCTGAGGCAAATGGACTAAGGAATTTTGATGGGAGCAGCATAACTTATTGTTTTCTTGTCTTGGTCTATGGATACCAAACGATGAGAATATCAATGAGTTCGCTTCCCTGGGAGGAGCAGTTGACTGGTGAATATTTGGTGGTAGTAGTGAACAGTCTCGAAATCTTGCAGCAGACATTGAAGTGGAGCTAGTGATTGGTGTTGGAGGCTCTCTGCACAGTCCTGAACTTACAAGGAGATGGAGTAATATTTTGGTTCCATTTTTTTGTTTCTATATGAAATTCCATCTTAGACTTGGTTCAAGGTTCCTCAACAAATACAACTAGTTCTAGATCAAGGTTTTGATGCTTACTTGAGTGATGTCTCATTTAGCCCTAATGCATAGTCATTTTCCAATGTTATGAAGCATACAGTGGAGTATGTATTACAGCAACAAAGAGACACCCAAATTTCCATAGAAATAATTTTTGGGTTAAAACAGTGAACATTCGAAATTCTTAAGTCAAACCTTACACCCGAGTTTTTATGGCCTTTTTGGAGAGTGAACAGTCCAAATGATATTGACTATTGAACTTTAAGATAGATGATATTCCTTGACAACATACAATCTGATTCTGCTTGAATAGTCCCTTTTTACAATCCAAGTTTGAGGGTTAAATTTCGAAGTTATTGTTGCTAGATCTGAGTGCATGTATGAACAATAATGATGTATATATACTATAGTGCATCTACAGTGGTGTATGTACAGTGTTTTGGTAAGTAAATCCATTGATATTTACATGATGAAATGGTGATAATGCATACATAATGATGATGCTAATGATGCATATACTATGTTAATAATGCATTCATGATTTCCCTAGAAAACATGACTTCCCTAGGATGACGATGACTGGAATTTGTAGAAATATGACAAAAATTTCAGGCTTTTTTCAAACACTTAGTTTACCCAGATTTCAGACTTAAAACTTGTCATTAATGTTGAAATACTAAGAGGGGGGTGAATCAGTATTTGCACAATTTAAAATTATTAATCAAAAGCAAGTTGTTGATCACCAATAAGGACATATCATCAATGTGTATGAAAATAACAAGATGCACAATACACAATATTTTTTGACGTGGAAACCCAAGTCCTGAGGGTAAGACCACGGAAGCCTTTTTAAAATAGTTTTCCAGAAATAACTGGAAGGAGGAAACAACTCCCTTATTACAAAGACTTCAATTTTCTAGCTACAACTAGAAGGAGGCTACAACCCCCTAATTTACAGGCTACAACTTGAAGGAAGCTTCAACTCCCTAGTTCTCCAGCTACAACCTCCTTTCCTTTCCTCGTCCTGTCACCCTGATAAGAAAAAGAATGCCGAACCTATGAAACTGCCACTAATCTATGAACTTCCTATTGCTGATAACGTATGTTCTTTGTTCACAGCCAAGTCATCCCTGCATAAGTCATATTGTTTCCACTCCTTGCTCATACCGAATAAGTAATTCTTTTCGAACATCAGACACACATCATCATAGTGTATCTTCAAACCGTCATAGGGTATGCATCCTTATCATCATCATCACCAAGTGTTCATCATATAGAAATGCATCATCAATATAGAATGTAGAAGTGCATCATTGAGTGTGTCATAGGAATCATCAAATCATAGCATGTAATGGATCACACCTTCGTACTTTCACTTGTTCATTCACTTGCACATAATGTACATACCACTTTTATAGACCACTTTCACACGCCATTGTACATACTCTTACTTGTACTCACCGATCACTGTACATACCAATCACTAACCTCTTTATACAAAATTGTACACTGTACAATATATACTATTGTACATATACACACATTTTCATGTATTATATTGTTAACATAAGTACATACTTGTATACTCTTACATTCACTAGCATACCTTGTATGTTCATGAATTGTGCAGACTTCATAGCAGCAATGGAACTCTCCAAAGAAATCATCAGACTAGGACTAGATTGTACACAGTTTTAATCCTTCACCACTGTAAAGAAGGGTCTGTAAAGAAGCAGTAATGACCCATATCAAAACTTGGTCTGTTAAGAGGAATTCGGGACTATTCAAGAAAGAGTAAACTCCAAAAAAAAATTGCAAACTCTCACAATTTCATCATAAAAAATTTTGGTCTATAATCGGGACTGTTCTAGCATAAGCCAGGACTATCAAGGGATGTCTTAACCCAAGAAGAAATAGTCTCTAAAAAAATTCGGGTCAGTTGTTCTTGTTCTCTCCCTCATTCAGCGAAAAACACCTCAGACAACCTCACAAAATAGTGCGTTAGTTATGTCTTGAAAGTGACAAGGTTTTGGTCTACAAATACTCCAAAAGAAGACGTGAGAGAGAGTAGGGCCAACTTTATTGGAGGTTCAAGTAAATTATTTAAAATTTAAAAAAAATTTATCCTATTGGGGCCGAATTTTAGAAGGGGTTACAACATTTTTTAAACTTTAAATTAATTATTAAAAAGCTTTAATTGTTGAAAGGGTCTGACCTTGCTAGGTTTACAAATCATGTGTGTGTGTGGGTGCCTAGACTTTGAGAGAGGGTTAAATAACTTGCATGCTTCCAAACAGTTGGTCTAGTTTTAATACTTTGTTTATTTGTTATTAATTTAAAAAAAAATTAAACACTTTAGATTAATGATAAGGGTTTAAATCATTTTTTAAATTATCAATGGATGTTTTAACATTTTGACTTAGTGTGGAGACAAGGGTTTAATGGACTTCGAGTTTAAGGGTCACCAAATGGGATTCAAGGGCTAATGTAAAGGTACAATGGGCATCATTAGGGAATTATTAGTGTTTTTAAGGGCAAAGCATATAGCATAGGGTAAATGTGGCTTAGGGACCAAAGGTAAGATTTTTAGGTACTTTTGTTAGGTCAACTAGGTTACCACATGATTCATAAACATGACCATCAAGGAGTGGGGGTTCCTATACTTATCCAAGGGTACCATGACCTCATAAAAAGTAAATGACCACTAAAAGGTTCATTTGGACTTTTGCAACTTATTAAACCCACCAAGGACACATTCTAGGGTAATAGGGAAATGTTGTGGTGCTGGGGAACCAAAGAAACAACTGGGGAACCATATAAATGACTTAGGGCTACTCAAACACTCTACAGGGTGTTCAGAGTTTTTTCCAATGTCCAAAGGAATCCAAGGGCTTCATACTTGGGCTTAGACAATGTCAAAAGGTCTCCTTTGAAATTGACTGACTTCTAACCCTCAAGGTCTCCTCAAGGGGCACCAAAACACACCAACACACACTTGTTTGCATCAATGAAAATTTAGTCAACAATATCCCCCTTTGAAAGAGCTTCCTTTGCCCACAATTCTCCCCCTTAGAGAAGGCTTCCTTTACCTTCCTTGTTCGGCTTTTCCTTCCCCTTTGGCATCAATGGAAAAGGGTACATCTGTCATGCTCCCCATGTCATATTGTTGTGTTGTTGAATATAGAACAATTAAATTATGAGATAGTATGACTCCTAATTTTTCTCTGAGGTACTCAAAAGTATCTATTGGGTGAGGCTTAGTAAAAATTTCTGCAACCTGTTCTTTTGTCCCGATATATTCCAACTTGATATTCTTTTATGTAACTTGTTCCCGAATAAAGTGAAACTTGATTGGAATTTCCTTAGTCTTGGAGTGCATATCTGGATTCTTGGAGATATTGATGGCACTTGTATTATCACATAGAATTGGAATCGGCTCATTACTTGTCACGTGTATGTCTTGCAGGGTTAGCTTAATCCAAAGAATCTAAGTACAACAATTTGATGCTGCTATATATTATGTTTCTATGGCTGATAAGGACACTGAAGACTGATTTTTTCTTGACCAAGGTACCCGACAATCACCTAGAAAGAAAGTTGTTCCACTAGTGCTTCTTCTATCGTCAATGCATCCTACATAATCTATGTCTAAAAAAGCTATCAATGTCAGCTCATTCCCTTTTGGATACCAAAGTCCAAATTTCATAGTTCCTTTGAGATACCTGAAGATCCTTTTAACTGCTATAATGTGAGTTTCCTTTGGGGTTGCTTGAAATCTTGCAACTTGTCCAACGGCCTGCATCACATCTGGTTTGGAGGTTGTTACATATAGAATACTACCAACCATTGATCTATATATCCTTTGATCAACTTCCTTAGATTCATCATCTTTTCTCAACTTACAAACAGTGATCATAGGAGTACTCACAGGTTTACAATCTTCCATCTGGAATCTCTTTAACATTTCCTTGATGTATTTTGTTTGAGCAATAAAAATTCCTTCTGTTCTTTGAGATATCTGGATTCCCAAGAAGAAGGTCAATTCATCGAGTAATGACATTTCAAACTCTTTTTGCATGTCCTTAGAAAATTGTTGAATCAGTGGATCACCATCACTTCCAAATATGATATTATCAACATAAACTTCAATGATGAGTATGTTGTCCTTGTCCTGCTTGATGTATAAATTGCTATCTGCACTTCCCCTCTTAATGTTTTATTGCAGTAAGTACCTGTCCAATATGGAGTACCAAGCTCTAGGAGCTTGCTTTAGCCCATATAAGGCCCTTTTGAGTCTGCATTCATAGTCCTTATTTTCTGAAAGAAGAAATCCTTTTGGTTGTTCGATGGAGACCTCTTCTAATTCCCCATTCAGAAAATTTGATTTTACATCCATTTGATACACTTTGATGTCTTTGGAGCAACCATAAGCCAATATTATTCTGATAGCTTCGACCATTCTGGCTACTGGTGCAAATGTTTCTTCAAAGTCTATTCCTTCGATCTAAGCATAGCCTTTACAAACCAATCGAACCTTGTTTCTAATCACCTGTCCATCTTCATTCATTTTTTTTCTGAAAACCCACTTTGTGCCAATTATATTATCGTTACTTAGTCAGGAACAAGTTCCCAAGTTTCATCTAGTTATTCTTCCATTTCTTTGACCCACTACTCATTTGTACTGGCCTCTGCGAAATTTCCTAGTTAGTTGTAGACAATAAAGAGAAGTTTACCTTCTCATTTCTTCCGGGTTTTCTTCTTCTTCTAGTTCCTATTCCAGCGTTTTTATCACCAATAACTTGATCTACTGGATGATTCTTCTGGTACCAGTTCTTAGGAATATGTTGATCCCCTTGTTATTCTTGTTCCACAGTTGGTTGATTATGTTCTTCATATTTCGTGAGTTGTTCTTCATTCTCATCTAGTTGTTCTTCCATTTCAATTTCCTTCATTTATTTCTGATTAGAAACTTGTTGTTCTTCATCGTTTTTTTTCTGAGTCTTCACATTGATACTTTCGATCACCCTGTCTAATCTCAAATTGTAGAATTTGTAAGCTTTCCTTTTGGATGAATATCCAACAAATATTCCCTTGTCTACTCGAGAGTCAAATTTTCCAATCTTCTTATCTTCTCTTTTGTGTAGCACTTTCTTCCAAAAATTTTGAAGTGTCGTACATTTGTCGCTCTTCCTCATGTCCATATCTTGGAGGGAGTTTTATCATTTTTGCTTCTGATTAATCCTCTTTTCAAGATGTGTACTTTTGTATGAACTACGTGCCCCTAAAATTTTTCATTCAACTTGGATTCATTCAACATGGGTCGATCTATTTCCATTACTAATCTATTCTTTCTTTTAGTGACTCCATTTTGTTGAGGTGTTCTAGCTACTGAAAATTCTCTTCTTATTCCATGCTCTTCATAGTACTTGTTAAGTTCATCTGAAGTGAATTCTCCACCATTGTCAGATCTGAGGCACTTGATTCGTGATCCTATTTCATTCTCGACCATTTCCTTGAATGTTTTGAAACATCCAAAAGCTTCTGACTTCCTATTGAGAAGACATACCCATGTCATCCTGGTATAGTCATCAATGAGAAACATAAAGTACTTTTCACCATTCAGTCATTTGCTTTTGGTTGGTCCACATAGGTCAATGTGAACAAGCTCCAAAGGTTTTGTATAAGAATTCTCTTTCGTCTTGAAATGTACTCTTGTTTGTTTTCCATGTTGACATTGTTCACATACAAAGTTAGCAGGCTTTGTGACTTCTGGCATATTCTGAATTGCTTGGTTTTCGTAGATTTTGACGAAATTGTCAAAATGTATATGTCCCATTCTTATGTGCCAGAGTCATCTTTCATCTTCTTTTCCCAAGTGACATTTATCGAACTCAATCTCATCCAACATATATATGTTGTTTAGAGTCCTAGTGGATGTGGATACTAACTTCCCTGATCCTTGCTTCCTTATTTTGCATCCTTTTGAGTTGAAGGTGAGTTCATGTACTTGATCACACATTTGACTGACGCATAGCAGGTTATGCTTCATGTTGTCTACAAGCAAGACATTTTCAGCTAGGGATTTTTTACTTCTGAGCTTTATTGTGCCCTTCCCCAATACTTTTGTTGAATTTTTATTTCCAAAATATGCAGATCCTTTATCCTTTCAATATTGAAAAAAAAACACTTTTGTTACCTGTCATATGCTTGGAGAAACCGCTATCAACATATCATTTACCATAGTTGTAATTCTGAGCTTGAAGAGAAATTCCACATTCGTAGTTGTTCTTGTGTTTGATCCATACCTTGTTGGACATTTCCTCATTTCTTACTGTTGGTATCTTCATTCTGCAATCTCTATCTATATGTCCAAAGTTGTTACACTTGTACCATTCTATTTTTTATCTCAAGGGACCAAATCGGTTACTGTATTGTGGTTGTCTGAGGCTTGCATGGTTATTCCTTGTTTCAAAAGTTCTTCTTTGAAAACAATTTACAACTCTGTGTCTAAATCTTCCACATGTAAATCAATGCCCATAAAAGAGATATCCATACCTGGGAACATATGAAGGAGGTGCTCTTCCGATATCTGGTCTTTCTGTTGGCCCTCTTTTCGATATGGGTTGTTCTGGTTGACATTCGATCTCTTCTTCATTTGTGGAGCCCTTTCCAAATTCTGCATAACTTCTTGGCTTCTCTTCATTACCTGTCATCATTGAGCTTGAGGCTTCATTGGTATTCTTCTTGTATCATATATCGGTCTTGTCAAAGAATGGCTTCTGATTGATGATGATTTGTTCTAGAATATTGGATCTTTTTTCATAACTTTTCTCGATATCTTTCGTCTACAACTTGTTCTTTAGAGATACTATCCCATCGTCACGATTTTTTTTTCTTTTATATTTACCATTACTTGTTTAGTAAGAGAGTCTTTGAATCTTTTGGATTCTTCTAGTTTGGTCTTCAGGTAAACAATAGTTTGTTCAAACCCTTGTACCTCTTCCTTATGCACCATGTTATCTGTTAGCACCGGGATTGAGCCCCAAGGTTGAAGGAAGGCCCACTCCCGGGTAACAGCAGAACCACTTTAGACTGCGCTTCTAGCCTTGCGCAGTCAGAGAGGGATCTCTCTCTTGTCTTCATATTTTACTCCGCATAAGATATTCACTCAAGGATGGTAAAGAGGTCGGACTCCTGAAATGGGACAAAGTAGAGTGACGTGAGATGCAGATGGGATTATCAGGGAAAGGGACCATTGGCAATGGAGTCGAAAACCTGAGTAGGGAACATTTGCATGAGGAAAAGAATGGTGTGGGGTTGCAGACAGAGGCAAGATAGCCATCGATCTCGCAATCAGGACATATTTAGCGGGTGGTTGGGGGACAAGAGAGAAAATTCCATCGCGCGGAGCACCAACAAGATGAATTCTGCGCAAATTTAGAAGAAAACTTGATAAATGTCTAAAACAACAGGTGGAGCATAGCATGTATGAATTCCTAACTGTTATACACTCAGTTACAGACATGAAAGAAATCAACAAACTGGAATGAAGATGGGATGCACATTTCACGTAAAGAAAATACGTATGGAAAGAAGCAACGACACATGAATCTCCGTCTTAAGAAACAACTCTTCCTCTGCAATTTTTATTCATAACATAGGAACTAGATCTTATTTTACAATAGAGAACCTCATCCCTTGAAGGTTTCCCAACCCTCCAGCTAACTCTTTTTTCCCCTATCAGGATTGTATTTATAATACTTCAGTGCTGAGATTATTCTTCGAAACAAACCTAAGAAACTGTTTCCAGTCACAATCATGCATTAACAGTATATAGAGTGGAACTATTGCCACGTTTTACAAATATAAACAAACATTATGGAGCTAGTGGGTGCATTCAGCGCGAGTGACAGCTTGATGTGCTTGGCCGTTATTATGGATTATGAGTATGACGCCTCCTTCTCTGTCTGAAGCGTGTGTTTCTGTCGTGTTCAAATGCAGCTTTCTGCGTGGGCGCACACCTCGTACAGCTGATCCATATCGCAAGGCTCATGAAGTAGACACTCCCATGCTTTCTCGTTCTGTGATGTAGGAAATGGAACGGTTTTCTCCTTTGTGTTGGCCTCACCCCGTGTGAGTGGCGAGTTTTTCGGCTACCTTCCTTACTTACCCAGGTCAACTCACACAAAATCCGCCTTTCTTTGCGCAATGCGACTCTACCACAAGGATGATTTCACCTGTATGCACGCTACAAATGGCGTCTGGGAATCGGCCAATCTACCGGGAGGCAGATTACACGTATGTGTTATACCAAAATACTGTCACCATCATGTGATAAGACCTTTGACATACCTACTTGCCCTGAAATCCCAGCTTCTGGAGTGAAGACTGAATGACTTTTTACCAGTCTATCATACAAATTCCCAGCACTGCCTATCAGCCCTTATCCAGGAGCGGTACCCTTGTTCGCACTGCTTTTCATCGGTTGTCCACAAGCGGTGCCGCCGCCTGTCACTCTTGGCCCATAGGCGGTTATTACCAGAACCGCTCTGTCAAAGAAGGAGAAGCGCGGTACCCTGGGTAAAAAGAGAAGCTTCTCGAGGCTTCTAGATGATAAGC
Source organism: Pseudotsuga menziesii (assembly GCA_001517045.1). NCBI lineage: Eukaryota > Viridiplantae > Streptophyta > Pinopsida > Pinales > Pinaceae > Pseudotsuga > Pseudotsuga menziesii. Next base: position 400,664 of record LPNX010160368.1, on the reverse strand, counting down.
CTCAAGATATCTCTTATCCCTACTACTATGGGTTGGTTGAGCTCAAGATCCCTCATCCTAGGATCTTAGAGGTCACCTCAGACACTAATTTCTCAACCATCTCTATCCATTAAAGCCCTATAAATATGAGCTCATAGCCATGTTTGAGGGCAGAACATTGAAGGTATTGTTATGCTGTTGGATTGATTCTTTGCCCAAGATCATTTGGAGAGAGCATAGAGAGCTAGAGTTAGAGCTTTTGGGGATGAAGAGTTGGTTTCATGGAGATGCATGTCAACACTAAGGCTTGGTTGTAAACTTCTTCATATTTCTAATGCAAGCTGATTTTCTGTTCCATATATATTGTTGATGTTTGATTTCAAATATATATTGCTAGATTCCTTAGTCACTAGCATAGATTAGTAGATCATATTCTGGTTGCTTTGATCTGTTTCATGTTGAACTCTTTTGCAGGTACACAGGTGAACTATCAAAGCCTTGCATTCCAGATATCTACAACATATAGGGAGAGTTATCAACCTCTGTGATCTATTTGTTCTAGATCTGAACCATTCATACCAGCGGAACACCTTGCTGTCTGCGGGAGGTGAAATATTCCGAGCAACAAATCTGGCGACTCTGCTGGGGAGTAGTTGTATTCAGTTGTTCTGATCGTCCTCAGTCTGCAACTCTTGTCTGAATCCAGGCTCCGTTTTCTTCAACTCTTTACAGTCAGATCTACTTTCTGATTTGTATTATTTGAGTTTGAAATTTCCATATCTGTTCAGATCTGAGTTATTTCAGTTTTTTATGCTCTGTTACCATATTCAATTCGACAGTATTCACCTTGATCTAGTCTGTTTTTTATCTGATCCATTGTTCTCTTGTTGTTTTGGCCATCTACAGGGAACCGCAGCAATGCTTTGTGCAAGGCGCGGTGCCACTGCCTGAACACAGTGGACAGTAAGCGGTGACCGCCTGTATCCAGTTAGCAAGGAGCGGTGCTGCTTTGGAAATGCTCTTACAACACCTACAAAGCGCGGTACCAGGTAGGCATTATTCCAAAACTCTTTTTCCTCATTTTTCGTTGAAAAATTTGGAATTTTGATTGCTTTCAGTTCTGTTATCACACTTGTGTTATTGAATCTGATGTGTGTGGCTTGCTACTTTAATGGTTTAAGATTGATTTTGAGTGGAATTTCAAAAATTTGTTTAGTCTTTTTTATTGTTCATCCGCTTCTTGCTTGTTGGTTGTGTTTGAAGAAAGATTTCTTGTTTTCTGAAAGTTAGGGTGTTCATTGAACTCTCTTTTCATTGCATATACTAAAAGAAGAACATTAAATTAGCTTCTAGATTTCATTTCTTGCTTGCATAGTAAACTTCTTTTTCTTCCCTTCAAAAAAGATAATTTTTGCTTGAGATTAGGACATCATATTTGAGCATTGGATTTGGGTTTTCTGATTGGCTTCATAAGCTTTCGGGACCTTTATGATCTTTTGTCTCTCATGCATATAGGACTATCTCATCAAAATAATAATAAAAATGGTAGTTTTAAGTTAGATTTGCTTATGTTTTTAAGAAATTTGAAAAGTTAGAGTGCATTGGCATATAGGTGTGCTTGGTGTTGTTCTTTTAGGAAAAGAGATTCTCACCCTTCCCATTTGCTTTCGAAAAGAAGAATTTGGTTTGTAGAAGTATTTGCTTGTCTCTAATTTGATGTTCATGACTGTTGATTGGTATGATTTTTGGTCTTGAAACAAAAAGAAAAACACTCTCTTCCCTCCTGTAAGTAGGCATATTGAACGGTAAAGTGAACATTTGCACGAGCATACTGCATGGTTTTACTTTTCCGTCAAAACATCATGCATTCACCTAAATGTACAAGTTAAAATCAACGGTAGTTGTAGGTTAAAATTTACGTAGTAACTTGAATGATAGGTTAGAGACGTGTTCAGGCGTCGTAAAACATAGGAGCTGTCATTATTTGTCAGCATTACATTCTGGGACTCACGTGGTTCTTCCACGTACCGTCGGCATATCGAAGGCCTTTCACATACCCTTGAGGTATATAGAAAGGCACTTCACGTACTCGATTGTATATCGGAAGGCCCCTTGTGTACGGATATGCATTAGACAGCACTACTACCGATTCGAGCTCCCACGTACCTTGAGTATATCGGGAGACCCCGCTATGGTACCTTATCTATCTGAGAAAATCCCTTTGGTCGTCTTGTTTGGAGCCATACACCGAAAACAGCATTCGGGGAGATTACTACGCACGTACCCTCGAGGTATATCACGAGTGGCATTGGCTTGACAATCCTAGTGAGAGACCTGACTTTTGAACTCCTCCTGTCATTTTAAGTCTGCTTGTTTTGACCTATAGTTTGAGTAGGGAAGTCTTTTGGTGTGTTTTTTCTAGATTTTCAGACCCTAGGTTAGATAGGAACTGTACACACTGGCTGAGTTAAGATAGTCCAGGAGAGTACAGGGCTTGCCACCCGATTTTACTTCTATTTCAGAATGAAATCCAATGGAAGCTATCGACCGAGGAGCTGCTACCACCTCCCAAGTGGGAGATCATGTGGTGGAAAAAAGTGGAGTACCATATTCTTCACACTCGCCTTCCTTGGTCCAACAGCCTTCCCGTGAGGATTCATCACTCCATCCTCCCGCGGAAGATCATGTTGATGATACTCGTCTGGATTTTGGTCCTAATGCTCCTTTTTGGGAGACACCTATCGAACAGGCCATTGCCTCATTTGGCACATGTGTAAGTTCTCCTGAAAGTGAAGAAGAACGCAGGAAATACCATGCTGCTATCCTCCATGCACAGGAGGTAGAAAAGCAGATTGACAACATACTAGGCTCTTCACCAGTTCGGTCCACATTCCTTCATGTGGGATATCATTCACTAGCCTATTCTATGAGACCCATTGAACCGATTATAGATCATCCATTAACAACCCACAACCCAGGTCAAATTTCCACCCCTCTCACCTCTTATGTTATGTCTGATCCAAATCTGCCTAGATCTTTTGCATCTGGGGCCCAACCTTCAATTCCTGTGTCTTCAATACCTTTGAATGTCGGGGGGAAACCCCCGACACGACCTACATTATATGATCCCGGATTTGTACCTAGTCAGGAGCAGACCTCTAACATAGAAACATCTACATTTTTTGTCCCTCCCACCCACACTAATGTGGTAAATCCCCCATCTAGTTCAGGTCAGCCCTTGGGGGCACAACCTGTGACCATTCAGTATTCTAGTGGTTATGGTTATCAAATATCTGTAGGTAATCATCCATCCAATCCTACTGGAATTCCATTCCCTAGCAACACTTTCACCCCATGGGGGCAACCCAACTGGTCTTACATGCCAGCCATGGGAGGGATACCCATACATACTGCGGGAGGTGCAGGAGGACCTTTTTATGCAGGTCCTCCCCCTGGGGCACCTAATGGTCCTAGAGGTCCTGGTGGCCCTCCTCATGGTCCTGGCGGTCCTAGTGGTCCTGAGGGACCTGGTGGCTTTCCTCCTTATGGCTCTGGAGGGTCTGGTGGCCCTCCACCTAGTGGTTCTGGTGGCCCCGGAGGTTTTCCACCTCGTGGAGGTTCCGAAGGGTCTGGTGGTCCGCCTCCTGGTGGTCCTGGTGGTCCTCGTGGTCCCAGTGGCTCAGGTGGTCCTCCTCCTAGAGGGGTGGTCCTAGCGGTCCTAATTCCAGAAATCAACCCCCCATGGGCGGATTTCCCAGTAGTTCTTCCTCACAGCACCCTGTTTATCAGTCAACCTATGGCCCTACTGGTAATTTCATGCCATATCATTATTACCAATATGTGTCGCCCAATAGACAGTTACCTTTCCATGCAACTTTGGACTTTCCTGATTTGTCCAAGTTGATTAATGATCCCATTTGACACAATCCCTCGTGGCCTCCCATTTCGGTAAAGTTACCATCGAACATTCCAAAATTCGATGGGAAGCAAGGTGAAGATCCGCGGAATCATGTCATGACTTTTCATTTGTGGTGTTCCTCAAACTCCCTCATGGATGATTTCGTCCGGTTACGACTCTTTCAGTGAACTTTGACCGGTACGGACGCGAAGTGGTATATTGAACTTCCACAACATTTGTTTGTGGATTTTGGCTCATTGGCAACCGTATTTATTACACACTTTTAGCTCCCTATTCATTATGAAACGGGCACTGATATTTTAACTTCTCTACGACAGAACACCTCCACCCACATTTCTGATCATATTCACGAGTGGAGAAGGCAGAGAAGGATTATTAAGGCCCATATTCTGGATCAGTTGTTAGCTGATTGGTTCACTAAGTCCTTGTTTCCTCCTATTGCCCGAGATGTGGCCATGGGTGGTGCCGTTACCGAAGAGCAGGCTATTAGTCGGGCTCAGTACCTAGACTTGGTCTATTCCCAGTCCGGGACCCTTTATGACCTAATTCCTAAAGCTCCTCGCCCCAGCACTGACCCTACCAAGCCATCAGCAGAAGTACCTGTTGACAGGATTGTTGGTTCAATCCAGTCCCCATCCGTAATGAAACCTGCCAAGCAAACCCAGCCTGTTACTCCTTCGACTCCCAAGGTTTCTGTCGAGGTCAATTCTATTGAAAGTACTCAAACCTCGGGTAATAAAAAGAAAGGTAAAAATCAAAATAAAAAACCTGGAAACCAGCAGGAGACCCCACAATCAACCCATAATGACAACAACATAGGGAAAAGGAAGGCTAAATACCCTTGGTTGTTATGTGGTGGTGACCACTTCTCTAAGGAGTGTCCCCTGTTGGGATGGATTCTTTCCCCTCTCAACAACAGCTGGTAGACCACATGTCGAACCAGGGTAACTCTAGTTCATTAGAGGAAATTCGTATGATGTCCTCAGATACCATCCATCTGCAAACTCGAAGCCAGAATTATGATAAACCCGTAGATAAGCAAGAAGATCAATCTTCTTCAGGGAAAGCTAGGCTCCACTAGTTCTCCAGAATCCTCGTCTACTGTCCCCTCGTCTATCAAGAAGCCTACCCTCGACATGATTTTGTGCCCACCAAAGAGTACTCTTCGGAAGGTTGTTTTTAATCCCAATGCCCAAGCTGCTCAATTCTACAATGTGGTTGAAGATCTCGCTCAGGCACCTTGTGCGATGTCTACCCTAGAATACTCCAAAGTTTCCCTACACAGCGCAAGAACTTGTTGACGGCATTAGGAGCTGTAGACCCAGATAACACTAACTTGATTCACTTCAATGTTGAGAACTATAAACCTATATTACTGCATAAACTTGCTTTTCAGATCATTACGAAAGTAGTGGGAAAGAAAGTATTTCGAACGGTACTAGATGAAGGAGCTTCGACCTCGGTGTTATCTCTGACTTGTTGGAAAGCCCTCGGCTCTCCCGAGCTTGTTACATCACCTATGACCCTTAAATCATTTAATGGATGGGGATTCCAACCCCATGGCCTCATATCAGCCCTTGCGGTCAAGCTGGGGGGAAAACCCGTTTCCATCCAAGTAGAAGTGGTAGATGCCCCTTTAGATTATAACCTCCTTTTAGGAAGGAATTGGTTCTATGCCATGAATTTCGTTGCTTCAACAGTATTTCGAACGATCCAATTCCCGCATCCTGGGAGAATTGTTACTATTGACCAGCTTGATTTATGTACGTCGGATGTTACTACCTCCATGGCTAATAACATCCCCATGTTAGGTCAGTCCCCTCCTCCTTACCAGTCGATTGGGGTAGGTATGCTGAAGGATTCATCCCTTATGGGGATTTTTCCCTCCACTCCTCCTAGCACGAATACTGCGACAGTAAACATGATTGCCTCATTTGATATTGAGCCCCAGGGCACAAATGTTGTTGATTCCACCTTGTTGAGTCCACACGAAGCTATGTATGACACCATTCAAACTTGTTCCGATGATCACACTAATGGTATTCATTTAGTGGCTTCGGATCCTTACCATTTATCGTACTGGTTAGCACCTTCTCTTCCGGTTCTAGACTATCTCTCTGAGACTTTCCCTTCCGATGAGTCCATTATAGAGATCATGAACACGGGTGAGCCCATTTGGGAGGATCACCATCATAAATCCATGTTCCTCCCCAATACCAGCTCAGGCAGCTATGATTTTGCATCCTTGTTTCCTACTGATATTGTCAACGTTCCCCAAAGTCCTATATTGTTGCAAGATACAGATTATGAAGGAAAACTTTGCAACATTACTCAGATGAACCCAATTGACATATCAGCTAAGCCTGATGTTATTGAGCATGTTCATGTTGGGAAGAACTGCTCCACAAATGAATCTGAAGCATATAAGGCACTTTTTAAGGAATTTTGCGATATTTTTTCCTGGCCCTATGAAGAAATGTCGGGGATTGACCCTTCCATTGTGGTCCACGAGATTAAAACTTATCCCACGGCTAAACCTGTCAGGAAGAAACTTAGGCAAGTCCATCCTAGGAAGGCCGCAGCTATTAAAGTTGAGATTGAGAAACTTTTGAAAGCTGGTTTTATTTATCTTGTACCTCTGACAAAATGGGTATCGAACTTCGTCCATGTCAACAAAAATCAAGGCACCATTCGAGTCTGTATTGACTTTAGGGATTTAAATAAAGCTTGTCCCAAAGACAACTTTCCTACCCCGCACATCGATCAGATTATCGACAACTGTGCTGGAAGTGTAATCTTTTCATTCATGGATGGCTTTTCTGGATACAATCATATTGAGATATTGCCTGCCGATCAGCATAAGACGACATTCATTTTCCCATGGGGAACCTTTGCGTATAACAAGTTACCTTTCAGCTTGAAAAACGTTGGCACCACGTTCCAGTGTGCGATGTCCTATGCATTTCACAACATTAAACATATTGTTGAACCGTACCTTGACAACCTCCCTACTCATTCACAGCGACGAGAGGACCACCTCGGTCATCTTAGAGCCATATTCCCGAGATGTCGTCATTATAATATACGGCTCAATCCACATAAATGTGTTTTTTGCGTTAAGACGGGACATCTTCTAGGCTTTGTGGTATCCAAAGATGGCATTCGTATCGATCCTTTGAATGTTTCCGCCATCATTAATCTACCAACCCCAACCACCATCCTTGAACTCCAAAGTTTGCAGGGGAAGGAAAACTTTCTCCGCCGTTTCGTGTGCAATTTCGCTGAGAAAACGCACGGTTATATGCGTCTCCTCAAGAAGAACACTCCATTCTTCTGGGATGACCAGGCCCAACGTGCCTTTGATAGTCTCAAGCACGCTTTGACTCATTCACCTGTGATACACCCCCTGGACTATTCAAAATATTTTCTCTTGTATATTGTTGCCTCTGCTACTACCATCTCCATGGTTTTAGTGCAGGACAATCTCCACGGTTAGGAGCATGTGATTTATTATGCCAGTAAGAATCTTATTTATTCTGAAACTTGTTATTCACATGTGGAGAAGCTAGCTTTGGCCACGGTCATTGCTGTGCAAAAATTTCGTCACTACATTATGCTTCACACTACCACCGTATTGGCAGACCAGAACCCGATGTACTACATTCTGACTCGTCAGGTACTCGGGGGAAAGTACTCCCATTGGATCATCATCCTTCAGGAGTTCGATCTCGAGTTTGCCAAGGCTACATCAAAGAAATCCTTGGTTTTTTGTCGAGATTATATGTGACCTTCCCTGTGCTACCACGGAATCTGAGCCCAGCGATTCATTTCCGGATGAATTCCTATTCCTTATTAGCACTACTGATCCTTGGTATGGAGATTTGTTGATTTATCTCCAGACCCAGCATTTTCAGCCGCATCTATCTCGCGATGATCGTCGCCGCATCCGGCACCATGCGAAATACTATCTTATCTTGCACGATACCTTGTATAGACGTGGGATTGATTTCGTTCTTAGGCGATGTCTCACTCATGAGGAGGCTGAACACATGCTAAATGATTGCCACTCTGGAGCATGTGGTGGTCATTTATCTGGGATGGCTACAGCCTAGAAAATTATTCGCGCTGGCTATTTCTGGCCTTCTGTCTTCAAAGACTGTCATGAGGCTGTTAAGAAATGCCCACCATGTCAACATTTTTATCCCAAAAAGCACACCCATCCTGCTTCGCTTCACCCCGTCATTGTCGTTGGCTCTTTTTCCAAATGGGGGATTGACTTCATGCATTATAAGCCTACCTCAGCCAGGGGGCATGGTTACATCATCGTAGCCGTGGATTATTTCACAAAATGGGCTGAGGCCAGGCCTACATATGCAGAAGATGGTAAGACTGCCACTCTCTTCTTGTTCAACCATATCATAGCTAGATTTGGAGTTCCGCAGTCCATCGTCATTGATCACGGATCCCATTTCCGTAATCAAATGATGGAGGAATTGAGTGCCAAGCTAGTTTTTTTCCATGAAAACTCTACACTGTATTATTCGCAAGCTAATGGTCAGGTAGAGGACATTAACAAGGTTTTGAAAAATATGCTTCATCGGATGGTTGGAGATCATAAATACAATTGGCATCTCGTTCTTCTTTCCACTCTTTGGGCTTATCGGACTTCTATGAAAACAGCCACTGGTTTCACGCCATTCCAGCTTATCTATGGACTTGAAGTTGTCTTGCCTATCCAATTTCAGATTCCATCTTTACAACTCGCCGTCAAACTTCTCCCGAACACTTCTGCAGAGGAAGCAATATTTTTGTACTTGAATAACCTTGATGAAACTCGTAGAGATGCTGCTTTGGCCAATGAGGCACATAAGAAACGCATCAAGGCGCAGTACGATAAATCCGTCTAGCCTTGTGTTTTCAATGAGGGTGACCTAATTTTGACTTATGACCAGAGATATGACAAGCTAGGAAAGGGCAAGTTCGAGTCTATGTGGTATGGACCTTTCGTTATTTCCAAGGTGTTAGAGAAAGGAGCTTGTGAGTTGGTAGATTATGATGGAATCCCTTTGGGGTAACCTCGCAATGGGTTGTACCTGAAAAGGTACTATTCCTAGGTCTTCTTGGATGGTATCTTGTATATATGTATATTGATTGAATTTCAGTGTGTTTTAGTATTTTCAAGATGGTTTTGAGTTTTGGTGTCCGCATCTGTTTATACCATGTTTTGGTCATGCAGATGGATTTCTACGGCTTCGTTGTTGGTGCTTTCCGCCACACCTTGAATCTAGCCTCCGTTGCTTGGGTTCTCTATTCCCCAGCTGAAGATTTGCTCAGTTCAGGAGCGGTTTGCTTAGGTCCCGCTACTAATAACATCATCGAGTATGAAGCAGTCATCGGTCTTCTGACTGAAGCTGCCTCCCAGGATTTTCGTGATCTAGTATTTTTAATGGACTCTCAGCTCGTGGTTTGCCATTTAAACCATATCTACACCATTAGGAACCCGGTGCTCCTCCACCTCTTCCGGAGGGTACGTTTGTTATAAATATCATTTAGAACCATTGCATATAGTCATATCCCTAGGGAACATAATGTAGTTGTTGATTAATTGGCTAATTACATCCTAGATTGGCATATTGGCCATTCATGACGTTAATCAAACATGGTACATTGTAAATAAACATTTAAAGACACATAGAACTCATAGAAAATGCATTCATCCATTTGAAACGTATAAACATCATTTAAAAGTCTATATATATATATATATATACAAAAAAATTTACAAAAAATAGGTCCCGAGACCTCATCTGAAGCACGTAGGCTTTCAGGCAAAATCATCATACAAAATCCTGAAGCTATCAGCTTTCAGTATACATGTCTCATCTACTAGTGGTGCTCGTGATAGCACATCACTGCTTGAGTCACCCGGCGTAGCAGCCTGCTGAATCTGCCTGGTACCCCCACCGTAGATCTCTGATATCTAGTCGGGAGATCATCTATGTCAGCATCTGGGATGTCCAGAGTCAACCTCTCAAGGTTCTCGTCCAACTCCCTGGTGATATCATCACCCTGTGGCACGAAGCAAGATCTGGCTCACCTGTCTAATGGAGATGCTCCTCTAGGCCTCACTACTCCAACATCTGCATGAAGATAAATAGGTCTCGTCACTTATCATAAAAAATATAAAACATAAAAAACATAAAAACATTTTTCATCTTTAGGGTTTCTTGTTTCTTACCAATGTCTCCCCACTGCCCTCCAAGCGGGAGTGGTAGGTCAGGATCACCTGTCAAATCCATGCCTACATAGGCATAGTCCTCGACCATGAGCATCTGATCCCATAGCCATCTAAAGAACGCATCACCAAACTTCACTCTGCCCCTACCCGCTCTTGTGCGAGCCATGACCTGGACCCACCTCAGCATGCGAGGGTCATGTGCTCTCAAACTCTGAAAAGTCACCTAGGGCCTCATCTGGGGGACCCGCTCAAAGAATAAACAAGCTAATATGGAACCAAAGCCGAATTGCTTCAGCTCTCCCTTCCGACATATAGTCAGCTGATCCTTGAATATTGGAAGCAATGCTTCTACCCAATTGAGCACCGTAGGTGCCATTTCCTCTAGGGCATATAGCATATGTGCCCTGGAAGCCTGATGTACACCCTGGCTCCCTGCCACCCTCTGCATGGTGAACAGAACAATCCGTAGAGCCCTATCTGTCACTGCCCTGATGGGGATTTTCTTCCCCGGTGTGCTTGTACCTGGTGCACAGTGTCGATCTATGAGCTCTCTGATGGTAATGTCCCCGCCACGGGAACCTGTCAATGAGATAGGGGCACCCGTCTCAATAGGCCATTCAGGAAGTAGATGTTCTCTACCTCCACTGTAAGTATATGTGCCCCCACCTCGAAATATTGTTGTTCTGGATTCCACATTCTCGGTATGTGTTCCAGTAGTCTCTTGTGGGACACCATGCTTGGTGTCCGGAAGAACTTTAGAAGTCCACAGTTCCGAAGTGCGGCAATACACATCGGATTCCTTTCAGCAGCGGCATCCTCATCATCATGAGTTCTTTCCTTCCATATCACCATATTTTGGAAGCCTAGACCTGCCAAAACATCAATGGTATACATCAATATCATCCTTAAATCATTATAAATCAAAAGAATGAGCTAGTTTTGTATATATCATTGGTTAAATTTCTCCACGGCCGGCACCGCCTGTGCCCCGTTGGAGACCAGCGGTGGCACCGCCTGTTTACCTTGTCTTTGGCGCAATTCTCGGGTGGTACTGCCTATCTCGCAAGGGGTAGCCACGGTGCCCGCAAATAGGATTTTAGGGCTTGCCAAATAGGCCTAAAACCCCATCAAATCCCAAAATAAAAGCTATGAAATGAAAGAAGAAGGTCTTAGCTCTTACCTGCACCTGACGAGACTGAAAAAGGACGATGGAAACTCCCGATATCAGCTATGGAAGATCTAGCTAAAAAATGCTCCAAGTGCTCTCTACCAAGAGGTAAATAGTGAAATGTTTGGTTTTTTACTATTTACTTGCCTTATATAGACATTTTTGGGTCTGACTTAGTATAGTTTTGATATTACATCATGTTCTGGTCAAAATCTATTTGTCATTGTAACGTCCCCGACCCTCCGACCGGCGAAGAGGACGCTACTACACACCAAAACATTTGGGCATCTAGCCCCATGAACATGTGCATCCATAAGATCTGCTGAAATGCTGCAAATAAAAGGCATGAACTAAAACATGCATACAGGATTATTTATCATACACAGTGGAAGTAACATGCATTCATACAAGCATTCAACATGTTCATCATGATCATTAACAGTAAATAGGATTGCAGAAGTAAAATAGAGAAGATTACTTATCTTTATAAAGAAATCGTTCCGCAACCAGCTATGTCGCTGCAACGTTCCACCCAACCATAGGCTAGCACACTCCTAGATCTTTCAGCAATGCCGCCACTCCCGATTCGGGCATGACTCCCCAAGGAATAAGGAACTAACAGGCTTACACATAGCAAGGAATAACAACACAACAAGGGTACACAGTTCATCCAAGCCAACACAATTGGGTTTATCAGGTGAACAGGAGCTGGGGAAAGGCTAATGCTAAGCTGGTGAGCTCACTAAAGAGCTGCAGACACCAATACCAGAGCCAGCCTGGATTCTAGAACACCCACACACACCCAACACAAGGAAGTCAGCCCCTTCTCTGCAACGCAGTCCCTCAGACCCTGATCTTCCCTCCAGTGCTCTTCAGGGGTTGTGGAGAAGAAATACAGCTCAATAACTCTGTCCGTGCAGTTCTCATTCCACCAGGTTTGTCAAGCATCTCAAGCCATCATTCACCAACCCAAACATAGTCCAGGGACCAATCCGATGAACCCACGGCGATCCAACCTTCAATACTTTCGCTGGGAAACTTACATAGATTGGAAAATGATCAAAAGTCATGGCCAACATTCACAGGAAGAATCACCCCCGATCCCATCAATTCGTGGAAAAGCAATCCCAATAATTTCCACTGCGATCCGAATGGTGAACAAAAACAGTACACAGTCTAATGCGTGGAGGAAAACGTCGGTTCTCTGTGTGATGGAGGAAAACGAATTACAGACCGGCAATCAGCGCGAGAGAGAGAGGGCGAACCCCCACACAACGGTTGGTAATACATTTTATTCCCCCGTCCTGCATGAGGAAGACGAACAGCCAAGATCCGAGGGAGTGGGGAAGAAACGGTTCCCACGTCACGGAGAGGAGAGCAAGCGTGGCGTGGTAGCGGTCTGCTTGCCAGCCAATCGCTGCCTCAGCTAACAAACAGAAAATTAACCAAGGGAGGTGGCGACACATAGACTTTTTCCTCATGACTCAAAGTTCCACATCCCCCCCCCTTTATCCTTATCCTTTGGAATCATGCCCTTTCTCAATTTAGTTGCTGCGAACATAGCTGGTTGAGTTGCTTAATTAAAAAGTATGTTTACATGATGCCATAATTAAATATATGCCGCATGTCCCTATATACCATCGATGACCATTCCTAATCAAAAACACAACATGACCAAATCCATGGTGGGGCCTTGGCCTTGAGCTCCACACCAAGATTATTTACAACATATGCATCCTATTTATTTTAATGCAAGCAGGGATTAAAACCGGGGTATTACAGTCGTAATCCTGTAATGTTGATTTTGGAGGCATTTAACACTTGTTTATGAGTCGTCTGCAGGTTGACTTTAGTAAAAGCTTTGGAAAGTTTTTTTTATGGATTTTTCATCCTTTCACAAAATGGAAAAGGTCATTGAGCGTTTATTACGACACTTTGTCATGCTCGTTAAAATCCAATATGAAAGTTTTGAGTCTAGTTCAAGTCTCTTTCCAGGCTCGTAAAATACCATATTGTGTAAAGAAACGTTATGGAGTTTTCTTTTCACATCTTCTTTCAGACTCCTTAAACATGAAAAGATAGTCAAGTCCGTTTCTGAATCTTTCCAGGCTTGTAAAAAGTGACATTGTGTAAAGAAACATCATGGAGTTCTCTTTAAACCCTTTTCAGAACCCCTAAATATGAAAATATCATCGAGCGATCATGTCTTCTTCACGCTCGTTAAAGTATTTGAAGAGTCGTCTATCTAATGGTAGGTTATCTCTTTCTCGGTTCGGACAGTACTATTTATGAGAAAGGAACGCTCCAGCCAATCATGACTGGAAGAGTTCTCTAAGGTATGATTTTACACTTTTTCGGGCCTTAGAGACTAAACCATACGAAAAAGGACCCCCATGGAGTCTCCTTCCGTATTCATTCAGACTCTCTAAACATGAACGATACCGAGTTTTCTTTCAATGGACTCGTTAAAAATTAAACATTGAGAGGCCCGTTTTGGGAATGAACCCATCCTCTCTCAGGTTCGTAAAACATATGAGACTGGACTTGTCTTCTGACAAGCTATATCAAGTGTTTGTTACCCTCTTTGAACTCGTAAAACCGAAAAGAGGCACTCATCGATCATGATGGGGGAAATGGGAAAGGGAATCATTTTGCAAATAATGGCAGTTGATTGCCGTTACCTTTGAACATGGCACTTGTCTGCACAATCATGTCAATCAATTGGGTATTCAGCTGGTCTCTGTGACGATCCACTTTCATGAGTCATGTCAATCCTTTGAGTCTTTCAAAAGAATTGCATTTTCCATTGTCGCATTGTGTATCTGTCTTGTTTAGTCATGCTGCCAAGTCATTATGTCGTGTCGCCCAATGTTCAAAGGGAATCTGAAGAAGTCTTACCTCTGCAGTATACACAGCCTTTGTGTCAGTATCTTTGAGTCAGTCATATGGTTACTACCATTAGAGAGAATTTGAGGTCAAAAATGGGCCTCCTAAGAGATGTACTACAAAAATATAAGATATATTAAAATATTATGAGTTAGGGGTTTTATGGGGTAGGTATATATGACAACTCACCTCCTACACTACTTTTTATGCACAATATAAATAACCATGGTTGAGTTACTTTTCTAAATTGACTATAAATAAAATTAATAAAATAACTCTAGAATGATGTGACTAAGATTCATTGTAAATTCCCAAAAATTTATTGTCCTTTAACATTTATTTGTCTTGAACTTGTAAATAAAATTAAACAAAAATGAATTTAATTTATATGCATAACTAACATATATTTTTCATATAAATATCATTCATGAATTTAATTTACTTTAAAAGTACAAGATTATATATATATATATATTAGTTTGACATTATGATATTAAATACAATTGAGTGAATATATAATTTAAAATTAAAAAACATGAAAATGACAATATATTATTTTATTAAAAAATGGGAAAAGACATTTTTATGAATTATGAGTACTTTACTTGAAAATGACAATAATATTATTTTATGAGAAAGTGAATTGTGAGTACTTGAAAATAACAATAATATTATTTTATGAGAAAGTGTGAAATGACTTTTATTGTGAGTACTTCACTTTATGACTTAAAAGTACTTGTACCACTACCTTGGTTAACTATGGATTTTCATCCACCATAGAAAATGTGACAAATAAGCATTCTTAACTCATGCAATGCCACCTCAACCATGGGGGATGATGTCATCTACTAGAATGTAATTGGTTTATTTTTATAGTACATTTTGGTCCTTTTGAGGCCCATTTTTGACCTCAAATTCTCTCTAACGATTCACATCATTCCAAAACTATGTTTCGAGTTTCGTGTCATCGATGTGGGACTCATCATGGCCCTCCTTTGACGAGACTATTCCCGTCGACATCAGCTCATCATCTGGGAAATAGTCTTAGAAACAATATTCAGTACCTTGAGATCTGTATGCCTTAATGACAGATTCTCTCGCTCTCGACATAGGTTCACATCATTGACCTTTGATCAATAGAATCGACTGGGTGTTCGACATCAGGACATCTATTCACACTCAGTAGATTGTACTAGGGTACCTTGGGAATCATTAACATTAATGGTGATCTCCCTCGCACTTGTTAACAGCTCACATCATTGGCCGGTAATCAAGTGGTTTCTACCATGTTTGACTTCATATCATTGTAATCACATGGATAGAATCGTACTTTGTGGAAGACTAGACGAAGACCCTGGCCATTTGTTTAAAAGCACTCATTGCTTTTTCCCCAGGTTGTGATGGAGTTTTGTATATCTAGCATGGATCCACATTTGTATGGTCATGGCTATGCTCAAATTTGCGTCTGTATGACATAGATCTACGTTGTATGTCTGGTAGCTATGTCCAAGTTTGAGTCCTCTATCACATGGATCTACGATGTATTCTAGTAGCCATGCTTGTTTATTCCACTTATGGATCTGCCTTGTATTGGTCTGCAGCTATGAGTTTGGTTACTTGCATCTATGAGTCAACATATTGATGTACTACAGATTCCTACTTGACTGCATACTCCGATCGAGCCAACATTTTCGTCTCCTGGCAACGACTTATTCTCAAAGCTCTCGTTTATCATATCACTCTAAGACTCATGCTTTGGGGGGCATCCTGTTATACCAAAATCCTATCACCATCATGTGATAATACCTTTGACATACCTACTTGCCCTGAAATCCCAGCTTCTGGAGTGAAGACTGAATGACTTTTTACCAGTCTATCATACAAATTCCCAGCACCGCCTATCCTCCCTTATCCAGGAGCGGTACCCCTGTTCACGCCGCTTTTCATCGATTTTCCACAAGCGGTGCCATTGCCTATCACCCTTGGACCACAGGCGGTTATTACTAGATCCGCTCTGTCAAAGAAGGAGAAGCGCGGTACCCTGGGTAAAAGGGTAAAAAGAGAAGCTTCTCGAGGCTTCTAGATGATAATCCTCGAGATATCTCTTATCCCTACTACTGTGGGTTGGTTGAGCTCGAGATCCCTCATCCTAGGATCTTAGAGGCCACCTCACCCACTAATTTCTCAACCATCTCTATCCATTAAAGCCCTATAAATATGAGCTCATAGCCATGGTTGAGGGCAAAACATTGAAGGTATTGTTATGTTGTTCGATTGATTCTTGGCCCAAGATCATTTGGAGAGAGCATAGAGAGCTAGAGTCAAAGCTTTTGGGGATGAAGAGCTCGTTCATGAAGATGCATGTCAACACTAAGGCTTGGTTATAAACTTCTTCATATTTATAATGCAAGCTGATTTTATGTCCCATATATATTGTTGATGTTTGATTTCAGATATATATTGCTATATTCCTTAGTCACTAGCATAGATTAGTAGATCATATTCTGGTTGCTTTGATCTGTTTCGTGTTGAACTCTTTTGCAGGTACACAGGTGAACTATCAAAGCCTTGCATTCCAGATATCGACAGTGTCTAGGGAGAGTTATCAACCTCTGTGATCTATTTGTTCTGGATCTAAACCATTCAAACTAGCGAAACACCTTGATGTCCATAGGAGGTGAAATATTCCGAGCAACAGTATGAATGTCCCTTCCCTTGTCATCTCCGCACTTGATATTATACCTGCAGCGTGGCAGTCTCCTTAGCCCTCCGATTTGGGGGGGGGGACCTTTTACATCCACCATCCATGTTTTTGTACCTCGGCCATCAATTTCACCTTCTTTGATACAACGGGCATCTTTGGATCGTGACGTGTTCTGATCCGTCCATCGAGATCGACCCCTTCAAGCAACCATCGATCCGAGTGGGTCCTACTATTTTCACAATGCGAAATCCTGGTCTTCAGCCGTGTTAGTTTATATTGCAAAATAAACCACAACCGTAGATCTCTTCCCTTCTTTGTCGTGACTGTTGATATTCGGGGCTGGTACCACCTTTTGCGACTTGAAATCGCAGCTTTACCCACACAAGTCTGGTTTGCGAAATCGACTGAGACCGTAGATCTGCTTCGAATCTCATCTCTGCAGTCGAATGCTTCCGACCTTTAACTATTTCACGATTTGGAAAAGCTCCTATAATTGAGCATGTTTTCTTAGCGAAACTGTTTCGGGCCGTTGATCGGGATTTGTCTTGATCTCAGCCTTCCATATGTTTTCCCGCTTTAACGGACTGAGTTAAAGCCAATCTTTGACCGTTCTCACACGTCTTGGGCCAAAACTACGATCTATTGTTTCTCTTCTTCCTTGTGATCCCGGATCACCAGGTTATGACGCCTGTCTCTACCATCCCTGCAGTCGTGAGCTTTTACCTCTGGGAGAGTCTATCACCGTAGATTGATCTCTCTTCATCATCTGATGGTTCTAAAACGTGGACCATGAGCCTCTACTAACCTAAATGGTGTTCACATAATGTTTTAAAGGAATGGAACCCTCCTCAAACTTCTGTCAGGCCCATAAATAGACTGTTGAAAACGGAGTGTTAACAACCGGCTCCACAAGGGATGATATCCTCCCAGTGAGGTAGCAAAGAACCCCCGTAGACCAAGTGCCAAAACCATTGCGTTTTCTTCAATCTTTCTTTGAAATCTCCGTTCTACTCTGAGCTACTGCTTCAGTGAATTCATGCCACTCCCGCAAACGACGTTTTTGACTGCAAAACATGCGCTTACAATTGAAAATGAAAACAAACTAAAATAGAAAATGAAGGAAATGCTTGATAATTTCTGAGTTTATTTGTTCCTACCTACTCTAACTAATTTTGTGCACAAGTCCGATTAAGTGAAATCAGACTTCCAATGAATCCAATCAAGCAACTAACCCAATATTTTTGTTCTTTTTTTGTGCTTGATGGACAGAAATGAAATAGATAAAGGGAGAGGGTAATGACGAATAGACTTCTCTCTAAAGCAGTAATGTGACCAGTCATCATCCTTACCCAGCCCTTCCATGTACCCTGCTACGGGGTCATAGAAAACACGGCAACCTCCAACGTACTATGTATTCTGCTCGTGGGAAAGTTGACCGGAACTCCCTTCTTCTAGTGATTTGTCCGGTTGATACCCGGAATATTGTAGAAGAGGACCCACGTAATCTTTCTTCAATGAAACATCCCCTTTTTTGCCTGAAATTTCTGCAACGAGAGTTTGATGTGCCCCAAGAGGGAGGTCCCTCGCTCCTCCGACGGAACCGAGTAGGCATATTCCCCCTGTGTGGGGTGGTGCTTCTGAAGGTATAATATTGGAAAATGTATTTATTTGAGGGTTGTTGCATCCTTCTTCGTGGCTTGACACCCCATCACAAACCCCTGACATATCGGTAGCTGGAGAGGGATTGCATGGCAATTTCTTTTTATCATCTCCACTTACATACAGGTTTCCGGACTACACCATCTTCCCTTCTTTCTATTTTTTCTTAGAGTCTCTAATCAAGTGTCGTATTAATTCAAAAGAGGCATAACACAAGGGTAGGTTATCACCTTCAGTGCCCTTATCGCCCTTTTCTGCTTTAACCTCCCAACTTTGCATAGAATCTTGGTCCTCTCCATCAGTAGGTCCTGGTTCAATGGCCAGCTTCTCAAGTACAGCCTCCAGGTATTCTTCCTCATATTCATCGTACACAGGTGCACCAAATTCCTTCTAAAAATTGTCTTGTACGGACCCGGGGCGGCGCAAGTCGCAATCTTCAGAGAACAGGCCTGCAGGATCACATGACCCTGTATCGGGCCGATCATATTTCTGTATACCGGGAGAGGGCTTTAGCAGGACCGAGACTCTCCCATTTTTCCTGTAGGGCCCAACCAATTTTAATGTATCTTTTACTTCACCATCGCTGCCCTGGCTTGATAAGCTTTTTGACATCTCAAGGTTTTCCTCAACCTCCAGACAATCAATAAACATATGCTGCAGAGTGGTTGATTTTCTTTCCAAAAGAAGCAGGGACATCTTAGGAGCAAAGGTGGTTGCATAATAGATTTTAGCAGTGTTCTCAAGAGTTTGGACCTCCTTGGGCATGTTATAATAAAATCTTGTGAATCTTCTGTTAAAACTAGATAAGGTCTCACCCTCATGTCTCTTCAGGGAATAAAATTCTGAAAGTATTTGATCCAGTGGCCTTCTCCTACCCCAAAACTTTAAGAAGGTGCAAGAAAAATCTTCCCAATGTTGATGGACTTAGGCTGCAAGTGCTTGAACCATTCTTTAGCATCTCCTTGCAAGGACTGGGCGAAAGCCCTCATGTAGACATCATCATGTTCTATCTCAAAAAGGTCAGAAAAATGCTCAAAGGTTTGTAAATGTTTCTCAGCGGTGAAGCCTTTGGGTTCTCCGTCAAATTTGGGGAGGTATTTGTAATTTTTCGCGAGAAAATCATGGCAGTTGTAGCGGCTTGTACCGGCTTGGAGAAAGGGGAAAGACCAGGTTAGGAACAATAGCTACGCTATAGTCCCAAGGTTTCATGAATTTCACAGGGGTGACTTTTGACGTTGCGATCCCCTGGAGAAAAATCCAGGTCATAACCAGAAGTACAAGATGATGCAACGCTTTCGGTTCGTAGAGAAGGATAAACAGGAATATATTCATAGC
Organism: Pseudotsuga menziesii; assembly: GCA_001517045.1. Lineage (NCBI taxonomy): Eukaryota > Viridiplantae > Streptophyta > Pinopsida > Pinales > Pinaceae > Pseudotsuga > Pseudotsuga menziesii. The sequence continues at coordinate 380,776 of LPNX010160368.1, read as the reverse complement.
TCTACTTAGAATGAGTTGAACCATAGAAGGCTATTCTGATAAATTTAGGGAAGGATAAGAACAAACTTACAAGATAGAACAAAGCTTCTTGGAAGAAACGTAGACTCAAGCATCTTAACCTTCCACCATGCATTCTTCAAGCCTTACAAGAGGTTCACCTTTTTTGGGGGGACGGAGCCTGCCCGTCTTTATTCTAATCATTCGATTTATGGTTCATACCACCAGTGGAGTCACTGAAGTCTCAACCCTTCAAGAGTGGAGTCGCTAGGTGAAAAATGCTCAACCTTCTTGACGTCTGATCATTGTTCACCATCAACAATCAGATCTAAAACCATGTTGTTTTTTCCCGGGGAGGATCTTCAATTTCGTTCCCTAGCAACGGCGCCAGTTTGTTAGCACCGGGATTGAGCCCCAAGGTTGAAGGAAGGCCTGATCCTGGGTAACAACAAAACCACTTTAGACTGTGCCTCCGGCCTTGAGCAGTCAGAGAGGGATCTTTCGCTTATCTTCATATTTTACTCTGCATAAGATATTCGCTCAAGGATGGTTAGGAGGCTGGACTCCTAAAATGGGACAAAGTAGAGTGACGTGAGATTCAGGTGGGATTATCAGGGCAAGGGACCATTGGCAATGGACTCGAAAACCTGAGTAGAGAACATTTGCATGAGGAAAAGAATGGCGTGGGGTTGCAAAGAGATGAAAGATAGTTTTCGATCTCACAATCAGGAGATATTTAGCGGATGGTTAGGGGACAAGAGAGAACAGCCCATCGCGCGGAGCACCAGCAAGATTAATTCTGCGCAACTTTAGAAGAAAAATTGATAAATGTATGAAACAACAAGTAGAGCATAGCATGTATGAATTCCTAACTATTATACACTCAGTTATAGACATGAAAGAAATCAACAAACTGGAATGAAGACAAGATGCACATTTCACGTAAAGAAAATACGTATTGAAAGAAGCAACAACACATGAATCTCCGTCTTAAAAAAAAAACTCTTCTTTTGCAATTTGTATTCATAACATAGGAACCAGATCTTATTTTACAAGAAAGAACCTTAGCCCTTGAAGGTTTCTCGACCCTCCAGCTAACTCTTTTTTCCCCTATCAGGATTGTATTTATAATACTTCAATGTTGAGATTATTCTCTGAAACAAAGCTAAGAAACTGTTTCCAATCACAATCATGCATTAACAGTATAGAGAGTGGAACTATTGCCATGTTTTACAAATATAAACAAACATTATGGAGGTAGTGGGTGCATTAGTCCCGAGTGACAGCTTGATTTGCTTGGCCGTTATTATGGATTATGAGTATGACGCTTCCTTCTCTGTCTGAATCGTGTGTTTCCGCCGTGTTCAAATGCGGCTTTCTGCATGGGTGCACACCTTGTACAGCTGATCCATGCCACAAAGCTCATGAAGTAGACGCTCCCATGATTTCTCATTCTATGATGTAGGAAACGGAACGGTTTTCTCCTTTGTGTTGGCCTCGCCCCGTGTGAGTGGCGGGTTTTCCAGCTACCTTCCTTACTTATGCAGGCCAACTCACACAAAATATCCATGTCTTTGCACAATGCGACTCTACAACAGAGATGATTTCACATGTATGCACGCTACAAATGGCATCCAAAAATCGGCCAATCTATCGGGACGCAGATTACACATGTGAATGTCCCTTCCCCTATCATCTCCGCACTGGATATGATACCTGCAACGTGGAGGTCTCCTTAGCCCTCCAATTTGGGGGGGGGCCTTTTATATCCACCATCCACGTTTCTTTACCTCGACCGTCGATTTCACCTTCTTTGATACAACGGGCATCTTTGGATTGTGACGTGTTCTAATCCGTCCATCAGGATTGACCCCTTCATGAAACCGTCGATCCGAGTGGGTCCTACTATTTTCGCAATACGAAATCTTGGTGTTCAACCATGTTATTTTGTATTGTGAAATAAACCACAACTATAGATCTCTTCCCTTCTTTTTCGTGACCGTTGATATTCGGGGTCGGTACCAGCTTTCGCGATTTGAAATCGCAGTTTTACCCGCATAAGTCTGGTTTGTGAAATCGATTGAGACCGTAGATCTGCTTCGGATCTCATCTCTGTCATCAAATGATTCTGACCTTTAACCGTTTCATGATTTGGAAAATCTCCTACCATTGAGAATGTTTGCTCAGCGAAACTGTTTCGGGCCGTTGATCGGGCTTTGTCTTCATCTCGGCCTTCCATATGTTTGCCCGCTTTAACGGACTCAATTAAAGCCAAGATTCGACTTTTCTCATGTGTCTTGGGAAAAAACTACAATCTATTGTTGCTCTTCTTCCTTGTGATCTCGGATCGTCGGGTTATGATTCCTGTCTCTACCGTCCCTGCAGCCGTGAGCTTTTACCTCCGGGAGAGTCTATCACCATAGATTGATCTCTCTTCATCGTCTAATGATTCTTAAATGTGGACCATGAGCCTCTACTAACCTGAATGGTGTTCACATAATGTTTTAAAGGAATGGAACCCTCCTCGAACTTCTGTCAGGCCCATAAATAGATTGTTGAAAATGGATTGTTAACATTATCCTTCCTGACTTCCTTCGGCTCTCTCAAGGTGCTTATAAGTTCTTCCTCAAGATCTACTTCTCCTTCAGCTTCAGATTCTTCATCACCATTAAGATCTTCATTTGAGTTTATTTCCATAAAGACTACCTTATTTGGTTCATAGTCATCATTAGAATCACCGCCACTATCATTGTCGGAGTCACCACTAAATGAGTTGTTGTCCCTTTTTGTATAGAGACTTTTCTTCTTTGCAAACTTCCCTCTGTTCTTATTATTGTAATTCTTGTAGGGTTTGAAGTTGTCATCTTCATCACTATCTGATTTCTTTGCATACAGAAATTTAGAAGCAAAATGACCTATCTCTCCACTTGAAAAAGATTTAAGAGGTAACTTACCTTTGTATTTTCCAATGCCTCTCTTTAATTTCCAAACAAAGTTAGTTATTTCTTCATCATCAGACTCACCACTTGTTGGCTTGTCCTTTATTGATTTGTTCTTCCCAGCTTGTTTGGAGGAGACCTTGGATGTTTCTTCCTTTCTTGATGTGTCTTCATCTTCAATTCTCATTTCATAAGCCACAAGACTCCCATGCAGCTGATCTACTGTCATAGTCTTCAAATCTGTTCTTTCTTCTATGGTAGAGATCTTTGGGTTGAACATTTTGGGAAGAGTTCTTAGAAATTTTCGAAGAACTATGGCCTCCTCAAATTCTTCTCCCAAACCTCTGATGGTATTCACAAGTTGATCAACTCGAAGAATAATAGGTTGTTATGTTTTCGTCTTCATTCATCCTTAGTTGTTCAAATTTTCCTCTGTATGTTTGAAGTTTGACTTTGTTATCTCCTTCATATGTGGTTTGTATTTTTTCCCACATTTCCTATGTAGACGGGCAGTGCATCACTTTGTTGAAGACGGATTCATTTATAGCACCTAGAAGGTGATTTCTGGCTTTTTAGTTGTTGTTGTATTGATCCAACTCAGTTGTGTCTGTTGGTACAGTATGTGGTACCTTATACGCATTCTCAATACTTTTCCATATTTCTATTCCTTGAGCTTCTATGAAGGCTCTCATCCTTATGCTCCAGAATGCATAGTTTCTCCCATCAAACAAGGGTGTTCCAATTTTTCTTTGTTTAGCAAACTTTCCCATGATTTCCTTCCATCGGTTAGTATGTTCTGAAGGAACCTAGCTCTGATACCAATTGTTGAAATACTGAGAGGGGGGCTAATCGGTATTTGCAAAATTTAAGTTTTTTAATCAAAAGCAAGTTGTTGATCACCAATCACAACATATCATCAATGTGTATGAAAATAACAAGCTGCACAGTACACAATAATTTTTGACGTGGAAACCCAAGTCCTGGGGGTAAAACCACAGAATCCTTTTTAAAATATTTTTCCAGAAATAACTGGAAGGAGGAAACAACCCCCTTATTACAAAGACTTCAATTTTCTAGCTACAACCGGAAGGAGGTTACAACCCCCTGATTTAAATGATACAACATGAAGGAAGTTGTATCTCCATAGTTCTCCGCCAACAAATGGAAGGAGGCTACAACCTCCTTTCCTTGCCTCGTCCTGCCACCCTGATAAGAAAAGAATTATGAACCTATGGACCGGTCACCAATATCTAAACTTCCTACTGCTGATAACTTATGTTCTCTGTTCAATTCCAATTCATCACTACATAAGTATTATTAGTGCCACACGCTACTCATACTGAACAAGTAATTCTTTTAGAACATCAGACATGCATCATCATAGTGTCGCTTCAAATCGTCATAGGGTATGCATCTTTATCATCAGCATCACCAAGTGTTCTTTGTATAGAAATGCATCATCAATACAGAATGTAGAATTTCATCATTGAGTGTGCCATAGGCATCATCAAATCATAACATGTAATTGATCACACCTTCATACTGTCACTTGTTCATTCAGTTGCACATACTGTGCATACCACTTATACAAACCACTTTCACACACCACTGTACATACTCTTAATTGTACTCACTGATCACTGTACATACCAATCACTGACCTCTTTATACGCAATTGTACGATGTACACTATATACTATTGTACATATATACACATTTTCATGTATTCTACTGTTCACATAAGTACATACTTGTATACTCATATATTCACTAACATACCTTGTCTATTCATGAACTGTGCAGACTTCATAGCAGCAGTGGAACTTAACCTCAACTCTCCAAAGCAATCATTAGACTAGGACTGAAATGTACACAGTTTTAATCCTTCACCACTGTAAAGAAGGGTATGTAAAGGAGCAGCAATGACCCATATCAAAACTCGGTCTGTTAAGAGGAATTAGGGACTGTTCAAGAAAGAGTAAACTCCAAAAAAAATTGCATACTTTCACTATTTCATCATGAAGAATTATGGATTGTAGACGAGGTTGTTCTAGAAAAAGTTGGGACTTTCAAGGGATGTCTTAACCCAAGAAGAAATAGTCTCTAAAAAAAATTGGGTCTGTTGTTCTTGTTCTCTCCCACAGTCAACTAAAAACACCTCAGACAACCTCACAAAACAATGTGTTAGTTATGTCTTGAAAGTGACAAGGTTTTGGTCAATAAATACTCCAAAACAAGACGCAAGAGAGAGTAGGCCCGACTTTATTGGAGGTTCAATTAAATTACTTAAAATTTAAAACAGTTATATCCTGTTGGGGCCAACTTTTAGGAGGGGTTACAACATTTTTTTAACTTGAAATTAATTATTAAAAAGCTTTAATTGTTGAAAGGGGCCAACCTTGATAGGTTTACAAATCATGTGTGTGTGTGGGTTCCTAGACTTTGAGAGAGGGTTAAATAACTTGCAAGCTTCCACAAAGTGGGTCTCTTGTCAAGTTTTAATACTTTATTTATTTGTTATTAATTTTAAAAAAAATTAAACACTTTAGATTAATGATAAGGGTTTAAATCATTTATTAAATTATCAATAGATGTTTTAACATTTTGACTTAGTGTGGAGACGAGGGTTTAATGGACTTCAGGTTTAAGGGTCATCAAATGGGTTTCGAGGGATAATGTAAAGGTGCAATGGGAATTATTAGTGTTTTTAAGGGAAAAGCATATAGCATATGGTATATGTGGCTTGGGGACCAAAGGTAATAGTTTTAGGGACTTTTGTTAGGTCAACTAAGTTACCACATGCTTCATAAACATGACCATCAAGGTGTGGGGGTGCCTAGACTTCTCCTAGGGTACCATGACCTCATAAAACATAAATTACCACTAAAGGGTCATTTGGACTTTTGTAACTTCTTCAAACCACCAAGGACACATTCTAGGGTAATAGGGAAATGTTGTGGTCCTTGTGAACCAAAGAAACAATTGGGGGACCATAGAAATGACTTAGGGTTACTCAAACACTCTATAGGGGGTTCAATGATTTTTCCATTGTCCAAAGGGATTCAAGGGCTTTAGACTTGGGCTTGGACAAGGTCAAAAGGTCTCCTTTGACATTGATTGACTTCTAACCCTCAAGGGCTCCTCAGGGGCACCAAGACACACCAACACACACTTGTTGGCATCAATGACAATTTAGTCAACAATTAATAAAAGCACCTCTCATGCATTTAAATCAATAACCCAACAAGCTGGAACACTAAAACTAAGTCTGTAGCAGCGAAAGATCATATAAAAATAGTAGACTGATAAACCTATAAAAAAACAGAAATTTGGTCAATGTGACCCTGGAAAACCCCACCCCGGGGAAAACCAGTCCAAGAGAAATTTTATTGCAGCATTTATCAAGCAGAAAATTAAATTTACAATAGCATTTATTACAGCAATAAATAATTGTATCAGTGCCTCGAAAATTGTTCCCACTTCGATTTATGTTCCCACCTGACTGTATGGCCTGGACATCCTCCACAATAGCAACCTACCTCGATTTTCATGCCCAACAAACCTCGAAAATCATGTCCAGCAATTTGTACACTGTACAAACCTCAAAAAGTGTGCACAATAGGTCGTACATTGTACGACCCTCCTCAAAAAATGTGTCGAATATGTACAGTACTGACTGTACGGATAATAGCAATATATGTCTTGGGAAATGTTCCTAGGTCCTTGGGAATTGTACCCTCTTGAGAAAAAAATCTCATTGGGATCCGTGGCCACTTGAAAAAAATTGCAGCTCCCTCTCTCTCTACAAATCACCCAGACAAAATGCTCACTCTTGGAAATGCATTCCTTCAATTTGTCTTACACACTACCCTAGGCTCTCTCTTATAACTTGAGAGTGACTTTTCACCTTCCCCGTTCCCTAAATCCAAAGGCCAAGTTAAATATTTCATTTTCAAGATCAAGGGTTGAGAAATGTTTCCTCCAAAAGCAGTTACTTTTAATTTTAATAAAGTCACCTTTTACTTTTTGAAACAAGTGCACTTTATCTCATAAAGTCACTTTATAAAATTAAAACAAGGGAATACTTTATAAAAAGTCCCATTACATAAGAGTCACTTTAAACAACATTAAAAATTAAAGTAGCCTAGCTATAGCATGTTCACTTCCGCATACAAGACAAAAACATGCGGAGTGCCTCCAGTGATAAATCTCTAACACTCCCTCTTAGCGAGGGAGGTACTCACTTCCATCATAAACAAATCTCGTCCTCAAATCCATCACATTGTTCATTGTAGGTGCTCCCTCTGAACCTGGAACCAACACTACTACCTGCACTGAAGTCGAATCTTAAGATAACCTTTTAGAAGCCACCCTAAACCCTGAGCTCCTAGGAGAATCAATTCTCCACTCTTGAGCATTGGTTCGCTCATGTTGGTTGAGCCTCCTGCTAGTACTCGGAAGAGACTCCATCTCTTCCATTGGAACTTGATACTCTACCCTTGGTTCCACTGCAGCCTCAGGAGCCTCCTACTCCTCATTTGATTCATCAACCGTGGGTTTTGTACTGAACTTGTACAACTCACTGAACCGATCACCAATCAACTATGGATCAATCAGTCTCGCTCTCTTTGAGCATATATAAAAATGACCCAAATCATCTCTATCTAGAAAAATGTACACATGTCCCCTCCAGAACAATGTCGAATACCCTGCATCTTCCAAGGCTAAGACCGAGAGAAAGTTTACCCTTATCCTTGGAACAAAGAGGACCCCATCTTACTCAATGTCTCATCCATGACTAAGTTGGAATCTAACATTTCCAACTCCTCACACTGCATGTGTCTGTCCCCCTTCTAACTGAACGAATCAGTTAGGACCAGTCTCAGAAATGCTACAGAATATATGCCATATTTCGGTCATATGATGTGAGGCTCCACTGTCAACATACCAAGTACCATTATGAACTACTCCATTGATGTCTGCACTAGAAATAGTGGAGAACAATGAGAACTCCTTCTCAAATATTCTCGCAAAGTCCTCTTCTTTTGATGTGGTTGCAACAACAGTATCTTCCTCATTCTTCTTCTTCTTCTCGGGACACTGAGAAGCAAAGTGTCCATACTAACTATAAGCAAAACATCGAACTTTCCTCAAGTCCTTCTTGGACTTCTTCTTGCTCTTAGCAGAAAGAGAAACATTCTCTTCATTAACACCCTCCTTCTATCCACTTCCTTGAGATCATTCTTGAATCTCCTCTTGAGTGAAATCATCCCATAATTTTCTCCAATCTGGAAGGTTTCCTCGAGTAACCACACACTTCACAAAGACTTCCCATTCCTTAGTGAATCCTTTCAAGGCTATCCTCACTAACTCAAAAACATAAATGACTTCTCCAACTATAGTTAGCTCATCTTTTATCTGGGCCACCCGGATAAGAAAATATGGTATACCCTCACCCTTGGCCATCTTGGTTCCCTGCAATTTTTCCTTGAGAGACATTATTCAGTTCTCATTCTTAGTCTCATACAAGCCTTTCAATGTAGTCCACGTTTCATAATTAGTCTTCTTCTCAGCTACATGTGGAATAAGGTGGTCCCTTATACCATCTAGAATCAACCTCTCAACTTTGACCTCTTTAACTTCATGAATATCCAAAGCAATAGGATCAACTTCGGGAGGAGTTATTACGGTGCTAACCATAATCCATAGTATGCATTCCTTGAGAACAACAGTCATCTTGACTTTCCACTGCAAGTAGTTGGACATACCATCCAACCGATCCTCATATCTGATACAAGAATCCATCTCTTCTATCAAAGAAAATAATAAACCACCAAAATAACAACAGTTCAGTCTTTCTCCACCACCTGCACGTGACATCCAGATAAGGTCTTCCAATATACAAGTTGTTAAAAAAAAACAAGAACCTTTCCCAACAACTCAACACTACTATTGTACCCACAATCAGTTGTAGACACAAAGCCTCAGCTATGATACCATGTAGAAATATGACAAAAATTTCAGACTTTTGTCAAACACTTAGTTTACCCAGATTTCAGACTTAAAACTTGTCATTAATAAAAACACCTCTCATGCATTTAAATCAATAACCCACAAACTGAAACACTGAAACTAAGTCTGCAGTAGCAAAAAATCACATAAAAAATAGCAGACTGATAAACCCATAAAACAACAGAAATTTGGTCATTGTGACCCTAGAAAAACCCCACCCTGGGGAAAACCAGTCTAAGAGGAATTTTATTGCATCTTTTATTAGGAAGAAAATTAAATTTACAGCAACATTTATTACAACAATAAATAATTGTACCAGTGCCTCGAAAATCATGCCCACTTCGATTTATGTGCCTAGCTGATTGTACGGCATGTACGACATCCATAACATCAACCTGCCTCGATTTGTTTTCCCAACAAACCTCAAAAATCATGCCCAGCAATCTGTACATTGTACGGCCCTCGAAACATGTGCCCAGCAGTTCGTACATTGTACAACCCTCCTCTAAAAATGTCCCCATCAAGTATAGTATGAACTATACGGTATTGTCATTACAGCAGCAATAAATGCCTTGGGAAACATGCCCAACTCCTTGGGATTTGTTCCCTCTTGAGAAAAAAAATATTCTTGGCATTCATGCCCACTTGAGAAAAATTGCAACTCCCTCTCTCTGCAAATCACCCAGCCAAAATGCTCACTCTTGAAAATATTTTCCTTCAACTTGTCCTACACACTACCCTATGCTCTCTCTTATAACTTGAGAGTGACTTTTCACCTTCCCCATTCCCTAAATTCAAAGACCAAGATTAAATCTTTCCATTTCAAGATCAAGGGTTGAGAAACTTTCCCCCCAAAAGAGGTTACATTTAATTTTAATAAAGTCACATTTTACTTTATGAAACAAGTGCACTTTATCTCATAAAGTCACTTTATAAAATTAAAACAAGAGAATACTTTATAAAAAGTCTCATTACATAAGAGCCACTCTAAACAACATTGCAAAGTAAAGTAGCCCAGCTAGTGCATGGTCACTTTCGCATACAAGAAAAAAACATGCTGAGTGCCTCCAGAGCTAAATCTTTAACAGAATTGGCATACATTCTATGCAGAGTCAAGCTTGAAAGGTAAGATCACTATGATGATGATAATGATGTATACAATGGCATCTTTACATTGACACATACAGTAGTAATGTATTCGGTGGTGTAAACATACAATAGAGTATAAGCAGTGAAGTATACAGTGATGTATACAGTAGTGATGCATTCAGTGGTGTATTTATACAGCGAAATATGAAACAATGATTCCTTATGGTGATGGTATGTTAATGCAATATAAATAGTATACAGTGGTTATGAAACAATAGTGATATATACTTGTTGATAATACGGTATGAGGATATGATGTTGATGGTGCCTTGTTCTATTATGATGTATGTTTAATGCTTACCACATGATCATGATGTATACACTATGATGATACCTTGTGCGCCTTGATGATGTTTTGATAATTCATACATGATGCAAACTACATGATGATGTTGATGATGACTTCCCTAGAGGATTATTGTATGAGAGTGATGAACAGATATTGACTAGCAGTGATGAACAGTATTGATGACCAAGTAGTGATGAGCAATGATTGACCAGCAATGTTGATAAGCAGGAAAGAGTGATGAGAAGAGATTGACCAGCAGAGATCGATGTGTAGAGGTACATTAGCAGAGATTTATGCAAGCTAAGTCTTGCACTTGAGGATTGGATTCTTCAACCCTTTCTTATTTGGAGCTAAGAAAACTAGTTTGGTTCATGTTACAAGAGTTGGTGCTCTTTTCATCAATTGGTGTCGATTGTAATCAAGAAGATTGTAGTCTTATATTACCAAAAAATAAGATTAAAATTACATATATTCTTGTGTCTCTGTATGATGTGATTGTTGTGCTTATGACTCATGCTGAATTTGATTATGTAATTGATGAAATAATGATGGATATACTTTGATTGACTAAAAGAAAATAAAAAGGCTTAAATTTATCACACACAGATTCACCTCCCATCTCAGTGTTCCCATTGTGTCCAACAATCCCAAGATATTTAGTAGAAAAAAAAAGAATGTGTCATCACTGACTTATAGGAGACCAAGATCAATTTACATAAATAAGTATATCACCTTTCATATTAGAAGCTAACATGGAAGCCCTTTTTAAAAAGAGAAAATCACGTGATCTAGGATCAAATAGCTATTCTTCTCACCAAGAACTAAAGCTATTTTTTTGTCCAATATGAATGGACCTTGTATTATACTACTATGCAAGATGTCAAGAGTACATTGAATGAGTTGGAAAAAAATTGGATATTACCAAATCTATCATAGACATATTGAACTCTAGAATAAATGAGGAGAAGGAAGCATTAAAAATAAGGGACATGACAAACATCATCATGGATGCCTCCAAATTAATTACTAAAAGGAATTTGGCTTACAAATCACAAGTCAAATCAACCCAACTAGCAAGGGATGTAAACTAATTCAAATCCATCTTCGACAATCTCATAAGTATGATCCTCCCATCCCCTTGGGTGGAAATGGATATTTGTATCCCAAACAACATTAAGAAACTCTAATTGCATTTTTTTCGAAATAATGACTTGAATATTGAATATGTAGATGGAATTCTTAAAGGGAAGTAAGTACTTGATAAGTTGCAAGAATATTTTGGGCTTCTAGCTATTCTTCAAGCTAATTTTTGAAGCTTGCATCAACCCACCTACACTCATTATAGAGATTTGGATATGGCCCTAAGAAAAATGAAGGCATACGAATATCCCCTAGGAAATCCATGGAAGGCTATCGTGAAGTACACGGTGTTGTCTTCAACTAAATAAGCTATGTTGGAAATTCCTCAATGAACCCTAGAAGTGTCATCCTTATAACAAGTTAAATACCTAGCTTATCAATCACTCCAACATCTATTTCAGTAGGGTAGCAAATATCCATTAGAGGAAATTTGGGGTCTAAAATGGGCCTTATAAGAAAACGTGCCAACCATAAGTTCTTGTGAGTTGGAATTCAAGAACCAATAGAATTTCAATAAAATGAGTCAACCATAATGGTTGAATTGACATATTTGTCCAAAAAAAAAACTACTTTTTTTGTTCGTATTTTTGACATATCTCCCTGTGTTTTTACTCAAATTTCTATCAGGAGACCTCGTTGGATGCGGAATTTGATTTTGCATCCAATGAGTACCCACACGACATACTGTTGATGGACCCCGCTACCCCAAAAACAAGAAATACCTGAAAATATGTGACAATGACATCATCATCATGTTTTTTCAGGTATTTCTTATTTTTGGGGTAGCGGGGTCCATCAGAAGTATGCAGTGTGGGTACTCATTGGATTCGAAATCGAATTATGCATCCAACGAGCTCTCCCAATCGAAATTTGAGTAAAAACACAGGGAGATATGTCGAAAATACGAACACAAAAGTAGTTTTTTTCTTTCTTCCTCCAAAATTAATAAATGTTATTTTATTATTTTCCTTAGGTGGCCCATTTTAGACCTCAAAATTCCTCTAATGAAGGTCAATGGACATAACAACCTTTCAACTCATCTTTTTTGTCAGTTAGTCTAAAACATAAAAGAATCCAATAAAGAACAAGAAAGGGAAGTTGAAATAGAATTGGCACCTATTGTTGGAAGGAGGAAAAACTCCATCAGAAGAAGGATCACATTTTTTAGAGTAGAGTATAACTCCTCTTGAATTTGGTTGAGCACATAGCTATCAGAGACAAAGTTTAATATTTTGGATGTTTTTAGGTTAAGAAGATTCAAACCTTTTTCCCTAGTAAACTGTAATCTTCATTGTATTTTCGTATTATCCTTATGTATCTTCATCTCCCATACTTTTATGTAATTACTCACCTGATATAATGAAATCCCTCTAAGGTAACCCTTCACCCCATTTATTGGTTCATGTGATGTGATGAATTCCTTTTTCTATTATTATGTTATGAAATGTTCGTGGTGTGTTTTATGGTGTAAACGATGTTGTTCTCAAAACTTATATATGTGAATGGAATTGCATTATCTACTAACTATTGAATTCTCTATTGCTCAGTACTTTTTCCTCCATTTAGAGAAATACAATTTACAAATGGAAGTACCTTGTATCTCTAGTTATGTTAATTATACCATTTCATTCACCTTGAAAAGCTATGTCTATTATTGTAATTTCCCAAAATTAACATAATTTTTTTATATCAATGTCGCATCTCAACAATTTCCATAATCAAAGTTGTAACTATATGCTCTTGCAAGAAGAATGAATAAAGAGCTCTGCACTCAAAAGTAACTTATAAATGTTAATAAAAGGGTATAAGTTCTATATCCAAGCAATTTTCGAATGTCTAAATGTGGACTAGCGAACTTCTAGCACATATGGCTAAGTTTATCATATGACTCTATTGTTTATCTCGTGTTCATTATTCAACATACTTGTTACACAACCATGTTTATAACTCTTGTCACATGAATCCCGATTTGTATGCTTAGTTAAAATATGTGTACCTGTATTAATTACACAGATGTAATCTTTTAATTTGTTATCTATCTAGAGTTAAGAATTTGGTTACTCTTCTATTTTGAGGGATGGTTGTTGAATCCATCAATTACAAAAGAGGATCATTCTATCGACTTAAATTCGGTGCTTACTTATCTTTTAGCTAACATCACATTTATATATAATGTGTAGGTTATGAGTTATGTCACCATTAAGCAATGGTTTATGAGGAGCATGTTCATAATTCTCACTAACATAGATCGTTTCATGACCAAGGTGAACATACTATGTTACATTGCATCGCTTAAATCACTTTCCACTAGGGATATTATATACAACTTAATGTTGCTTCGGCTTGCATGCACATATATAATCATTAATTCATGTTTTGATGCCATTGATAATATGTATGCCTTCTTCTCAACATATATTTATGTGTATAAGGTCATGTACAAGGGTTTGTAAGTGCTTGGTATATGGTTTGGTATTCACCTTATAATCGTTTCCATAAACTTTGATATTGGTAGGGATAAAGTATGAGATCTACAAAACAATGTGTCACTTTCCTAATAGTTGTTAATTAATTTGGATGGCTTATGTATACATATCAAAATTGAGTTTTAAGAATACATTGAATTTTCTAAGCATATTTCATATGGCCCTTCTTTCCCAAAGGGGTGCCACTTCAACTTGTACTCTAGGTGTTTTTATTTGACTGTACTTATAGTTTGAGATACACTTTAATTGGAAACGTCCTAGGGTTTTGATAGTCATTTAAACTGATTGATATTAGAGAACAAAGCTCTGCTCTGGGCCTTCCTGGAGGAACCATGTTGTAACTATGGAAATTGTTCTGCATAAGCTTCTTACAATCGTTTGACATACTCAGAAATCATTTCCTTTTGGGATTTATTTGATGAGTTTCAAAGTGAATTGTATAATTCCTCCAATCTTGTTCTCTTGTCCAAGGGTTGCTCTCATATGGAGGAGAATTGAATCCTAGACTTCTATCGAAAGTCAACATTTTAAATTTTTTTTCATAGATTATATTTTCTCCTCCTCGTCTATCTTTACATTGATTCTATGACTTCGTTCTAACACTTACATTACTTGTAGGTAAGGAAATATATCTCTAACAAGTGGGTCGTCGAGTAATGTAGTGAGGAAATTACCATGGGTAATCTTAAACTTCATTTGTGGCTTGTCTTCTCTTTGGGATGGATGGATAGACTCGGTGTTATATGTAGATCTAATATCCTAACTCTGTGTCCTTTCTTGTTATTTCCGAAGTGCCATTTCAAAAATGGTGAGAAATTTAAGAACTCTTCTTGTAGTCGAAGAGGATTGTGTTTATTTCTTAAATAGTTTGATGTTTGGATATATATATAATCATCTCACATTCACCCATGCTTGAATGTATACAATGCCTTTAAATTTCTTTGTTCATGTTAAAGATAATTTTTATATCACTTTCTCCCTAAGAAGATGTTTATGATTGTGTATGAAAATTACATTTTTATATATAGACATGCCCTTCCTAGGACTTGAACATTGTTGCTCTAAATTAAAATACTTGTAATTTTATAGTAAATAAACCCTACGGTCATAGGTTTGAATTGTTAAGAATTATGATTTCCTTCTTTCTCTCATTTTTCATGTAAAGATAGACAGTTTGCATAATGTATTTATATTTTGTGTATTGTATTAACGTTGTGGGAATTATACTCTTCCCTGTTTATATTTTAATGATACTTCCCTTTGGGCGTTAATAAATACATGTCCAAAGAAAGGTTTAAAACCCTAAATTTGTCTTTTTATAAAGAGAATCCGTACATGTGTTACAAAATCCTACACGATTCATGATTATCTATAAGTCTCTAATATTTACAAGCTTTGGCCTAATCATGCTTGTATTGACATACTTAATTATCCTAGGAACCTTTCATAAATTGTTTATTCTTTGTGACAGTTAATCCTTGAGACACTACTCATTGCTGATGTTAATACTATAACTTTGAACTCCCTAGGTTGACGTCAATTTTGAATGATGTCAAACTAAATGGGAAATCTTGTTTATGGGTAGAATTTGTCCATCAATATACTCTCAGATTACTTTTAGAGTAAACCTTACAAGCATCATTAGAATTCATGTGTAATCATATTTTCAAACCCTAGAATTAATTTATTTTATTTTTAATTGAATAATTTGTGCGAAAGACTATATCGCCAAAATTCTTGATTATGGATGCTCTCCTTTTTTAACTCGGAAAACTAGCATAAAATTTAAATAAGTAACATAGATAAAATATCTAGGTTTTATTTTGCTTACCTTTCAAAAGAAAAAATATACTGAACCTAATTGTAAAATAACAAAGTTATGAAATATAACTTGAATCATGCACATAGAAATAATAAGTTGTTTATGACAGATGTTTAACCTTATGA
Organism: Pseudotsuga menziesii; assembly: GCA_001517045.1. Classification (NCBI taxonomy): domain Eukaryota; kingdom Viridiplantae; phylum Streptophyta; class Pinopsida; order Pinales; family Pinaceae; genus Pseudotsuga; species Pseudotsuga menziesii. Next base: position 364,817 of record LPNX010160368.1, on the reverse strand, counting down.
AGTATTATTTTCTTTGGAAATTAAGTTATCTACTTATGTTTATTCATGCATTGTTTATAGTAAAAAAAATATTAATTGTTTAGAGGATATCTAACCAATTCCTTAAAAAGAAAAAAGAAAAATATTAACTATTTAAACAATAATAAAGCTAGTTCTACGATTGTAAATATTTTGCGAAATCCAGAGAAAAAAAATTAAAAAATAAAAAATAAAAAATAAATAAAATAAATAAAATAAATTAACTATATTTAACAATAATAAAGTTAATTCTGTAGCTATAAATATTTTGCAAAATCCTTACCTAATATTTCCAAAATATTGTTACTGGTAATAATACTAATTTAATAAATGCATATAACTTACAACAGTAAAACAATAACCATAATATAAAATGACATAGAATGAGAGCATAATAAACTTACCAGAATTTAAGCTCCAAACTACTTGAGTGGCTTCCACTTTCCTCCTAGCCATGACGATGAACATTCAACAATTGTTCATCCACAGGTCACCCCCGATCTAAACCAAGTACACTAGAATAGGATAACTAGGGATTTTTTTCTATTTCTTTAACTACTGCAAACTAGCACAAGATTTTTTACCAGCGTTGTGTAAACCTTGTAATTTCAATCCCATCCAACACAGTCTTCTTCAAGACTCACCATGATCCTTTCATGGTTCATTGAGAACTTAAAGGTTTACAGTTGAACCCTACAATGATCTAACAACCATTACCCCTGTAATGTTCACTCTCTGGAAACATTTTTTTAAGGAAATGGCTCAATTCAATATTTAGGTTGCTCTCTTCTTCTTAGAAAAAACTATCTTTTTCTTCCTCTTTCACTATTTGTATAGTTCTTTATTTTTAAGTAGTTAGGGTTTTATTTATCTCGTTTATTTTATTTAATATTCATTAATGTATATTTTTCTTCACATAAATTATTTGCATCATTATTTTTTCTTATGTATTAATTTAAAAATCCATACCTCTCTCAGTGTACTTGGTCCCTCTTTTAAGTAGTTGCCACTCAAGAAGTTTGGAACATAAAGTAATATATTTTGTTTTTATTAATATATAATTGATGCTCCAGAGTTCTCTCAACTCAACATCAATTTTTAAAAACACTTTACACTCTTTTCACACTTGGTGCTCCAAAGTCATAGACTCAACACAATATAATAACATATAATTAACAACATCCTTGATGCTCCAGAGTCACGACTGAACATCAATTTTTAAAGACACGTTTTAGTATTTTCACATTTGGTTCTCAAGAGTCATAGACTCAACACCAAATAATAACATCTAATTAAAAAATATACTTGATGCTTCGAATTCGCACGATTCAACATCAATGAAAACACTTTAAATATTTAAAAACAAATATTATCTACAAAGGGGTTCTAAACTTGGGATATTACATACCACCCCCCTTAAAAACAAGATTGTCTCGATGTTAGTACCTTTACTGCAATTTTGAAATAGGGAGGAATATTCCCCTCTTAAGGCATCCTTTCTTACTCATGTTGTCAATTTAGGGAAGTAAAGGTTCCATTGAACCTTCTAACTAGATAATATTCTTCTTTTAGAGTTGCATTTCTCTCATGTCCATAATTCAAAGGGGTTCTCACTTGAACTCCCCTTCTAGATTTATCTGCAATAGATTCCAATCAACAACATGTTTAAAATCAAATACATACTTTTAAGTAAAGAAACATGAAATACATTGTGGATTATATCATGGGCAAGCAAAGCTAGTTCATATGCCACTAGGCCTCTTCTAGATAATGTTTCAAAATTCCCACAATATCTGCGATCTATTTCATTGTATGTTATGTTATACTATGAAAAGACACTTCTTATTCCGAGTACTAACACTGAGCATGTCGGTACACAAAAGGACAATATGGATTGAAGTAGTCTAAAAACTATAGAGGAAGTGAAGCATTAATGCACATTACTTCCTTCAGCCTTTCCCATGTTTCTAAAGGAGTTGGTCTTACATTCGTGACTTCTCGCATTGCAAGTCGTGAATCATTCGCGGGTAGCGCCATATGCAACCCGTGAATGGATGATCAAATGTTGCATTCACGGGTTTCCTTCATAAGAGTCGTGACTCGTTCACGAGTTGCCTATATATGCACTCGCGATTACCTTAAGCCAAAACTTAAAAAATAAAACGTGATTAGTTAAAAACAGTTGGGTTCAAAATCATAACTTCCCCAACCTCCCTAACCATCCTAAGCCTCGTAACCTCTCCTCTTCAACAAGTATAAATAGAAGGGAGGGATAGAGGATGAAAAAAGAAAGTTAGAAGAGCAAGGTTATGTTGGAGGAATAAATTGGAGAAAGGAGCAAGAAAACTCAGTTCCCGGTCAGCAGAGAGGCTTGTCTCAGACATGGTTGTAATGTTCCCTGATACTTATGAATAAAGAGTGATTTTCTTCCATACTTTGTATACACATGTTATTATTTGTTATGAACTATGAAATTTATCGTTGCTTATCGTTATATGCAATGATAATCTTTTCATTTTTCCTTATATAACAACTCATATATTTGTGGAAAGACATCAATCTCTTTTGTAGGTACTGAAGACCTAAAGCTTGAGGAGCATTTGGAGAAAAGGCAAAAGCTTGGATCAACCTTTGATAGTAAGGTACATGCTCTTTCTATCCTATTTCTCTAATTTATTTTTATGTAATGTTGTATGTCTGCAAGTCAAAAATTAATACGTTGGTGACCCCAAGACCCTCTGTCATAAGGCACAATCCCTTAACAACAGAACTGGCGATTATGTGTGGGATTCTAGCTTGTTGTGGGTCCCTTCCAATAGAATTTCCAGTCCAGTTTTCGCTCGTTCTGTTTTTGTAGTGATATTCTTATATTTTAATTTCAATCAGCCTTGTTATGTGCTTAGGATCCCTTGTATGTTTTTTTTTGACAAATTTTAGTACCATTCGCGGGTTGTTGTGTATACAGTCATGAATATCAGGTTGCATTCGTGGGTTGTTGTGGTGACAGTCACGGTTCATACACTTTATGTTGGACACAATGGCCACACTAAGAGGGGGGTGAATCAATGTGTGAGCAATTTTAAACTTTTACCTTCTTTTAGTCAATCAGATCATATCAATCATTATGTCATCAATTGCATAATCAAATTCATCATGAGTCATAAGCACAACATCACATCAAAGGGACACAAGAATATATGGAATTTTGATATTTATTTATTATACATGGAATACAACAATCTTCTCGATTACAATCAGCACCAACTCTCATAACAAGACCCAGTCTGGTTTTCTTAGCTCCAACTAAGAAAGGTTTGAGGATTCCAATCCTTAGGTGCAAGATTCTTCTTGCAAGAAATCATATGTATCTGATGCACAACCAACCTCTATTATGCACATCAATATCTACTCATCACTCTAATGGTCAACACTTCTCATCAATCTTTGGTCAATATGCTCATCATTGTTGCTCATCAATCTCTAGTCAACCTGCTCATCACTGCTACTCAACATTGATGCTCATCACAACTACTCATCATTGTTTCTCGTCATCGCTGCTCATCACTATTGCTCAAGTATCTCTACACATCAACTTTTCTCATCGTTGTTGGTCATTCTTTTCTTCTCATTAATACTGCTGGTCAAGTTGGTCAATCTCATCATGTACACATCAATGTACACCTCATCATACACAATTACTAAGCAAGTAATTTTTCTCTGCTTTCACTGAACATAAGGCATGCATAATCATGCATCATCATCATAGGTATGCATCATCGTCATAGGGCATGAATCTTCATCATCAAATATACATCATCATCATCTTAGTGTGCACCATTTATGCATCATCAACATCACGTATAGATCATAGTGCATAGGAGAGCATCATCACACTATGGTATGAATGTACATGATATTTTATAGGAGTGCATCAACATTATCACATGCATTATCATCATAAAGTGTATCATATCATAGCATAAAGGTAGGAAATATCATCATCATAGCCTACATGATGACTTCAAATATATATACCAATATAGAGGCTCACATACTAAGATCAAAGATGAACTCTATCCATGAGAGACATGTGTCAACAAAAGAGAAACCCAAAAGAATGAACAATACCTTTACGAAGATCACAAGATGAATAAATAATAGACAAACCAAAATAAACTCTAGATCATTTCATCACATATCCCTTGTAACAATCTTTCCAACGAGCCAAGAATTTTGTAATTATGATTCCGTATGAGAAATTTATGCCAATTTTAGTGAAGATGCCCAAACATTTCTCTGTAAAAACAAATTTCCCCTCTACTGCTGCGAAAAAACCTCAGACCAATATCCACGAATTCACTTCTCTACATCCATCATTGACTTGTTTTTTATGTGTTTATACACACAATAAAGTGTACATGTTTCATGTTTGTCGACTTGTCTTCAAATGTAAGAGTGGTAAGAATTTTAATTTTTAATTAAAAATTGTAATTTGAATTTTTAATTTGACTTTTAATTGTCACACAAACTTCTTACCACTTCAATGGTCAAACCTTACCAAAGAATTGCATGTATTTTGTTTTTCATATAATAGGGTGTCTGCCACATAAGCCATATGTATGACCAAGGACTTCAAACTTCTTACCACTTCAATGGTCAAACCTTACTAAATAATTGCATGTATTTTATTTGTCATATAATAGGGTGTCCGCCATATGTATGACCAAGGTTTTCAAACTTCTTACCACTTCAATGGTCAACCTTATGTATTTTTATTATTTTTCTTACCACCTCAATGGTCAACCGTATGTATTTTTATTATTTTTCTTTTAAAAAGTCCTTCAAAGTCAACCACATCATTTAAAATTCATGGGAGTGTGTCCTCCATGTCTTCATAGGGTTTCATCAACCCACTAGGGACTTTAATGGTATGCCATGTGCAAGGTGCCATCATGAGCTTCAAGCATGTCACTAAATGGACCATCATAAATCCAATATGTGTTTGGGTGCCTTAACCACATCAAGTGCAATCAATGGGAATCAAGGTCTTCACAAGGTTCCATGACTTCATTAACTCACCAAAGACCACATCATAATGCCATATAACCATGTAAAGTGCAAGTAGTGGGCTCCATGACCTTTGCAACAGCATCAAGGTCTTCATTAGGGGTTCCAATTCTTCATCATACTAAGGAAATGTGCATGGGTTTCATATCATATCAAGGACCATGCAAATTCATCATCATCATACAAGATCTCCATGACCCAAAAAGGGTTGCAAGATCGTTACACCATCAAGTGTGGGTCCAAGGACTCCTTCAAGTATTCTTCATGAAACAAGAGGCTTCTTTGACATGACAAGGGTATTCATGGGATTCTTCAACCACCTCAACCATACCATGATACTTCCAAGGTTCAAGATCCATCATGACGTCATATGTGGGGTTGTTAGGCCTTCTCCTGAGGTACCATGACACCATCTGTTGGACACGCCAGGTACACGCCAGGTACACTGAGAGGGGGGTGAATCAGTGTGCACAACTTTTATTACTTGTTACTTTTAACGATCAACAACTTATTCAATAATATGCATTTTCACATTATCATTATATCATCATCAATATTACTATCATCATTATATCATCATCACATAAGAATAATAGCATGAAACACATAACATCATATTTTACGTGGAAACCCAAGTCTTGGGGGAAAAACCATGGAAGCCTTTCTAAAATAGTTTTCCAGAAAAAATATGGAAGGAGGAAACAACCCCCTTATTACAAAGACTTCAGTTTTCCAGCTACAACTGGAAGGAGGCTACAACCCCCTGATTTACAGGCTACAACCTGGAGGAAGCTATAACTCCCTGGTTCTCCATCTACAACCAGAAGGAGGCTACAACCTCCTTTCCTTGCCTTGTCCTGTGACCCAGATAAGAAGATAGACACTGAACTACTAAACCACAACCGCATTGATCCTATGGACCCGCTAATCAACACATTTACTAAACTACCCAATATGTACCGCACTGCACAATCGTTGCCACTACTAACCACTACTCATCATCTAATCAATACTCGTCAACTGATCATTGTCTAATGTATCACACTGCTCATCATCTTATCACTATTCGTCAACTCATCACTTTCCCATCAACTGGTCACTACTCATCACTGAACCACACCTAAACCAATAACCTGGCCAATCACGTTGTACAAATCAATCATCTGACTCAGTCAATCTAAGCCTAACCAACTACACACCAAGCTCAATCCACCTGCGTCAAACCAACTTCTCATACAACTTAGCCAATATGAGTCAAACCAACTGCACATAAGACAACCTGTCCAAATCCTACTCAACTGAACTAACATGTACCAAGCTCTGAATCTGTTGCTGATAACCTCTGCACTCTTATCACTGCCAAATCATCCTTGTATACCAACAAGTCATTTCACTGCCATACACTTCTCATGTACATAATTGTACACCCCATCATACACAATTATTGAACAAGTAATTTTGTTATTCTTTCACTTAACATAAGGCATGCATCATCATGCATCATCATCATAGGGTATAAATCACCATCATCTTAGTGTGCACCGTGTATGCATCATCAACATCAAGTATACATCATAATGCATAGGAGAGCATCATCACACTATTGTATGCATGCACATCATATTGTATAGGAGTGCATCAACTTCATAGAGTGTACATCATTATCACATGCATTATCATCATAAAGTGTATCATATCATAGCATAAAGGTATGCAACATCATAATCATATCCTCCATAATAACTTCAAATATATATACCAATATAGAGGCTCATGTTGGACACAATGGCCACATTGAGAGGGGGGGGAATCACTATGAGAGCAATTATGAAAAATTTACCTTCTTTTAATCAATGAGAGTATATCAATCATTATGTCATCAATTGCAGAATCAAATTCATCATGAGTCATAAGCACAACATCACATTAAAAGAGACACAATAATATATGGAATTTTGATCTTTATTTATTGTACATGGAAGACAACAATATTCTCGATTACAATCAGCACCAACTGATGAAAAGATAACCAACTCTAATAACAAGACTCAACCTAGTTTTCTTAGCTCCAAATAAGAAGGGTTTAAGGAGTCCAATCCTCAAGTGCAAGCAATCATATGGCTCTATTGCACAACCAACCTTTCTCTGCACATCAATCTATGCTCATCACTCTGCTGGTCAACATCGCTCATCATTCTCAAGTTAATCCGCTCATCACTGCAGCTCAACTCTACTACTCATCATTGTTGTTCATCAGAATATACTGATAAGTCATTTCACTGCTATACACTGCTCATGTACACCATTGTACACTTCATCATACACAATTACTGAACAAGTAATTATGCTCTTCTTTCACTGAACATAAGGCATGCATCATCATCATAGGTATGCATCATCGCCATAGGGTATACATCATCATCATCTCAGTGTGCATCGTTTATACATCATCATCATCAAGTATACATCATAGTGCATAGGAGAGTATCATCACACTATGGTATGCATGTATATCATATTGTATAGGAATGCATCAGCTTCATAGAGTGTACATCATTATCACATGCATTATCATCATAAAGTGTATCATATCATAGCATAAAGGTACACAACATCATCATCATATCCTCCATAAATACTTCAAATATATATACCAATATATAGGCTTACATACTAAGATCAAATATGAACTATATCCATGAGAGACATGTGCCATAACAAGAGAAACCTAGAAGAATGAACCATACCTTTCTGAAGATAACAAGATGAAGAAATAGTGGACATGCCAAAAGAAACTCTAGATCATTTCATCACATATCCCTTGTAACAATATTTCCAACGAGCCAGAAAATTTGTAATTCGGATTCCGTATGAGAAAGTTATGCCAATTTTAGTGAAGATGCCCAAAAATTTCTCTCTAAAAACGAACCGCTCCTCTGCTACTGCGAAAAAACCTCATACCAATCTCCACGAATTCACTTCTCTGCATCCGTCATTGATTGTTTTTGGATGTCTTTATATACACATTAAAGTGGGCATGTTTCATGTTAGCTGACTTGTCTTTAAAGGTAAGAGTGGTAAGAATTTTAATTTTTAATTAAAAATTGTAATTTGAATTTTTAATTTGAGTTTTAATTGTCACACAAAATTCTTACCAATTCAATGGTCAAACCTTACCAAACAACTGCAAGTATTTTATTTTCCATATAATAGAGTGTACACCACATAATCCATATGTATGACCAAGGACTTCAAACTTCTTACCACTTCACTGGTCAAACCTTGCCAAAAAATTGCATGTATTTTATTTTCCATATAATATGGTGTCCACAACATAAGCCATATGTATGACCAAGGGTTTCAAACTTATTACCACTTGAATGGTCAACCTTATGTATTTTTATTATTTTTCTTACCACCTCAATGGTCAACCTTATGTATTTTTATTATTTTTCTTTTAAAACATCCTTCAAAGTCAACCACATCATTTAAAATTCATGGGAGTGTGTCCTCCACATCTTCATAGGGTTGCATCAAGCCACTAGGGATTTTGATGGAATTCCATGTGCAAGGTGCCATCATGGGATTCAATCTTGTCACTAAATGGACCATCATCAATACAATATGTGTTTGGGTGCCTTAACCACATCAAGTGCAAGCAATGGGCATCAAGGTCTTCACAAGGTTCCATGACTTAATTAAGGCACCAAAGACCACATTAGCATGCCATCTAACCATGTCAAGTGCAAGTAGTGGGCTCCATGACCTTTCCAAGGGTATCAAGGTCTTCATCAGGGGTTCCATGGGCTTCCTCATCATATCAGGGGTTCCATATCCTTCCAAGGACCATACAAGGTCATCATCATCATATAAGAGCTCCATGACCCCAATAAGGGTTGCAATGTCATTACACCATCAGAGCATGAATGACCACAGAATGGGTTATTAATGCTTCTCCAACCCATCTAGAGGTTGTCCATCATCCATCAACATTTCAGGACCATATCTAGGGTCTTCAGCACCATCAGCAAGGTCTTCAACATCTTCAACAAGGTGGTGGCTCCAAGATCCATCCTTGTGGGTACAAGGACCTTGTCAACTAGGTACAAGGTGCTTTAAGGCACAAACCCACTCTGTAAGGGATCCAAAGCTCAAACCCACTTTGTAAGGGGTCTAAGGCACTGCAAGTGGGACTTGGTGGAATCAATGACAATCTGTGGGGCCAATGCAAGTCCATGTTGGAATCAATGACAATTTCATCAATATCTCACATACTAGGATCAAATATGAACTCTATTCATGAGAGACATGTGTCATCACAAGAGAAACCCAGAAGAATGAACCATATCTTTTTGAATATCATAATATGAATAAATAGTATACAAACCAAAATAAACTCTATATCATGTCATCACATATCCCTTGTAACAAGATTTCTAACGATCCAAGGATTTTGTAATTCTGATTCTGTATGAGAAAGTTAAGTCAATTTTACTGAAGATGCCCAGAAATTTATCTATCACAGAATTTCGCACTTTTCTCCAAGAGTTGTGAAATTACTGAGATAATTGATGATGAACAAATGAAAAGTTTGATATTCTATTTGTATAGGTTGTGGAGAAAATTTATTACCTTGGTCCAACATGCAATTCAAAATTACAAATAATTAAATTATCTTTTGTTTGGTCGCCTCACACAAAAAGGTGAGGTACACCTAATTCAAAAATCCATATCTCTTCAACCGTAAGGAGTTAAAAGATGCTCCACATATCAACGGAAATGGATTTACAAATACTATCTCCCTTTTATGGGTTTATTTGAAAATTCTTGGCCTAATACTCTTAACTTCTTCAATTTGTACAAGACATCAAGACTCCACACATAAAGTTGTCAAAGACCATGTTACCTTATGCATAAGTTCCAAGGTTAAAGGATTCAATGGATATCATCAAGGGAATTAGGGATTCTGTGGTATTCACATCCACAGACTTCACATTAACAAGCAGGAGGTTTCCACCATATACGCATCATATCAAGGGTATCAAAGACCCCGAAACCACCAATCAAGTGGGAACAAAGACTTTTTCAAGAATATCATGGATTCAAGGACTTCAAGGGCTTCAACATCGTCATGTTCAAGGTCTCCATATCATTAAAAACATATCAAATGGTTCCACTATATTTCTTCATCACCATAAGAGTACCAACACCCCAAAAGAGGGGTACAAAGACCTCACCACTAGTTTGCAACACCTTATGGGCTTCATATGCATGATCACAAGGCTACTACATGCCAATGACCATATAGCGTCCAAAAGACATCAAACCACCATATATGTGGGTTCAAGACCTAAAATTTCAAGGACACCAAGCACCCCATAATAATGGGTTCCAACATACGACCATAAGTGTGGGTTCCAAGACCTATGTCTCCACATGTAAGAGGATCAAGCTCTAAGCTTGTGGACTCAAGGACCCCACAAGAACTTAACAACCTCAAGACCATCCAATGCAATGGGTTTCTCCATCAACACATCAAGGACTTTACACATGAGCCACATCATCCATCCAACAACTAATCAATATATCAAAACAAATACAAGCATAACAAGCAGCACAAATACCAAATAACCAAAGATCAACTAGGAGTGAGGAACTCGACAATGGACTCAAATTGGACCAAGATACAACTTAGGGGCACTTGACCAAGTCAATGGGTAACCATGGATTTTTTCATTGTTAAGGCCTCCAAGGGATTCAAGATTGGGCTTGGACAAGGTCAAAAGGGCTCCTCTGACACAAACAACCACAAACTAAACACTAACCATCAGGGGCTCCACAAGGGGCACCAAGGAATTAACAGTTGGCATCAATGACCAGACAACATTGGCATCAATGACAACTTAATCAACACCATCATAGCATGAATGAACACATAATGGGTCATTAATGATTCTCCAACCCATCTAGGTATTCTCCATCATCCACAAGGGCTTCAGCACCATCTCCAGGGTCTTCTGCATCTTCAACAAGGTGGTGTCTTCAATATCTAGCCTTGTGGGTACAGGGACCTTGTCAACTGGGTGCAAGGTGCTTCAACGCACAAACCCACTCTATAAGGGATCCAAGGCTCAAACCCACTTTATAATGGGCCCAAGGCACTGTAAGTGGGACTTGGTGGCATCAATGACAACCTGTGGGGCCAATGCAAGTCCATGTTGGCATCAATGACAATTTCATCAACACCTTCCAATAGAATTTCCTTTCCAATTTTTGCTCTTTCTGTTTTAGTAGTGATCTACTTATATTTTTCTTTCAGACGGCCTTGTTTTGTGCTTAGGATACCTGGTCTCTTAATTTTTCTTTTGAAAAAATTTAGTAGCATTCGTGGGTTCCTGTGTATACAATCGTGAATATCGGGTTGTTTTCGCGGGTTATTGTGGTGACAGTCACGGTTCATTCGCGGGCTACTTTTATAACAGTTGTGATTTCCTATTGAATTTGTCCAATTTGATAGGGTTTTTCCCTCAATTGAGTATTTTGGCTTCTTTTACACCTGCAGGGTTGTTTCCTTGGCTTATGTTGTTCTGTTACTGAGTGCAGTTCACTTCTACTTGTTGTACAAGTTTCCATTTGAGTGGGTTAGGTTAGCATTTTGTGTGCAAGTTGTTTAGGTCTTTCCTTCTTGGCCTTATTGGTTCAAGTGCAAGTGTATGTATGGGTTGTTGGCTTATGTCAGTCCTCTAGTACGCTTTTATTTTGTTTTGGTAGTGGTATGAATGTGTCACTTTTACCAAGTTTTCAATCTACTTTTCTTTCAAAGTTGGTATTTCATCCCAAGTAGGGTTTAGGTCATCTTTACAGTTCTTGTTAAATTTTGTCATTTTAAATATTTGAACGTGTATTTCTTGCATTTATGCATATTCAAGTTTTCCTAGCTTACTTAGTTGCATTAGTTGCATCAAATTTTGTTTTTTTGAAAAGAAAAACAAAGAAAGCATTGGTATTTACCTGGTTAGCCCTAGCTTAGGCTCATTGCATTCTTGTTTTTCCATTATTTTCAAAAAAATATATATATAAAAAGTCTTGTGTTTAAAAGTTGTTTAGAAATTTCATTTGTTTCATAAAATAAAAAGGAAAGAAAACATTATTAATAGCATTTGTTTTTGAAAATTTTAAATCATCTTTACTTTCAATGTTGATTCAAAACATCATGAGTGTCACTCTCGCCACCTTGAGTAATATAAGCCTTAAAAAGAACACATAATTAAAAATTTATTAGCAACATTTTTCTTTTTTAGGTTCTAAATCAACTAGCTTAGGATAGGTTCTTGGATTAGGAAACTTTTTAACTATCCAAGAGCATTTTGAACTCAGACTTAGTGGCCAATCATTAGGTAAACCCAAGTTTACAAGAGATCAACCGGAAAGCTCCTCTCACACAAGAGTCAAGCACGAGGTCGTGTGAGGGATTAGTTGTGGAGATACCCCTCCAATACTTCGTCCAAACATAAACCTTGATTTTTGTGCATATGGGGGTTCTTTCAGTACCACTTTGTTGGGCCCCGTGAGGTGCGGGTGTTGTTACAATTTTGAGATTAACTACCCTTCCCATGCACACCAGTTAGACCTGCGACTGTTCCGTCGGAATCTCGTTGTAAGTTTGGTAGCCTTAGTATTCAGGCCTTAGGTTCTTACACAGGTATCAGTGGAAGGATATTTCCATTGCACCTAGGTTAGACTTGGAAGGTAAACTTGATTGACAATTTGGGAGGGAGGTTTGGTAATTCAAACGCTTGCACCCAGAAAACTCACCACGAGATGCCAAGTAACTACTCTCTGATCTTCACTAGTTTGTTATGGGCCCTAATCATCCTAGACATTCCATTTGAAGGTGTATCTATCGCCTGCCAATGTTTGTGATACTTAAGATATTTTTTAGTGTGCTCTATGGTTTGCTTGTGTTTTTTATTTACCTTTAGGTGTGTGATATAATTTTTTTGTTGTGGAGGACCAACCTCTCCGTAGATCTAGAAGGTTGCAAAACCTTCATCCACTTTCATCAATGGAGCCTCCACTGCCACCTCAAAGGAGAAGACTAGACACAGACGGTTATTTTGAATCGACAGGTGTTAGTGAAATTTCAGGTGAACTTGAACTTAGATATAATCAAACAAACTTTCCATCAATAGAGATATAAGATCTGCAAGCTGACGAGTTTGCAAGAAATTATAATACACCTCTCAATGATTTAAGTGACCCGGTGTTAGTTCAAGTTTGTCCTTTTGGTTCCTTTGAGTTTAGGTATGTCTATTTCAAGAGAAGACATGTCTACCCCCACTTCAGCCATGATGGTTGTTGGATTCTCTCCTCCACCGGTGAGTGCTCCAAGTGTTGATGAAATTGTCATTGATGCCAACATGGACTTGCAGTGGCCCCACAAGTTGTCATCAATGCCACCAAGTCCCACTTGCAATTCCTTGGACCCCTTACGGAGTGGGTTTGTGCCTTAAAGAACCTTGTACCTAGTTGGCAATGGTCCATGCCACCATTAGATGACAAGCTCGAAGTCCACAATGCTCTTACATTGTTGAAAAGGTCTTCTTGTCATAAAAAAGGTGTCTTTGGACCTAATTATTGTAGCACCTTGGGTCTTGAACCCACATATTGGCATCTTGATGATGGAACCTACACACAAGCCCAGATACAAGTCAACACTCCAAAATGCCTAAAGAAAGGTGAACAAGTCAGCTCCACACAAAAAAAAAATGTGACAAAAAAAATAAAAATAAAAATGTCAATTCAGCTCCAAATAAATGTTAAATTGTTTTTAGTTTTATGACTGGTCAGCTCATTATTTTTTTTGAAAACTAGTATAAATACCCCATCGAAATTTCATTTTGAAGATAGAATTTCGGATGAGGATAAGCAGCTCTGAATTCGGCTGATAATTCGATGGGATCAGTCCACTGTGGAAAACCCAGCAACATAATTTGTTTTAAAGTCTGATTTTTTCTTTTTGGTTCTTTCTTTTTGGGTGGAGGACAACCTTTTGGATTGTTTTGGAGGCTTGTCCATAGTCCTTAAACCATAATTTTGCATCATTTCCTTTGGCAACCTATTGGTGGATTTTTTAATAAACTTGACTGAAATTTGCAGGCAGCAGTCAACCCTAACCCTAATAGCAGTAACACAAACCTGAATTTGCAAACTGAGGTGGCAGCAATAGAAGGAGATGTCTGAATTTTCAAAACAGCCCCGAATTTTGCAGTAAACAATGTGTGTGAATTTGTGTGAAGTGCTCTAATATTTCTATGGTGGAAACCTTCGCTGAACTCAGCCACTGAGGAAAACTTTCATTGGTGGAGAAGACTGGTTTTTTATTGTGGCAGCAGTTATTTTTTGAAGTTCTTATATGCTTATAATTTTGGGTTAAATTCATATAAGGCAGCCAGTATGTGAATGCAACCACAAGCATTCTAGCATTAGGTTAATCTCTCAAATATCCAAATAGAAGGAGTGTTGATCTTTCTTGGGCATATGCTGAAGTATGTGTTTACTCTGAACTTTATGGAGGAAACACAGTGTGAAATCAAGCTCGGGTTATCACTGTACAAAACATCTATCTCATAAGTTTCAAGGCATCTCAATTCATATGGTGATTTTAAAAGCAAGAAGATCATCAAAGGACTATTATAGGGCACTCTTGTCATGGTTCTTGATAAGCTAGTCTAATTCCATTCATCTACAACACTTCACAAGATCAAATTTTGAAGCCACAGTTGATACTGTTCTTAAGAAAGTCAAACAAAATTTTAGTGGAGTCTAAGGCAGACAACGAGTATTTCTTCTTCAAAACTTGTTCAATCTCCTACTCAAGTAAGGACAAAGATCATGTATTCAGGTTGATCAAGCAGGTAATCAGCAAGTTGGTATTACTCTTCCTTTTGTGAATATCTTCTTGACACTTGCAGGAAGAGAAGTTGCAAGTTGATAAGTCATATGTTGCTCTAATTCTCATTAATGATAAAAGAGGGTGATATAGCCGCAAGAGAAGGTCATTTGTGCAAGGTTGATGAACTATTAAATCATATCTGAGATTTGGATTATCAAAGGGAGATTGTTACAACATTTTGTGTAATTAAAGGTAGCCATAGCTTCTTGTGAGAGGAGTGTCTACTGGGTGGATAAACAAAAGATAAGATTTGTAGAGGAGGATTTTAATCCTTGTTTCCAGAACAGAAAGATATCTAAGCCCTAGATAGAGACTGAGAAAAGGTTGGAATTCATCTACCCTATGACTTGAAATGAATGATGATCAACAAACAAGCACACCATTGACACTTATTAACATACCTTACGATGAGCTGACTTATGATGGGCAAGTGGACAAACATATTTTGTTGAGAAGACTTGGAATTAGCAGACTTCTTGAAGAAATTCTGATATAAGCTTGATGACAGCCCTAACTTATTGAAGAATTGAAATCCCCAGTTCATGAGGCTTGAGAAGGGAGATGACATCCCTAGCTTGGTAAAGGTGACAGCCCTAACCTTGTAAGAGGACAGTTCGAAATCTACAGCAATATGACATTGATGTGAAAACCTTTGACAACCCTTATCATGAAGACAATATTGATGAGAGTAGTTTCCATGATTACACAGTAAGATGCTTGACAGATTGAGTATGACAGTGATGAGGTGGCAATGATACCTTCAACAGAATACATGATGATGATGTGACAAGTGTTAGCTGGAATATTTCACCTCCTGCGGACAGTAAGGTGTTCCACTGGTCTGAATGGTTCAGATCCAGAACAAATAGAGGACAGAGGTTGAAGACTCTCCCTAGACACTGTAGATATCTGGAATACAAGGCTTTAATAGTCCACCTGTGTACCTGCAATCAAGCTCAACACGAAACATATTAAAGCAACCAAAATATGATCTACTAATCTATGCTAGTGACTAAGGAATCTAGCAACGTATATGTGAAATCATAACAACAACAACATATGTGGGACAGAAATCAACTTGCATTAATGAAATATGAAGAAGTTTACAATGAAAGCCTTAGTGTTGACATGCATCTCCATGAAACCAAATTCTCATCCCCAAAATCTCTGACTCTAGCTCTCGAGCTCAACTGACCCACTACAGTAGGGATAAGGGATATCTCGAGGCTTATCATCTAGAAGCCTTGAGAAGCTTCTCTTTTTCCCTTTTTACCCAGGGTACCGCGTTTCTCCTTCTATGACAGAGTGGTTCTGGTAATAACCGCTTATGGACTAAGGACCATAAGTAGTGGCACTGCTTATGGGAAACAGATGATTGGCGGTGCGAACAAGGGTACCGCTCCTGCATAAAGGGGCATGCGCGGTGCTGCGAATTTTCATGTAAGATTGATAAAAAACCATTTAGTTTCCACTCTAGAAGCTGGGATTCAGGGCAAGTAGGTATGTCAAATGTCTTATCACATGATGGTGACAGGATTTTGGTATAACAGGATGCCCCCAAAAGCATGAGTCTTAGAGGGATATGATAAACGAGAGATTTGAGAACAAGTTGTTTCCAAGAGATGAAAATATTGGCTCGATCAAAGTATGTTGTCAAGTAGGCATATGTAGTACATCAGTATGTTGACTCATAGACACAAATAACCAAACTCATAGTTGTAGACTGATACAAGGCATATCTATGAGTGGAATAAACAAGCATGGCTACTAGAATACAACGTAGATCCATGTGATAGAGGACTCAAACTTGGACATAGATACCAGACATACAATGTAGATCTATGTCATACAGATGCAAATTTGAGCATAGCTATGACCATACAAATGTGGATCCATGCTAGAAACCACTTGATTACCGGTCAATGATGTGAACCGTTAACAAGTGCGAGGGAGAGCACCATTAATGTCAATGATTCCGAAGGTACCCTAGTACAATCTACTGAGTGTGAATAGATGTCATGATGTTGAACACCCAGTTGATTCTATCGATCAAAGGTCAATGATGTGAACCTATGTCGAGAGTAAGAGGATCTATCATTAAGGCATACATATCTCAAGGTACTAATCATTGTTTCTAAGACTATTTCCCGGATGATGAGCTGATGTCGACGGGAATAGTCTCGTCGAAGGAGGGCCATGATGAGTCCCACATCGATGACATGAAACTCGAAACATAGTTCTGGAATGATGTGCATGTAGTAACCATATGACTAACTCAAACATACTGACACAAAGACTATGTGGACTGTAGAGCTAAGAATTCTTCAAATCCCCTTTGAACATCGAGCGGCGTGACAAAAAAACTTAGCAACATGACTAGACAGGACAGATACACAATGCGATAGTGGACAATGCATTCTTTTGAAAGACTCAAAGGATTGACATGACTCATGAAAGTGGATCATCACGAAGATCAGCTGAATACCCAATTGACTAACATGATTGTGCAGACAAGTGCCATGTTCAAAGGTAACGACAAACAACTGCCATTATTTGCAAGATGATTCCCTTCTCATTTCCCCCATCATGATTGATGAGTGCCTCTTTTCGGTTTTACGAGTTCAAAGAGGGTAACAAACACTTGATATAGCTTGTCGGTAGACAAGTCCAGACTCATATGTTTTACGAACCTGAGAGAGGAGGGGTTCGATCCCAAAATGGGTCTCTCAATGTTTAATTTAACGAGTCCACTGAAAGAAAACTCGATATCGTTCACATTTAGAGAGTCTGAACGAATATGGAAGAAGACTCCAAAGGGTCCTTTTTTGTATGATATAGTCTCTAAGGCCCGAAAAAGTGTAAAATCATACCTTAGGGAACTCTTCCAGTCATGATTAGCTGGAGTGGTCCTTTTTCGTAAATAGTCCTATCCGAACCGAAAAAGAGATAACCTACCTTCGGACGGATGACTCTTTAAATACTTTAACGAGTGTGAAGAAGACAAGATCGTTCGATGATCTTTTCCTATTTAGGGAGCCTGAAAAGGGTTTAAAGAGAACTCCATTAACCTTTTTCATGTTTGAATCTAGAGCATGAAAAAGTAATAAACTAAGCTCAAACCAAATTTCATGTTTTAACCAGAGCACGAAAAATGAAAAGTAAGCTCAACACCATCTTACTGTTTTTAACGAGCTCAAAGATCAGTTGAAAGAATGCTTAGGGATTGGTTTCATTTTTATGCAAGATTGAAACCAATGGGTAAACTATGCTTGAAAAATCCCATTGACATGGTATACAGAGGTTGGAATCTTTCCCCCATCATGATTGCTAGCGAAGCTTACCCCTAGCATGGTTGCTAGCGGCTCGACATGCCCCCAAGCTTCATTTCCTTTGACGATTCTTCTTCCATACCCAACCTAAAAACCTGGTTACTAATGTGAAAATGTTCACCAGGGAGGTAGGAAGAACGAGAATCAGGCAATCGAAGGTTCAAGTTATAACACTAAAGTGAAGACTCGAATCAAGGGAAGGGGATTTGTTTCATTTTTACACAAGCTTGAAACAGAAGGTAACTATGCTTGGAACATGGTTTCATTTTTATGCAAGCTTGAAACCAAAAGGTAAACTATGCTTAAGCAATCCTACTTCATTTTTTAATGAGCTTGAAATAGAATATGAACTATGCTCAGGAATGATTTCATTTTTATGCAAGCTTGAAACCAAAAGGTAAACTATGCTTGAGGAGATCCATTTCATTTTTTAACGAGATTGACATAGAATGGGAACTTTGCTCAAAGAAAACTGACATGATGGTCAGGTGTTGTTTCATTTTTTAACGAGCTTGACATAGAATGGGAACTTTGCTCAGGACATGGTTTCATTTTTATGCAAGCTTGAAACCAAAAGCATAAACTATGCTTAAGGAGTGGTTTTATTTTTTAACGAGCTTGAAACCAAAAGGTAAACTATGCTCTCAAACCTTCTCTTACCGAACATGATATCCAGAGGTTGGTAGGTTTCCCCCATTTCATAAAAGCTAGCGGCTTAGCTCCATTATGATGTCCATAGACTAGAGCCATACCCCCCATTTTACCTATGATGGGAAGAAGCTAACTAGAAGAAGGGGAAGGAACCACAAGAACATGCGGCACATTCAGGGCAGTCTAATTACTAGGAGTAATGCGATGGTCAAGTGTAACAAAAGAAAGCTGATCAATGGTCACAATCTTCCCATCATGGGCAAAATGCATAACTCTAAAGAGTGTGGACACAAAAGCCTTCATGGCATAAACATAATCACGTCCAAGGAGCATATTGAAATCTAAAGGACCTTGGACCACCATAACATCAATGCAGAGAGTTTTCCCTCCTAATGGAATAGGCAAATAAGGAAGGGTCCCTAAAGGTGCAATAGCTCTGCGATTAAAATCCAGTATATGATCGATGGATGGCACAAGCTTAGGAGAGCCTAAAGCTTGCCAAGCAGTTGAGGATAGAATACTAACAGAAGCCCCTTCGTCAACAATAGTGTGAAGTATCCGCCTAGCAGTAACATTCACAACTATCTGGAAAGGAACACTCAAATGAAGACGAGACTCTATTAGGTTACTCTAGTCAAAGGAAATAACCTCATTACTTGGATAGGGTTTTGTTGAAACAGACAAAATTTCCCCTTGTCAAGAACAATCAGAACGAAGCATGAAAACTTCAGCAGGTTTTAGTTCATTCTCTACTGGAAGAGAAGAACAAGACAAATATTTGGTCAAAGAGACTACTTCAGTCTTAACACTCTCTGATGAAAGAGCGGGACCGGGTGAAAATGACATCGACTCGACCACTTCACTCTTCGAAGGAAGAATGGGATCAATTACAGATAAATCTGAATCGACCACTTGGTCAACCAGTGGGGGATCAAGGGATAACTTACTATCACTTGTTGGAATCACCTATTGATGATCAGTAATATTTTCCAACCAATGCGAAGCTTCATCCATGTTTGGACAAAGAAAAGTACGATGCATAGCCTTGCATATCAAACAAGGATACAAGACTTTACCCTTACGACCTTTTACCAATGGGTCACTAGTTGAGAGAGTATCGTCAACATGATTATCAAAGGTTGATGACACAGACGGTTTGGACCTTTTAGACCACTCTTCTTGTACACGGGAGAGACCAAGACACTCCTTAAGAAGGTGGTCCCCCTTGCAAATCTTACAAGGGAACTTGGGTTTTTTGGGTGTACCATCAAGAGCAGATGGTTGCTGCTTTTTCTCTTTCTTATCCTTCTTCTTTTTACCCTTCCCTTTCTTCTTCTTCTTATCCACATGACTACTAACCATATAGATTTGATCAAGCGAAGAAGAAGAAAGAGATGGAGCCGCAACCGGCGAAGAAGGAGCAAGATTAGGTTGAGGTCGATCCTCTCTCGAAGGAGAGGTGACATTTGAGACATTAGGTGTAACAAGAATTACCGGATTAGACAGCCAGACCGGTAATCCTATAGTTAATCCAGGAAGATTTAGAGTGGCAATAAAGGGAGGACCAATACCTTCACTTAGAGGGAATACAAAAGGTACACCTTGGAAAGGGACCTCTTGAGTGGTTCTCCCAGATGAGGATGCCATCTCTAAACTCTCTAATAACCCTCTAACTACCATGCACAAGCAAGTACTACACAAACTAAAAGAAACAAGCAAACATGTGAAAGGAGTGGATAAGAGTCAGTAACCTCACAGAACATGCCAAAAGGATAACTCAGATCATTGAGGATTCCTAAAAGGGTCTCCTAATATACGCAAGGTATGGGGGAGCTCAAATTAGTAGTAGTGTTGTCTAATGCATAACCGTACACAAGGGGCCTTCCGATATACAATCGAGTACGTGAAGTACCTTTCTATATACCTCAAGGGTATGTGAAAGGCCTTTCTATATACCAATGGTACGTGGAAGAACCGCGTGAGTCCTAGGATGTAATGCGTACAAGTAACGACAACTCCTACACTTAACGACGCCCGAACACGTCTCTAACTTATCACTCAAATTGCTAAAAGTTTTTAACCTAGTACTACCGTTAATTTTATCTTTTGCGTTTAGGTGGAACCATGGAGTGAAAACCTGAAATTAAAGAAGATGCACACTGATCTATATGATAATGCAAGTTTTCCTCTTCAATGAAACCTACCTAAGAGAGGGAGAGAGATTTACTTTTCTTCCAAAAATGCACACCCAAACGCAAATGCAATTCTATCTTTTCAAACGAAAAGTGAAATATCAATGCACCCCAAACAATCTTCAAAGCAAATAAAAAATATATCTAGAGAACATATAACATAAATCGAAATGTTTCCTATCTTTTCATGTTTGAAAAAGATGCATAAAAAATCAATGGAAAGATGACTTTACTAACGTTTCCAAATAAATCTAACTCTAATGCACGCAAAGCTGAAAACAGATATTTCTTCTCAATGAAAGTAAGATCTAGAATTTCAAACCATCATGCTCAAAACAAGAAGAAAATCGTTCAACAATCTTGCGAATAAAGCAAAAGAGAGAGAAAACTAAAACTTCTCTTTGAAACAGATAAGGAAACGAAGAACCAATCTTTCCTACCAAGCACTGAAAAAATCAGCATGCAAAAGGAAACAAGAATCACCCCAAGCAAAGGAAGACTCAAAACAACATGGATCACTCACGCATTCCAAGTCCAAAACAAACCAAAACCTACTCATGAAAATGAAATGTATATTTCCAATTCCAATGAATAATATCTACAGAAAGGAGCAAGAGGTTTCAAGCAAATAAAAGAATGTAAACTCCAATGCAAGAAACATAGACTCTCTTTGAATGCAGAAAGAATACAACAATCAAAGCGACTGCAGAATACACAATTCATGGCCCCTCTGTAATGTCCCCTTCCAATTAGGCCTTGAGGCCCAAAACCGCTAACCTATGTGATTCCTATGGGTTCGAGCGGTTACTGACAGCTAGGGGATTAGCTAAAGTCTGATTCCATCCATAGAAGATCTAGGGCATCATCATTTGGTCAAGAAGGGCCACCAGGGCCAAAGTCCACCTTCGTGCATGCCATCCAAGCATTATTTAGTGATGCATGCACTCTTTAAGTCTCCATCCGCATGCATGCAAGTCAACGACAAATTAGAAGATAAAGTGACCTAATTAGGTCAAAGATTAGGTTTTGCGCAGTTGAACTTTATAAATAGAGGATAAAGCGAGAGGAGACTTCACTTTGGATTATGATTATTTTGGGAGCTCTTGGATAGTAGCACAGCGTGCAGCACAGTAGCTGGGGTTGGAGACGGAATCTTCAGCTAACAGGATTTCGGCAGTGAAACATCTGTCCTAGTCTTATTCAGGGTAAGCCATACTGGTTCACCACTTGTTCTTCATTCATTCATCAGTTATCTAGCATATGGTATAGATCATTGCAGGGACACGTGTGCAGCCATAAAAGGGGGGTTTTCAGCCGAAAATCCCTAATCAGTTGTGGGGCCTTCAGATCTCAGTTTCCTTCTGGAACTCAGGCACCATTCTCAACATCAGCATCATACTCCAGTACCCAATGATTATCAGATCCATCTGTGTTCATCTGGAACAGTTATCAGTAGTTTCGGGATTCCAGGGGCGTGAGCAGCTGTCTCTCAGAAGCAAGTCGCTATCCTGCCTAGAGGACTCAGAAATCACTCTTGTATTAGGAATTCTCTCTGGAACGGAAAGGCTATCAGCCCCGCAAATCTGCAGCTCCATCGGACACCTCCTTCCCTAAGGGCATCACCCTTTTCTGACTGGGCGTCTTGCTACTGGGGGTTCACCGTAAGCAGAGGAGATCAGTTCATCTCTGATCCAGCTCTCAGTGCCTGCATACTTTCTTCGAAGCAGTTCTGTCAGCTTATCAGTGGTAAGTGTTCATTCTATCTCACAAACCCTAACCCTAATTTTTCCTATAAAAAAGGGATTTTTGCATGGCAGTTTGCATGCCCAATTGTATCAGCCTTTTTGCTTAGAAATAGAAAATATCAGGATTTGGGATATTACACCCTCCTGGCCGTGAGGGATATTTTTTTTTTCAAATACACTTCATTTTCATCAAAAAGTAAGCCAAAAACACACAAAAAATCAAAATACAAAGTCCTGGAATAGGGCCTACCTAGCACCGCGCAGATGAACTTGCTAACAAGCGGTTTTGAGGCAGCACCGCTTCTTTCTCACTGAATTCAGGAGGTGGCACCGCTCCTTGCCAACAGAACATGTGTGGTTCCCTGTAAAAATACAAAACACAAAAGAGAACGACAGATCAAGTCAGAAAAAATACCAGATCAAGGTAAAGGCTGATAGATTGAGCATAAAAACATAGCATAAAAGGTCGAAATGACTCAGATCTGGAAGTTTCAAACCCAAACGGAGTAAGTCAAAAATTAGATCTGACTGAAGAGAGTTGAAGAAGGAGCTTGGATTCGAACAAGATTTGTAGACTGAGGAAGATCAGAACAACTGATACACAATTCTATTCCCCAGTGGAGTCGCCAGATTTATTAGCTGGAATATTTCACCTCCTGCGGACAGCAAGGTGTTCCACTGGTCTGAATGGTTCAGATCCAAAACAAATAGAGGACAGAGGTTGAAGACTCTCCCTAGACGCTGTAGATATCTGTAATACAATGCTTTGATAGTCCACCTATGTACCTGCAATCAAGCTCAACATGAAATAGATCAAAGCAACCAGAATATGATCTATTAATCTATGCTAGTGACTAAGGAATCTAGCAACATATATGAGAAATCATAACAACAACAACACATGTGGGACAGAAATCAACTTGCATTAATGAAATATGAATAATTTTACAACCAAGCCTTAGTGTTGACATGCATCTCCATGAAACCAAATTCTCATCCCCAAAAGCTCTAACTCTAGCTCTCTATGCTCTCTCCAAATGATCTTGGGCCAAGGATCAATCCAACAGCATACCAATACCTTCAATATTCTCCCCCTCAACCATGGCCATAAGCTTGTATTTATAAGGCTAGATGGATAGGATAGGTTGAGAGATTTGTGGGTGAGGTGGCCTCCAAGATCCTAGGATGGGGGATCTCGAGCTCAACTGACCCACTACAGTAGGGATAAGGGATATCTCGAGCCTTATCTTCTAGAAGCCTTGAGAAGCTTCTCTTTTTCCCTTTTTACCCAGGGTACTGTGTTTCTCCTTCTATGACGGAGCGGTTCTGGTAATAACCGCTTATGGACTAAGGGCCATAAGCAATGCCATCGCTTATGGGAAACAGATGATTGGCGGTGCGAACAAGGGTACCGCTACTGGATAAAGGGGCATGCGCGGTGCTAGGAATTTTCATGTAAGATTGATGAAAAACCATTTAGTTTCCACTCCAGAAGCTGAGATTCAGGGCAAGTAGGTATGTCAAATGTCTTATCACATGATGGTGACAGGATTTTGGTATAACAACAAGTGAAGATTATACTTGACATGTTGATTGATGTGGCTTCTTGAACAGATGGATGAGCAAAGGTTGATGAACAGAGGTATGTTTGTGCAGCAAATTGATGACAATCATTGATTGGCATCAAGCTTGCAAGTAGTGACTTTCACTTGAGGATTGGACTCCTCAACCCCTTCTTAGTTGGAACTAAGAAAATCAGGTTGGGTCCTATTTCAAAGTTGGTGGTCTATTTATCAGTTAGTGTTTATTCTAATCGAGAAGATTGTAGTCTTCCATTGTAAATAAATAAAGATCAAATTACAAATATTATTGTCTTGTCTCTTGATGTGATGCTTATGATTTATGGTTGATGCATATGATTATGTGATTAATGCTTGATGATTAAAATAAGGTAAAAAAATTATAATTTCTCTCACACTGATCGTACAATCCCTCAGAAGAGATCAATCAAGAAGAAGAGAAGCAAGAAGAGGAATCCAATAAAGGTATGGACTCTTGTGATTGTAATAATAGCTTGTGTGGAGAAATTGAGAAGGTCCTTGTAGATGATGATGAAGGGCTAACTGTTGAAATATTGTAACTTCGAAGAATATTCTATATGTATTTCTTTGTGGTCCCCGATGGTCCTACCGGGAGAACCACTTGTATTACTTTGTACCCTGATGCTCCTAATCGGAATAACTAATAAGAGTCATGAGGTAGTCCCCTCTAATTGTAAAGGTGGGTCATTAGCACCCCAGTGTGGTTACTTGAGCCTACATGACAGATGAGATAACTTAAGTGAATGGATGAATATAAAAAGAGGAGTAGTGCTCCTCATTTGTGACACACACTCTCACTTGTCTAGCGCATTAGTGGAGAAGAGAAGTAGCTGGAGAAGGAGGAGGATCAGGCTTTGATCTCCTTGTTGGTTTTATCTTTTATCTTTTTGGCGCATCTATATTGAGGAATCTTTTGCTGGGTTTTTCCCTTTAGGGTTTTCCCAGGATAAATATTTGTGTTCCTTTTGTATGGTTGTGCTTGTCTATCTTTCAGTGATCCTGTTTATATGCTTTTGTTATGAAAAATGAAATGAAATATTGATGTATTAGCTAAGCATATGAAAATTCAACATGGTATCAGAGCCACCCTAAAAACAATACATTGTGCAGCTACAGAATATATGGATTCTTACTTTTTGGTTCTCTCTCCACAATCGATCAGCAAAAGAAGGCTAGGCTGACTCTCCATTGAAGGGTGCATCTTTCTGTCGAAGCAGAATTCGATTCCGAGCATTTTCAATTTTCCGTGTGGGAAATTAGGGCTTCTTGCAGAAGAACAATTTTTGAGTGAGCCCAGCATAGGATTTCTCTCCTCATCAAAATCGAAGTTTAGAGACCTGGATCAAGATTTTTGGTTGGGTGAAACTCCGGGAAAGTCAAACCCTAGTTTGACCTGAAGCTAGAAAAACCCTAAATACTAAAACTGATAAGTTTTGCTATATTTTCTATATCCCAATATTGGAGAAGGTTCAAGAGCTGATAATTTCAAATACCGAAGATAACATCCTGATGAACATTGTGTCCAAAATTCAGCCTCAGATTCCCTCTATTCTAGGAGATATGATCCCTCCAAGTTAGGGTTCCAGCCAATTCTAGAATTCATTACTAAACAGGACACCTAGGGAAAATTGCTATATCTTGGGCTAAAGAGGTCCCAATGGAATTCCTGAAGATGTTCCAGAAACAGAATGGATTTTACTTTCTGTGGTCCAAATTTCAGAACCTGAAGATGAACCAGTGACACGTGACATGTCGTACAACTTCACTATTCTGAACAGTCTTGAAACAGGTCACCTTGGGAAAATGATCATAAATCCAAATTGGTGAAACCAACTCTGATGAAACCTATGTTGTTGGATCAGGGACATGCAAGGTTACCTCAGTGCGAAATTTCAGACATAGAGGAGCATTAATTTCGGAGATATCATAGAAACAGTAACAGACATTTCTGCAGAAGAAATTGGAAAACTAGGGCTTCCTGTTCCAGCATCTTCCCTCCACTGTTTTCAGAAAAGGAGTACATTGGACAGCTCCATTTGAACAGATCTAGCTTTCTATCCAATCATATCTGAAATATTCCAAGTTTTGAAAATTAGAGTTTCTTTGACAAACCCTAGATCAGCCAGCTCTGGAAGCAAGACGGACACCTCAAATCTGTAAGATCTAATCTTTTGCTATTTGCATTTGAGGTTCTCATTTCAAAGTGATCTATCACATCAGCTTGATGATAAGCTTGGTGAAGTTGAAAACTTCCAAGTATGAAAGTATTTGATCTCTCTGAAGAAAATGAATTGGACACCTACATGAGTAGAGAGGTTCCAGCTCTAGAGGGAGATGAGCCTCAAAGCCTTACACAAGAAGAACTTGATCAAGGCCAAGAAGACCAATGTTGATTCAATCACGGATCAACTTGTACCACAAGTGTCTTCCCTAAAGACACCGAAGATGTTTGATTTCTTGATCAAGCTATTTGAAGATAAGAACATAATTCAGAAGATGGATTTGAGAAAACAGTTGAAGAATGTGAAGATCCAGAATGCATAACATCTTGAAGCAGTAGAAGAAGAAGCAGAGAATGCAGAAGTGGTGATAGCCACCTTGAATGGCCTCTCATGATCATGGGATTCATTCATGTGGAGAATGTGTGCTAGAAGAAAGTGATTACTTTCAGTTGACTTTGGGAAGAAGAAGAAGCTCGTCTCATAAGAAGAGAAGAAGAAAGATGGGAGCAAATTGAAGATCAAGCTATCACCATTCAAAGAAGATCCCTCAAGCGATGAGAAATATGAAGAACTCAATTCTTGACGAACCTCTTATCCATCTTATCATTTGGATCAGAAATGATGATAAAGCAGAATGATCAAGATGGAGTCTATCCACGAAACAAATAAAAGATAAGTATTCAATTGTCATTTCATGATATTGTTTTACATTTGATTATATTCAGTTGATGTGTTATGCATGATAGATTGTTTGCATTAATGATTGTATACTACTAATATGCATGTGATGGGTAAGTAGCTCATGGTGCTATACAACTCTCCATTTCTACTTATCAAACCTCTTTGCTGACATATTGGATTATTCTAGAAATTTTCTGTGAGATATGGATGAATGTTGTATTGGCTAAACAGTTGCATGATGCATAAGAATTTGTCGTTATGCATATGATTTATGAAATAGTTCTAACCATGCAACTGGTGCATTTGAATTGTAGGAAAGGTCCTGTAAAACCTCCTACAAGAAAAGAGGGATGAGACTTGTTCCAAAGAACAAGTGATGACAATTCAATAAACATGAATCTGAAGCTCCCAGGGTCAGAGACACCATGTCGAAAGAAAGAGCTTCAAAGAGCGGTAGATCCACCTCGAAGGATGAAGACTACCATGGGTATGAGAGATAAATCAAGATGAAGAAAAGAATGCTATGAAAGAAGCTATGATCAAATAATAACAGTTGATCATGGGGAATGATGTATACGATATGATTTCGAGACATAAGGGAAAGTATGTAGTATCCTCCATATGGATATACAAGAACAAGTGTACAAAGCAAGGTTCATGATTTGCCTCAGAAAGAATAGACTATGACATGACATACTCTATTGACCAGTACATATCAAGCATAGAACCACCTGTACAGAATGAAGAAGGAAGATAATACTCCACTTCAGGGGGAGTGACTACAGAAGATATCTGAGTTCGACACGATACGACATGATGGACAGCTTCCTGATGGATCGAGACTTTTGGGTTCCAACCTTCAAATTTGAATGCAGAAGACTAGGATATGTTGATGATCTGACATGATGAACTCATGGAAGATGTTATGATAAAAGAATACTAGAATGATGTTTGGGATATAGTACTCAAACCAGAAAGCAAGAATGTGGTATCTTACAAATGGATTTGCAAGATAAAATATGTCGCTGATAGAAGTAAGGAAAGACTTGTGGCTAGAGGTTTCTATAAGAAAGAGGGAATTAATTCTGAAGAGACACTTACTCCAGGAAGCAAGGTACACTTCCTTCAGAACTATGATGGTATTTGCTTCCATGATGAAGTAAAGACAATCCTTCCTTAATGGTATGATTGGGGAAGAGTTTTACATCGAAAGGATTTGAAGTTGAAGACAGATGGACTCATATATGTAAGTTGAAGAAGGCCCTCTATGGCATGAAGCAAGCTCCCAGAGCTTGGGATGGAAGGATAGACAATTTCCTGTCAATTATGGGCTTTACCAAGAGTAAAGCTGATCCTAACCCATATCTCAAGGTTGTAGAAGATGAACCTGTCATCCTGTTATTATATGTGGATGACTTATTCTTGACAGGGAAGGAGAAACAGATCATGGAAAGAAAGAAGAAACTAGCAAAATAATTTGAGATGAAAGACCTTGGGTTAATGCACTATTTCCTAGGTCTGGAAATATGACAAAGTTCAAAAGAAATATTTCTCAACCAAGGAAAGTATGCGGTAGAGATATTGAAGAGATTCAATATGTTGGAATGCAAATCCATGGCCACACCCATGGACTCCAACCTGAAGCTGTTAGCTGATGACTCATCAGAGTTAGTGGATGTGACTCATTACATACACATCATTGGGTCATTAATGTACTGAACAAATTCCAGGCCAGACATTTGTTTTGATGTGAACACCTTAAGTCAATATCTTGTTCAACCAAGACGGGTTCACCTAGTAACCACAAAACATGTGATGAGATATCTGAAAGGGAATATAGACTTTGGTCTATACTATGATGGTAGCCATGAGTATAGATTGTATGGCTACACAGATGCAGATTGGGCTGGAAGTATCTCAGACAGGAAAAGCACATTAGGTAGATACTTTTGTTTGAGGTCTGCTATGAGTTCATGGTTTAGCAGGAAACAGTCCAGTGTTTCTCATAGCATGGCTGAAGCAAAATACATAGCAGATTGCTCTGCTAAGTTGTGAAGTCATATGGCTTCGGAAGCTGATATCAGGTCTCTTCGACCTGAAGATGGATACTACAATGATTCTATGTGATAACCAGATTTGTGATGACATAGAACCCTGTGTTCCGGTTGTAACACATAAAAATTCTGTATTTCTATACTGAAGATGTAGATGATGGTGGTTTGAATGATGATGTACTGATGAAGCCTCTGTCTTAGGTAAAGTTCGAACACTTTCGAGACAAGCTTGGTGTTGTTCGAAAAGACCTTCCTCGAAAGGGGGAGTAGTGATGTTGTAGTGGGATTGTATCATCCCTGGGCACTTGCCCTAAAGTGATCCAGAGACCTCGGTCCTCGAGAATGAAGAGGGATTGTATCATCCTGGGACATCTGTCCAAAAGTGATCCGGTGACCTCGGTCCTTAAGAATGAAGAGGGATTGTATCATCCTGTGACATATGTCCAAAATGGATCCAGTGACTTCGGTCTTCGTGAATGTGGTGGGATTGCATCATCCCTGAAATTCGGTTCAAAATGTATCCGGAGGTCTCGGCCCCCGTGAATGTGGTGGTATTGCATCATCCCTGAACTTCGGTTCAAAATGTATCTGGAGGTCTCGACCCCCGTGAATGTGGTAGGATTGCATCATCCCTGAACTTCAATTCAAAATATATCCGAAGGTCTCGACCCCTGTGAAAGTGGTGGATTGCATCATCTCTGAACCTCGGTTCAAAATGTATCTGGAGGTCTCAGCCCCCGTGAAAGTGGTAGGATTGCATCATCCCTGAACTTCGGTTCAAAATGTATCTGGAGGTCTCGGCCCCCGTGAAAGTGGTAGGATTGCATCATCCCTGAACTTCGATTCAAAATGTATCCGGAGGTCTCGGCCCCTGTGAAAGGGGGGGATTGCATCATCTCTGAACCTCGGTTCAAAATGTATCTGGAGATCTCGGTCCCCGTGAATGTGGTAGGATTGTATCATCCTTGAACTTCGGTTCAGAATGGATCCGGTGACTTCAGTACTCAAGAACGTGTGTTGATCCTGTAATTCCTAGAGGAAGGATTGTCTGAGTTCCACATATGTGTTGATCTTGTAATTCCGAAAGGAAGGATCATTATGAACTTCGTAAAGACCTAAATCTCGTCATTCCGAAAGGAAGGATCATTGAATTGATCCCGTAATTCCAATAGGAAGGATTGTCTGAGTTCCACATCTGTGTTGATCCCGTAATTCCGAAAGGAAGGATCGTTAGTAACTCCGTAAAGACCTAAATCCCGTAATTCCAAAAGGAAGGATCATTGAATTGATCCCGTAATTCCAAAAGGAAGGATTGTCTGAGTTCCACAAATGTGTTGATCCCGTAATTCCAATAGGAAGGATTGTCTGAGTTCCACAAATGTGTTGATCCCATAATTCCGAAAGGAAGGATCGTTAGTAACTTTGTAAAGACCTAAATCCCGTAATTCTGAAAGGAAGGATCGTTAGTAACTCTATAAAGAACTAAATCCCATAATTTCGAAAGGAAGGATCATTCGTAACTTCGTAAAGACCTAAATCCCGTAATTCCGAAAGGAAGGATCATGTTGATGTTTTGATGATGTTGATGTTTTTATGATGATGATGTCGTACTGATTGAAAGATCAGAATATGATGATGATGATGTTGCTGATGATGATGTTGTTGATGATGATGTTGTTGCTGATGATGATGATGTTCTCTGATCGAAAGATTAGAATATGATGATGATGATGTTTCTCTGATCGAAAGATCAGAAGTTGCTGATGATGATGATGTTCTCTGATTGAAATATTAGAATATGATTATGGTGTTGTTGCTGACGATGGTGATGTTCTCTGATTGAAAGATCAGAATATGATGATGATGATGTTTCTCTGATCAAAAGATCAGAAGTTGCTGATGATGATGATGTTTCTCTGATCAAAAGATCAGAAGTTGCTGATGATGATGTTCTCTGATCGAAAGATCAGAATATGATGATGATGATGTTTTCTGATCGGAAGATCAGAAGTTGCGTATGATTATGATGTTGCTGATGATGATGATGTTTTCTAATCGAAAGATCAGAATGCGATGATGATGATGATGTTTCTGATCGAAAGATCAGAATGTGATGATGATGAGATCCTGATGATGATGATGTCGTATTATCAAAGTATGATGATGATGACGTACTGATCGAAAGATCAGAATATGATGATGAGTTGATGTTAGAGTATGATGATGTTCGGTTGCTGATGTTTCTGATCGAAAGATCAGAGGCTGATGATAATGATGATTCTGATTGAAAGATCAGAATGTGATGATGATGATATTTTGATGATGATATTTTGATGATGATGATGTTGATGTTTTCATGATGTTTTCATGATGATGTTTCTGATCGAAAGATCAAAGTTTGATGATGATGTTCTTGCTGATCGAAAGGCCAAAGTGTTGAAGAAGATGTTGCTGATCGAAAGGTCAAAGTGTTGAAGATGATGTTGCTAATCGAAAGGTCAAAGTGCTGAAGAAGATGTTGCTGATCAAAGCGGTCAAGGTACTGATGATGTTGAAGACTAAAGATTGAAGATGAAGACTACATGATGTTGAAAAGCTTCCAATGATTTATAGATGTATCACCCTGATGATGTTGATGATGTCCTCTATCTCTCTCCTATTATTGTTGTTGTTGATGTTGTTATAGAATACCCTTCTCGTTAAGGGGGAGTGTTGAAATATTGTAACTTCGAAGAATATTCTATATGTATTTATTTGTGGTCTCTGATGGTCCTACCGGGAGAACCACTTGTATTACTTTGTACCCAGATGCTCCTAATCGCAAGAACTAATAAGAGTCATGAGGCAGTCCCCCCTAATTGTAAAGGTGGGTCATTAGCACCCCAGTGTGGTTACTTGAGCCTACATGTGTAACTCGAGCCTACATGATTAACTTGAGCCTACATGACAGATGAGTTAACTTAAGTGAACGAATGAATATAAATAGAGGTGTAGTGCTCCTCATTTATGACACACGCTCTCACTTGTGTAGCGTATTAGTGGAGAAGAGAAGTAGCTGGAGAAGGAGGAGGATCAGGCTTTGATCTCCTTGCTGGTTTTATCTTTTATCTTTTTGGGGCATCTATATTGAGGAAGCTTTTGCTAGGTTTTTCCCTTTGGGGTTTTCCCAGGATAAATCTTTGTGTTCCTTTTGTATGGTTGTTCTTGTCTATCTTTCAATGATCCTGTTTATATGCTTTTGTTATGAAAAATGAAATGAAATACTGATGTCTTAGCTAAGCATATGAAAATTCAACACTAACAAAGGCTGCAAATGAGATACATCTCACGTTGTTGAATATTGATCTCAGAGCCAACTGGTTTTTGAACACAGTAAATACGAACCAGAGTGATTTTACGAAGTTCAAAAAGAAAATCTTGGACTCCTTGAATGAATATTAGCGGAAGACCATGAGAATGAAAGTGTTGCTTGTGAAGCTAAAAAATAAGGACCAAGAGTTGCAGGATCAAACAAAATACAAGGATGTTGAATTTCAACAACTAAAGACTGAATTGATCAGTTAAAAGGAAGAATCAAAATATCCTGCTGAAGAGCTTAAAGAAACTAGAGAGTTCAATCACGATCTGAAGACTCAACTAGAGGAAGCCAAGAGGATAGAATAAATCTTGAAGATTCATCTGGAAGAAAAGGAGGAGACAATCCAAAAGCTGGAAATGGAGGTAGTTGGTCTGAGGAAGAAAGGTGAGAATAATGAAGTTTTTTTCAAGTTCAAGGACAGTTCAGTTTTCCTAGATAAGATATTGGATTTCCAGAGATCTCCACTTGAAAAAATTGGTCTTGGTTACAAGAAGGACAAGGAAAAGCCTGAAGATGACACTTGGTCTCCAAAGACTCCAGAAGCAGGTCCATCAATGTCCAAAGTTGCTCCCCATGCACCTGCACATGACAACAAGGACTTTGGAAGTTCAAATATGAAACAGGGAGTTAGGTTTATTCCTCAAACCATGCTCAGAAAAGAAACAAATCCAAGACCCAGGTATGAAAGTGGTTTCAATGGTTATTGTTAGTTTTGTTCTAACTTTTCTCGTAAAACTATGGAGTGTAGACTCTATGGAAGAAGAAGTGGTGGAAGTCCCAATGACTTAGTCATATGTTGGACATGTAATCAAGTTGGACATGTTGCTGCCACATGTCACACATTGAGATGCTACAATTTACTGCTATAATTTTAATAAACTATAACATGGTATCAAAGCAGTGCTAGAAGAAGCCATTGTTGGAACTCTATCAGAAACTCTTCGAAACTAGGGTTTCATATTTCAAGGTCTTCACTCAACATTTTGGTAAAAAATGAACCCTGGTAATTTTTCTCTAAGGAGGGCGCATCTTTTGGTGAAGATAAAATTAAATTCAAAGAATTTTCAATATTGACCTAATTCTACAGCTGCAATAGAAATTATGGTTTCCAGTTTTGACCTACTTTCTCCATAGTTTTGGCTCAACTCTAGCTCTACTCAACTTGCCTCTCTAGGGCACATTTATATGTGGAGTCAATTTTCTAAAACTCCAACTTTCATTTTTTCACCTAGCCTCTACTAGGGTCTCAGATCTAGATCTGTAGTCAAAATGATCCGCATGAAGGTTGAAGATCGTTTGGAAGGGACCTCCAACTTCATCCCCTGGAAGTCTAGGCTTATTCTTCTACAAGAAGAAAATGACCTATTACAGTTTGTAAAGGCAAAGGTCCCAGAACCAAAAGCCAAAGAAGACAAACCTCGCTGGAGAAAGGGTGACGCCAAAGCAAGGAGGATTTTAGTGGACTCAGTTAGAGATCACTTGGTTCCTCAAATCTTAGAAAAGACGACAGAGAGGAGGATGTTCAAAACTCTAAAGAATCTATTTGAACACGGTAGCATCAATGTGACTTTCACATTGAGGAATCAACTATCGAACATGAAGATGACAAAGTCTGAGAATATTGCCTCATATTTCATGAGGATCATCGAGCTTCGGGACAAGCACAGGACAAGATAAAGTCCAATGGAGACAATCTTGGAGAAAAGGATCTCGTTATGACCACCTTAAATGGTCTCCCACCATATTGGGAGTATTTTATCCAAACTATAAGTGGTCGGACCAAGTTTCCCAAATTCGATAAGCTATGGGCAAAATGCACTCAGGAAGAAACAAGAATCGTAGCACGTCAAAGACTTCATGGCACTCAAACTAAGGAAAATCAAGTGTTCTTATCTCATGACAAGAAAGGAAAGGAAAGGGGAAGGAAGCCATACATTCAAAAGCATCAAGATAAGAGATCAAGTCATCCCCTGGATTAGAAGAAACAAAAGAAGGATCTATCTTAGATCCAATGCTACAGGTGCAAGAAATACGGTCAGTATGCCAGTAGCTAACGAAGTTCTCACAAAAGGAAGCATGAAGCTTCAATTGCTGATGTATAGCAATATCATCATCACAAGAAACAAAATAATGAAGATAATACAGGATTCTTCTTCATATCATCTCTATCAAGTACGGTTCCCACCACTAGTGATACTTGGCTCATATATAGTGGTGAACCGAGACACATGACAAGATATATAGAAAATCTCTTAGAAGTAGTTGAGAAAGATTCTCATCTCCATTTTGTACTTGGATATGATGCCAACTACACTATGAAGGGATCTGGGGCTACCTCCCTTTAGCTACAGTCTAATGATACTCTACACTTAATTGATGTGCTATATGTATCTGGTATGAAAAGAAATCTTGTTTCCATCTCAGCCTTAGAATACAAAGGATATAAAGTACCATTTTCAGATGGAAAATTACTTGCTTGGCAGAAGAACTCAAGCATGGTGTTAGCACTGGAATTGAACCAAAGGTCGACGAAAGGCTCGTTCCCAGGTAACAGCAGAACCGCTTTAGACTGTGCTTCTGGCCTAGCACAGTCAGAGAGGGATCTCTTGTTTACTTATCATTTTTTCTCACGCAAGATATTCCATCGAGAACGATTAGGAGGTCAAATTCTTGAATGGAGCAGGTACGTTGTTATAAGGTGTAGGTGGGACGATCAGAGAGGGGGGCCACCCTGATATGGAACATGTTGCAGAAGGTAAATAATTGTGGAAATTTACGGACAGAGGCAAGGTAGCCTCCCATATTTCAATCAGGAGATATTTAGCAGGGGATTAGTGGAGGAGAGGAAACAGTCCATCATGCAGAGCATTTACAGGATGAATTTTGCATGACTTTAGAATAAATTGTTTAAAAATGTTTGAAACAAAGGGCCCATAGCATACAGAATGAATTCTGACCCTTATACACTAATGTCCAAACATGAAAGCAAATAACAAACTATAATGAAAAACAGGATAAACATTCACTTAAGGAAGCTACATATTGAAAGAAAAGACGACGCAGGAATCTCTGCCATGAAGAATTATCATTTCTTCTCAATTTTATTCACATCACGGAAAGCCAAAAACAAATTACAATGGAGAGCCTTGGACTTTGAAAGTTTCTCAACCAACCCTTATATCCCTCTACCGGGAGTATATTTATACTATTTTAGAACTGAGACTAATCCCCGAAACAAAACATAGAAACTGTTTTCAGCCACAATCAGACACTAACAGTTTAGAGTGTGATACTATTGCCACAATTTACAAATATTAACATACATTATGGAATTCCCTCGCATGGTAATTGGACTGACAACACATAGTTTTCTTCATTCATGTAACTTGGTTTGAAAACAATCGTTATATCGCTTGTTGGTGGTCTGTTGCTGACTCGGACTGCTCTTGACATGTCTTTCTACTTCCTTTGACCGTCCTCCCTTCTTCAAACCGTGGTGCTCAAAGGCTGACAAGAAAACCTGTGCTCCAGTGCTCAGCCATTTTTCTAGCTCCTCTTTCATCTGGTAACGTCATTATAGGAGGGGAATGGAAAAAGGGTGGCCATGTATTTGATGATGATAAGCCTATGGATTGGCTTATCATTCTTGTACTGCTCTCTACCTCTCTATGAGGAGGTTTCTCCTATAGGCCACACCATTGGGTGTGTATTTGACCTCCTCCTTGCCCAACCTTCTCTGCAGCCCCTCCCTCTACGAGTAACACTGTTAGGCCTCGGGTCTAGAAGAAGGGTCGTATTGCTCCTAGCTAAGGCAAGCCTTTGTATTTATTTGTCATTCTTATACTCCTCACCTTCTGTGAGGTGGAATCCCCCACAGGTAATACAATGGAGTGTACCTCCACCAGCCCCATCACCCTTGGTAAGTGGAATTCACAAATAGGGCGGTGCAGGCATTGGACCCCTGGTGCTCCAACCCGAACAACTGCTCCCACAGACTGCAGCCTGGGACTGTCTTCTTGTGCAGAGGCTTTGGGGGCAGCGATGGTAACAGGGGCTCCTGGAAAAACACCCACGGGAAATGAGTGTCCAAGCAATGCACCACTGGAGGTGTGGGCATATGAAGACATGTATATCTCTCAAAATTATTCACGTCTGCACCCCGATGGCTAGTGTCATCCTTGGTATGGAAAACCAAGGCGACGGGTAAGTGTAGAAACTGACTCACCAACCATCAACACACCCAGATGGACAAGCTTTTCGAACCAAATTGCCATTGCCAAATTCTCGAACTTCTCTGGAATCGAAACAAAATGAAACCTCAGGCTTTAAAAGTATGCTAGCTCACTCCCGGTGTTACAAAGGATTTGGAATATGGTGTTATATATATAAGGCTAAGAGACTGGACTCTACAATGACTGGTCAACACTCCTGCACATTCCTTCATCGAGTGTCTCAATGCTGACATGTATGAGGGCATGATCCGAGTGATCTTTTACCTATTGGAGACCTAGTCACATCGCTTCATCGGCTACGGCACCTTACTATTTGTTGCGGAAAAACTTTTCTGGTGTCACCCTATGCAGTCGACCCCATGCTGCAAAGCACATGGAGTGGAATTTCTCACACTCCCTCACTCCGATAATGTAGGAAACATAATGGTATTCCTTGTCACGCTTGCCTTGCCCCATGTGAAGAGCGAATTTGTCGGTTACTTCCTTACTTTCACATGCCAAACCACACGGAGGTTTCCCGTCATTAGGTGATATGGCTTCGCTATAAGGATGATTTCTCCTGTATGTATGCTACAAATGGAGTCTAGGAAATCAATTGATCTGTTGAGAGGTAAATAATGCATGGGAACTTCTCCTCTCCTATCATATCTATCATGGATGTGATACCTACAGTCTTGAGACCTTCTCAACCCTTCGATTTGGACATCTTTCACATCTATCATCCACGTTTCTTTAAACTTCAGTCATCTATTCATGATCATCCTTCATCGGGACCGTCCGATCGTGCACATGTTAACATTTGGCCAATATTCCCTTGTCTAATCGAGTGAGCACTTTCAAGTTGTGAAATCCTCCACGCCTGTTGATCAATCCCGACCCTTCATCGTGACCATTGATCTTTGCAGCCAGTACCACTTTTCATGATTTGGATTCGCAACTTTATCCGTGCTAGTTTGGAACGTGAAATCATCTATGGCTGTAGATCTTCTCATAATCTTATCTCCGCCATTAGATTCCTTCGTCCTTTAATCCATTTCGTGATTTGGAAAAGCTCCCTCTTCCACGCACGTTTGCCCAACGGAATCGCCTCAGGATGTCGATCGGGCTTCGCCTTGATCTCGGTCTTTGATTGTTTATCCCCTTTAACAGGAATTGCGAATACCAAACTTAAATATTTCCTCGCACCTTCGGCCTGTGGAACCATGCTCTATTGTCGATCTTCTCCGTTGTGAATCTGGATCGTTGATCTACGACGCCCCTCTATCTCATTTTTGTTGTTGCATGTCTTGACCTTTGGAAGGATCTACCTTCGTAGATCAAGATCTGTTCTCCATCTGACGGTCATAGCCGACGGAAGTTGTCGATTGGATAACCTGAGGGGTGCTTGTATAATTATTCATTGAATAGGACCCTTTTTGAATCCTTCCAAGCCCATAACTCGACAATTTCAAATGGAGTGCTAACACATGGATACATCCAAAGTAATTGGTATCAGAGAGGAGAGCTAGTATCAACTAAACACTCCACCCATCCAAGCCCTAGTCCATGAAATCACAAGTATGGGTGAGCTATGGCATAGAATACTAGCTCATCTAAATTACAGAGCTCTCCCAGCAGTGAAGAACATAGTTACAGGTATACCAGTGCTACAGGTAGACCATGATGGAACATGTAGAGGAAGTGCACTTGGAAAGAATGGCAAGAAATCCTTCCCAGATAGTGAGAGAAAATCCAAAGAAATATTGGATCTAGTTCACTCTGACTTGTGTGGCCCAATGAAATTTTCCTCATTGGGAGGATATCATTACTATGTGACCTTCATTGATGGCTACTCAAGGAAGACTTGGATCTACTTTCTTAAGACCAAGGAATCCGTGGAAGTACTCAGTAAATTCAAGGAGTTCAAAGCACAAGTCGAGAATTAGTCAGAGGAGAGTATCAAGATCCTAATATTAGATAATGGTGGAGAATATATTTCTATGGAATTCAGTGATTTCTGCAAAGAAGCACGAATTAAGAGGGAGCTTACAGTTCCCTACAATCCCCAAAAAAATTAGGTTGCTAAAAGAAAGAACAGAACAATTGTGGAGGCATCCAAAGCTATGACTCATGACCAGAGTCTACCCATGTTCTTATGGGCAGAAGCATCCAGGACAGTTGTATATGTACAGAACAGATGCCCACATAAGATAGTGAAGAACATGACTCCTGAAGAATCCTTTACAAGAGTAAAACCAGAAGTGGGTCACCTCTGAATATTTGGTTGTCTAGTATGTGCCCAAGGAGAAAAGGATGACATTAGAACCTTTAGAGGCCTACAGAATTTATATCCCACGATCCATATCGATTGAAGTTAGCAGGGACATGACCTTTCAAGAAGAAATGGATGTCAGGAAAGGCAAAGGATCAAGCATGGAGATCGGTGATGAGGAATTGGAGATGAGATCATCTCCCTCTCCAGTTCAAAATGAGTTAGCAGGATAATATGAACCCGTCAATCCCATTGATCCATTTGAGAAAGATGATATTCCCGAAGATATGTCAGTAAGTCGAAAAATACCTAGATGGGCACAACAAACCTTACAAGATGCAGAGGGGCATGAAGCTCCACATGGAACTTTCCAAGAAAAAAAAGACCTCAGAGGTTCTCGAGTTATGTTTCATTGATGAGTTATATCATTGACCCAGAACCCACCACTTATGAAGATGCATCCAGACACTTATGAAGATGGATCTAGACACCAATTTTGGAAGGATTCCATGGTGGAAGAATATCAATCCATCATGAAGAATGATGTGTGGGATATTGTACTGAGACTTGAGGGGAAGTCAGTTTTAACTTCCAGATGGCTATAAAAAATCAAACATGGAGAATATGGGAGTATTGAAGAATACAAGGCTGGATTTGTTGCCATAGGGTTCTCTCAGAAAGAGGGAGTCGATTATGATGAGACATTTGCTCCTGTGGCTCGACACACTTCCATCATATCGATCATTGCTATTTTTTCAGCCATGGGATGGAATTTGCATCGGATGGATGTCAAGAATTCCTTTCTCAATGGTATTATTGAGGAAGAAGTATATATTGAACAACCAGAATGGTTTGTTGTCCATGGAAAGAAGTCTTACGTATGCAAGCAGAAAAAGGAGTTATATGGACTCAAGCAAGCACCTTGTGATTCGTATGGATGGATAGACTGATTCCTAGTGAGTCTGGGATTCACCAAAAGTGATGCAGACCCCAACCTTTACTACAAAGTTGTGAATGATGAGCCATTGATTTTGGTACTATATGTTGATGACTTGTTTCTTACTAGAAATGAAAAACTTATTCTATGGTGTAAGAAGAAACTCGCCTCTGACTTTGAAATGAAGGATCTTGGATTGATGCACTACTTATTGGGATTAGAAGTATGGAAGAGGTAGAAAGAGATTTCCCTGACACAAGAAAAATACACCATAGATATACTGAAGAGATTCGAGATGTTGCACTGTAAGTCCATAGCTACTTCGATGGATGCAAACCTAAAGAAGCTGGGGGATTTTGCTTCATATTCAGATTTGATTGATCCCACCATGTATCGCTAGTTGATTGGGTCCTTGATGTATCTGACGAAAACCATACCAGATATTTGTTTTGTTGTGAATGCTCTCAGTCAGTTAATGTGTGAACTGAGGCAGATTCACAGGATTGCTGCAAAACATGTGTTCAGATACTTACATGGCACTGTGGGATATGGTCTACGATATGATTCAGAATGTGAATTCAAATTTCAAGGGTTTACAAATTCATATTAGGTCGGATTCTCTACTGATGGGAAGAGTACTTCAGGATGTTGTTTCAATCTGGGTTCTGCAGTTATTTCCTGGTGCATTAGGAAGCAAAAATCAATAGCTCTTAGTACTGGAGAGGCTGCTAGTTCAGCAGCCCGAGAAGTAGTTTTGCTTCGTAAAATTCTTGCAGGATTGTTTATCCATATTCCAGATCCAATCGTGATTAACTGTGATAACCAGAGTTGTGTGAAAATGTCACTGAATCATGTATTTCATGACAATAAAAAGCACATAGAAATTTGGTATCACTTCATATGTCATATGGTGCAGAAAGTGCGGTCGAGCTACATTATATTCTGACAGATGACAAGAATGCAGATGTTCTCACCAAGCCTCTACCCATGGTGAAATTTGAATACCTTCATGAAAGACTTAGAGTAGAAGAGAACATATCCCTCCTTGAGAGGGAGATATGACTGAGAAACACTCACTATACCCTTTCCCAGGTACCTCTTCTCGTCCAGGTTCTCAACTAGGTATGGGAGAAATCCCATCGGCAAATGAGATGGATAGGTAGTATATGGTGAGGTTCGCACAGGTGCCTCTACTCATCTAGGTACTCAACTAGGTATGGGATAAATCCCATCTGTAGATGAGTCAAACAAGTAGTAGATGGTTGTGTGATTGCAAAGGTACCTCTACTCGTTCAGGTTCTCATCCAGGTATGGGAGTACCCCATCGAAAAATGTGACGAACAGGTAGTAGATGGTCATGCATCTCTGCTCATCCAGTATCTCTAGCCAGGAATGGAAATATTCCATCGACAGTAGAGACGGATAGGTAGCAGAAAATTCTCCTTCAGACATCCGAATAGAACAAATTCATAAACACAACCTTTAGTACGTTTATAGATGATGGAGACAGTATAGATGTACATATGAAACCCAGATGATCATAATGTTGATGAAGACTGAGGAATACCTTCCTTCTTGAGAGGGAGTGTTGGAGTTTGTGCAACTTCAGAAGCTATTGTTATTGTCCTCCTTCGGGACTTGAACTTGTTGTAATCATTCATACAAGCCCTAGAAAGAACAATGTAAACATTAGGGTGAAAAGATAGCAATAAAAGGATTAAAATAAAATTATATTTCTCCCCCAAGTGAAGTCGGCCCCAATTAAATTTTTAGTGGAAAAACAGTATAAATAGGAGGCACCCCTCCTCATTTTGACACATAGTAGCACAAGTGAAGTGCGCAGTTTTCTGGGAGAGAGAGCGGTTCACATACATTGTAGAAGAATATTGTTTTCAGGGTCTCTATCTTTGGAAAGCATTTCCATATTCTTCATTGTACTCTAATCTCATAATTATTATCTCTAGATGAAGGTTGATGGGTTTTCTCCCATTTGGGTTTCCTAGGTGAAAAATACGTGTGTTATTGTTATGTGCTTTGTCTATCTTCTAGTGATCCTATTGATAAATGAAATTAAGATATACTGCTATAATTTTAAGAAAATCTAGCAGTCCCAGTCAAATTACCTTTATACATTCCAAAGTTTGAACGGAAAACTGGTGAAGACCCGGGTGCTCATATCTTAGATTTCCATTTATGGTGCTCTTCCAATTCACTGAACGATGATTCCGTTCGGTTGAGGCTATTTCAACGAACACTGACTAGTGCAGTGGAAAAATGGTTCATTGAACTCTCGTCGTCCGCATACAAAAAAAAATTTGACTTAGAAACCATGTTCTTGAATCACTTTCAACTTCATGTCTGGTATGATGTCGGCACAGACCTTTTGTCGACCTTTCAACAAAACAAGGCCACTCATATATCTGATCACATTCAGGAGTGGAGAAGGAGAAAGAGGCTTATCAAATCCAATATTCCTCCTGAGTTCTTCCTGGAATGGTTTTTGAATTCTTTACTCCCTTATATTTCAAAAGACATTTCCACATTGAGAGTGACTACAAAGGAAGAATCCATTCTTAGGGCCCAACAGCTAGTTTTGATCTATGCTCAATCTACGATTCTTTACGAGATTATCCCTGAGGTGTCGAGGTCTAATACAGACTTTGATAAACCCAAGCTTGGACCCCATGTTGATGGTGTGGTAGGTTCATTAGACACACCCACTATAGAGTCACTGGC
Organism: Pseudotsuga menziesii; assembly: GCA_001517045.1. Lineage (NCBI taxonomy): Eukaryota > Viridiplantae > Streptophyta > Pinopsida > Pinales > Pinaceae > Pseudotsuga > Pseudotsuga menziesii. The sequence goes on along the minus strand of LPNX010160368.1, from coordinate 321,788 downwards.
TAAGTAGCTACATGAACTGTCAGTGAAGAAGTCTGCAGCGGAGGAAATCAAGGTTTTCACCCCCTCATCTCAAAATTCTAATGTCTATTCAGCAAAGTCTTCCCAGAAGGGCACTCAACATCCCAGTGGGAAAAAGAACAAAGGGAAGAAGGGTGAGGGAAACCAACTCAAACATAATCCCATGAACAATGCTGAGGGGGGTAAGAAAGAGAATATTAAGGTCGAATTTCCTTGCAAGTTGTGCCAAGTATACCATTTTACCTACCAATGCCCCTTGATAGATCAAGCACAGAAGTTGTTAAAACAACAACAACCAGTTGTCATGAAGGATCCATTTCCTCAAGGATGGAATACAACTTCTCGTTCAAAATATGTTGGGGGCATGTCCAATTCTCCTGCCACTAATCAGTCTTATATCAATATGGTATGATCACATACATTATTACAAACCAGAGCTAAAAATTATGAATCGGAGGCTCAACAAAAAGATAAGTCAACTGTCGAATCTTCAGCCCCACTTACAATTGAAAAATTGGTTGAACCTATGCCTAAGATACCTAAAGGTATCTTTAAAAATAAATTTCATAACCCTAATGCAAGGGTTGCTTCTAACTAATATGTTGTAGAATATTTATCCCAAACACCTTGTGCAATGCCAGCTTTAGAAGTGCTGTAGATTTTCCCTTCGCAGTGAGACACACTCTTGGCAGCTATAGGTAGTATGGACTCCGCGAGCCTAATGGGTAAGTTTAATCTTTTTGATATTAAACCACGCCTGTCGTACCATGTGGCATTTTCTATTGATGTCGTCCATGGTGTAAAAACCATTGGACGAACGGTGATTGATGAAGGTGCTTCCACATGTGTGATATCGATTTCATGTTGGAAGGCTCTCGGATCCCCTGAGTTGGTCCCATCAAATACTTTGTTGACTGCTTTCTACAGAAGGTATTTCCGTCCGCATGGTATCCTACAATCTTTCAAAATAAAACTGGCAAGGAAAGCAGTCCTTGTTGAAATCGAAGTGGTTGATGCTCATTTGGACTACAATCTACTTTTGGGGAGAAGTTGGACATATGCAATGTGCGCTATTCCTTTGTTTGTCTTCTGAGTCCTTGTGTTTCCACACGGTGAAAAACTAGTCACAGTTGACCAGCTAACTTATACTCGAAAGGGTCATTTGGAGACTAATGAGTCTATAGTACCCTTGATTTATCAGTCAAGTCCAGCAAATGAAATTTTGGGAGTTGGAATGTATACATCATTGACGGGCGCGTTCGATATACCATATCCCATAAATTACTTAGGTTCGACAAGTGTTGGGAAGAATATCTCTATGGTTGTGGATATAAATGACCCCTGGGTCCTCCCTTCACAAGAAGAACCTCAAGTGCCCCTATCAGCATCAAAGGTACCTTATCAAGCTATATTTGATGCTATTGTTGATTCCATCACGACTCCTCCAGTCTCAGAAGAGTCGGATGAAGCCTACGTTCCCGCATGGGCAAAGAACTCTACATATTCTTATGATTGTTTACATATGGTTTTTCCATCTGACAAAGCCATTCTGGATTCCATGATTTGACCTGAAAAAATTTGTGAAGACCTTCATCACAAGTTCTTTCTTTTAGAACTAAGATAGAAAATTCTGAATTCCATGTGAGACTAGCGGAATGTGTTGATCTACACATTAATCATTTTCCCAAGGAAGGCATATTTTCCAAGGGGAACATGGAAAACATATCCACCATGATTCCGATCAATATCTCTGTGAAACCTGATGTTGTGGAAAATGTACATATTGGTGCAAACTGCTCTCCTGAAGAGATTTCCAATTACACTTCCTTATTTAAGGAATTATGTGATGTCTTCGCCTCGTCATACGAGGAGATGCCAAGAATTGATCCATCAATTATAGAACATGAAATCTGAACTTACCCTAATTTCAAACATGTTCAACAAAACATTAGACTTGTTAATCCGCGAAAAGCGACAACCATCAAGGCTGAAGTGGAAAAGTTGTTGAAATCTAGATTTATCTACTTGATCTCTCTAACGGAATGGGTATCCAATCTTGTTCCAGTAGACAAGAAACAAGGGACTATACATGTCTGTACAGAATTTTGTGATTTAAACAAGGCTTATCCCAAGGATAATTACCCCACACCATTTATTGACCAAATCATTGATGTATGTGTGGGTAATGAGGTGTTTTCGTTTATGGATGGTTTTTCGGGCTACAACCAGATTCAAATCAAAACGGAATACCAACACAAAACTAGCTTCATTTGTCCTTGTGGTACATTTGCATATAAAAAGATGTGTTTTGGTTTAAAAAATGTCGAAGAAACCTTTCAGCGGGAAATGAATTTTGCTTTCCATGACATTAAGCATATTGTTGAGTCATACTTAGACAATCTGCCTTCCCATTCTCGAAAGAGGAAGGACCATCCATATCATCTTCGCTTAATTTTTGAATGATGCAGACATTACAAGATCCACTTAAATACCAATAAGTGTATCTTCTGCGTCGCGTTGGGGCGATTACTTGGATTTCATAGTGTCCAATAAAGGTATGCAGGTGGATCCTTTAAAAGTTGAGGCGATTGTCAATATGCCTTCTTCATGATCTATTTGATAATTGCAACCTCTGCAAGGAAAGTATAACTTTCTTCGGTGATTTATAGTAAATTATGCCCATATCACCAAGGGTTTCATGAGTTTGCTTAAGCAAGACACCCCACTCATGTGGGATGAAGCCACACAACAATATTTTGAGGCCTTAAAACAGGCACTACTATCAGCTCCTCTCTTACATCCACCAGACTACAATAAGGACTTTATATTGTATCTAGTTGCATCTGAGTCAACGATAGGAGTGGTATTGGTTCAGGAAAATGACGTGCTCCAGGAGCATGTTGTCTACTATCTTAGTCGTGCTCTAATAGGTCCTGAACTTAGATACTCTCACGTCGAGAAATTGGCTTTGGCAGAAGTTTACATCGTCCATAGGTTGAGGCACTATATTCTGCTAAGGACAACCACCGTGGTTGTGGATGTAAATACTTTCCAATATGTTTTATCCTGACAAATAATCGAGGGGAAATCTAATAAATGGATCGTCATTCTCCAAGAGTTTGACCTTGATTTCTAGTCCACTAAAGCTAAGAAGTCCCTAGTGTTTGCGGAATTGATTTCAAAACTCTCAACTAAAGAAAATGTAGTGATAGAGGATGAGTACATCTTCTTAATTTCAACATATGATCCTTGGTATGGAGATATCCTAGTTTATCTCCAGAATCTGAAATGTCATGCGACCTTCTCATGAGAAGATCAGTGTAAACAAAGAGTAAATGCAAAAAACTACCTTATAATCGAAGATACTTTGTATAGACGAGAGGTAGATTATATCCTTCATCGGTGCCTCACCCATGAGGAGTCTGAGTGTGTCCTAAATGATTCTAACAACGTAGCATGTGGGGGTCATTTATCTCGGTTAGAAATGGCCCAGAATATTTTACGTGCATGTTATTTCTGGGCCACCATCTTCAAGGATTGTGTGGAAGCAGTGAAACGTTGTCATTTGTGTCAGTTTTACACCAGGAAAATGCAATCACACGCTTGTCCTTTATCTTCGATCATCGTGGTAGGTACCTTCACCAAGTGGGGGGTTAATTTCATGACATGTAACCCAGTTTCTACTGGGGGACACAAATATATAATTGTCGTTGTTGACTACTTCACGAAGTGGGTAGAGGCAATGTCTACCTTTAAACTCGATGATGAAACGACGACATATTTCATTTTCAACCAGATTATTGCTAAGTTCGGTATCCCGAAGAATATTGGCACTAACCATGGCAGTCACTTCCAAAATAGGATGATGACCGAACTGACCACAATGCTAGGTTTTACACCAAACCATTTGTCTTCCTTCTATCCGCAAGCGAAAGGACAAGTAGAGGAATTCAATAAGACCTTGAAAACAATTCTCAAGCGCACCATAAATGAAATAATGTCAAATTGGCACATCATGTTGTATTCAACACTTTCGGCATACAAAACGAATGTGAAGACTTCCACGAGTTTCTCACCTTTCCAGCTCGTTTATGGGGTCAAAGCAGTCACACCTGTTGAATGCGAGATACCATCTTTACAAATTTTCATTCACGTACTTCCTGACACCACTGATATTGAAGAATGTTTTCTATATTTAGAGCATCTAGATGAGCAGCGCGGAGATTCTCTCACCGCAAACTAGGCACACAAGAACCATCTAAAAATACAATTTGACAAAGCCGTAAAACATAGGGTTTTCTCTGAAGGAGAACTTGTCTTGCTTCGAGATCAAGACAAGGAAACCCTGGGGGTAGGAAAATTTAAATCCATGTGGTTAGGCTCGTACGTTGTGTCAAAAGTTCTGAAGAAGGGAGCATACGACTTAATCGATTACGATGGTAATAAGTTGTCGGAGCCGTGAAATAGGATCTACTTGAAAAAGTATTACGCCTAGGCACTATGCTTTTTCATGTATTATTATTGTATAATGTTGTAAATGGTTGTTACCAGTTAGTGTTTCTTACGTATTCTGGTTTTGTTTCAGATGTCTTCGGAGTGGTTTGTAGGGTTCCTTGATGGTGCCATTTGTCACACTTGCAATCTAGCTTCAGCTTCCTGGGTCATTTATACACCCACGAGACAACTGGTTGCCTCAGGTGGCGCCTGCCTAGGTCCTGCAACTAATAATGTAGTTGAGTACAGTGCAGTCATTGAGCTTCTTTGGGATGCTTTTTCGCATGGTATTACCTTCCTGGAAATCCAACTTGACTCCCAGTTAGTTGTCTCTCATCTTAATGGGATTTACCAGGTGAGACACCCTACTTTATTACGTCAGTTTTTACTAATTAGGTTACTTGAAATGAATTTTGAACATATTTCATATAATCACATTCCAAAGAATCAAAATACAATCATTGATGCATTTGCGAACTACATATTATATTGGCATTTTTCATACACCTTGTAAAATTAAAGTACACATATACATTTGGAACACATGTAAATAACTAGGTATATATATATATATGTCCATATACATCGAGTTTGATCCGAAGATCCTGTCAATAAGTACATCCAAAATACAAAATGGGATCAAAATCCATCATATGATAGAACTAAGGTTGTTACTCAGCATCCTCGGTTGCAGCCTCCATAGCCTCTTGATAACAAAGTACAGCCCAAGTCACCCTTCGGATAAGGCATAACCAAGATGGAGGTACTCCTATGACATGTTGTTGCATAGCCATCAGAATCCTCTCCATCCTTAGTGTGGGGACATCATGGGTTAGCCTGGCCAACTTCCCCTCTATAACTTAGAGCATAGCTCCATCTCCACCAACCTCCACTGGTTGAACAAAGGTCCTCTAATGTCCATCTGGTCGGACAGGTCCTATATTTGCATATCATTCAAAACATATTCATACTCGAGTACATATGTATATACAACTTTCTGAACAAAATTTCATAAAAAATAAATATTCAAAAAGTAAAAATACTTACCCATATCTCCCCATGCTCCTCTAGGAGGGAGAGCGAGCTCAATCGCCTCGAAAGTCTAGGCCTGCATAGGGAAACTGCTCTAATGTGGGCACTTGTCTACTCCACCACGAGTAGACTCAGTCATCTTCATAACCACTCTCGACTCCACCACCACCGCCATGGCGGAGAAATGTATCACCCCACAACGTAAGTCTAGGCTCATGGGGTGGGGAAGGTGGCAGTGTAACAGCGAGGATGGGGATAGGTACCCTCTAGAAGAAGAACAATACTAAAATATTGGCGTAACCAAAGTTCTTCTTCCTCCCTCTCCTGCAATCAGAAAGTTGTCTCTTCGTGATTGGGACAAATCCCAAACACCAGTCATACATAACTCCCCGTAAGCACTCCACTGCTATGTGCATATGCGTTTGTGCATCCAAATGTAAAGCAGATGATCCCATCACTCTGACAACAGTTCTCACTATCACTTTCAAAGGAAATTTAGTGATCTGTGAGATCAAGATTTAGGTCCCCAATTTTTGAGTCTCTGGTACACAGTATGTGTTGATGTAGTCTTGAACACTAAAAGGGGCACCCCCTCGACCGGTACCCTCCATGTTCACAGGTTCCCCTCTATGAGACAAACTCGTGATGAAATATACATCCTCTGTAGTAAGCTCCAAGGTTACTCCTTGGAGGTCAACCAAACCAAGATCATGGTCCCATAAGTTCACCAATGTTTCTAGCAATCGAACTTATGCCCTCATATTTTATGTGTAGTAGAACTTGAGCAAACCGCACCTTCGTAGAGCATTTAAAGTCATGGAATCACCCATTACAAGCCTATACATGTCCTCGTGTTCCCTTTCACACCACTCTAGAACCATTGTCACCTGCCCAAACAACATTTTAACCATTAAAATTTGCTTTAAACCACCTCTACGCATTATTCGCGACTGTTTAGTGTAGACAGAGAGAACCATTTATGGGTTGCTCACTGTCAACCCACGATTACATTTCGAAACCGTGATTTCAAATCGGGCTACCCGCGATTACAGCGCAGTGCCCTTGCGGCAGGATTAAAATCCAAATTAAAGCATATAATTTAAGAATAAAAGCCATGAAATGAAGTAGAGGGAGATGTGAATTACTTGCACTTCACGGAATGAAAAATCGTCCACTGGATTTCCCGCACCGATTGTTTGAAGTAGAGAGGTAAAATTGTCCAAATATGGTAAAAACTCAAATGGTATGTTTTTTACTCTATTTTCAACTATTTATAGTAAAAAAAAATTATTGCCCACTTTGATATAGTTGAAGTTATTTTTCTGTCATATGAACTAATACAATGTGTCTTTACCTCAGTTTTGCAGGTCTTGGATGATTTGAAGCATGATTTCCTTTGCATGTAGGGTAGGATCTAGTCCCCTTTCCATATTTTGCAATTATACCTTATCCCCCGATGAACTTTAGGATTTCTTTTCATCCATGGACTACGATGTATGACCACTCCTTACCTTGCAAACATCGTTGTTCTTCCATGGTTAGGGCCTCATTTACATGGGTAACCCTAGTTAGAACATTTTATTATCATTCTGGTTCCCATGCCACAGTTGTGCTAGGTTGCAGGAGCCTTTGTAGTCGTTTTTCATACCAAAATGAACCTCATTTTGCATCTTTTACCAAGCTACCCTTGAATATAAGGCTCCCCTCCCTTATGGAGTTATCTTTGAGCCCTAGTCGAACTCCTTAAAATTGACTGGATAGTCGAGTTACTTGTTCTTTCTGACTCGTAAAAGTAATTGAATGGTCATCCACATCAGTGATAGTTTAACCCTTTTTCGGACCATGTGCATTACATACGAAAAAGGAATACTCAATTTTCTTTGGAATCCAGAAGAGTATCTTCAAGTATAGGTTTATCTCTTTTCCAAACCTGAAAGATTAAACTTAAGGAAAACGAACCTATTCGAGCTTAGTTTTCTCTTTTTCGTGCTCTGGACCTAAACATGAAAAATATTATGAACGTTCTTTATGTCATTTTCATGCTCATTAAACCCTACTACAAAGCATCGAGTTTATTGTTGTTTGTCTCATTCTTGTAAATAAATAGAACTTTCTGAGTGATCTTGCCTTCCTTCACACTCATTAAGCTAAGGTTATGTGCTTGTTTTTGAAGGAACGTCAGTTGGGTAATAGTTTACCCCTTTTTCGGACCTTTCCTACTAAGTACAAAAAAGGTATACCTTAGTTATTCGGAAGGTAAGAGAGTTCTCCTTTGGATTGTTTTATGCGTTTTCAGACTCAAGAGACTTAATTTACGGAGAAAAAAAACCCCTAGAATCTTCTTCGAATTTTTCAGACTCTCAAAACTATGAAAACACTGACAAGAATTTACTAATTCGGGCTCGTAAAATCCATGCATCAATAACATATCAAGAATTATTCTCTCTTCTTTCTTGGACTCGTTAAAACTTAACAATAAATGAAAAATAATTTCATGCTTTGGGTTATAAGTTTGTTGGCAGCATGTCATCCTTGAACAAAGCACTTGTTCAAGCCTCCTGCTACTCATGTGTCAGTGTTTCACTTCTCAGTTCAACTATCACTTTGATTCGTTACTCCTCCACTTGTCCTTAATACATGGGGAATCTGTTCATGTCTCCTACATGACATATAAGTCTAGTTGTGCCATTTGAAAGTATAAAGCTGCCTTGATCATCTCTGTGTCATGCTCATCTTTGTCCCTATCATTTGCATCCCTGAGATCACCTTGTGTCTACCTTCCCTTATCCAATCTTCATGTTACTCTTGCGATCTATTGAAGGATTCATTGCCTTCCTCCTCACGCTGCGGCTTCCGATCAGTACCTCCTGTAAAAGAAGACCTAGAGTTCTAAAAATGGTACCTTAGGATTCACTACTCATATTGGTGGACTCCTTTGTATCAGTTGACAGTATAACTGACTAACTGACACTCTGATGGATTCCTTCCATGTTCGACTTCAACTCATATATTCACATGGTAGGATTTCTACTAGTTGCTATGGATTTGGATGAATATCTTACATTACAGGCTCTATAACCTAAGTTGTGCAAGATTGTGTTATGCTTAGTGACACTACTCTCAGTTATTGAAGACTCATCATTGTACTATTGTGGCTTTGATCCACCATTGTAAAACATACGTGGCCCTGTTGCCCATACTATGTGGTGTAATTGAATCTTGTAAAGGAGCTATTGTTCCACTTTATTGAACATGGCATCCTCAGTAATGATTTTGTACACGACTTTGATCTGTCTGTTTCAGCTACCTCTCTGGGACCTTGGTAGTTGAGTCTCTCCATGATAAAATATTTGTAATGTATTTCTAGCATCCCTTCCCTCTGACCTCATACATTAGGGGGCATCTATTATACTATGAAACGACACTTCTCCTTCCGAGTATTGACACTGAACATGTCGGTACACAAAAGGACAGTATGGATTGAAGTAGAGTGAAAAATATAGATGCAGAGAAGCCTTAATGAACATTACTTCCTTAAGTCGTTCCCATGTTTCTAAAGGAATTTGTCTTGCATTCGCGACTTCTATCATTGCAGGTTGTGAATCATTTGTGGGTAGCGCCATATGCAACCCGCAAATGGATGATCAAATGTTGCATTCGCAGGTTTTCTTCCTAAGAATCGCGACTCATTCGTGAGCTTCCTATATATGCACCCACGATTACCTTAAGACAAAACTTAAAATAAAAAACATGATTAATTAAGGACAGTTGGATTTGAAATCATTACTTCCTCGACCTCTTTAACCATCCTAATGTTGACTAAATTGTCATTGATACCAACATGTGTGTGTCAGTGTGTCTTGGTGCCCCTTGTGGAGCCCTTGAGGGTTAGTGTTTAGTTTGTGGTTGTTTGTGTCAAGAGAAGAGCTTTTGACTTTGTCCAAGCCCAAGCTTGAAGCCCTTGGAGGCCTATGGACATTGGCAAAATCCCTGGTTACACATTGACTTTGTTGAGTACCCCTAAGCCATTTCTTGGTCCATCTTTAGTTCATTGTGTTGATGGTATCCTTACTTTCTTTAGTGGTCCTAACTTTAGTACCCTAGCCCTAACATCCCTAAACTACAAGTCTTAAAAACTAAATCTAAATTTAAGCTTAAGCTTAAACCCTAATTAAATATTAATAAAAATTATTAAATCAAATAATTTATTTAATCAAAGTTTTTTAATCAAATTTAAATTTGAAATTTAAAAAAAAAAAATTAAATAATTAATAAACAATTAATTAAAAGAGTGTTAAAAGGATTATTAAAAATTTGCTTTATAAAGCATGTTTTTAATAATTAATAAAATACAATTATATAATAAAAGATCTTAAAATTCTAAATTAAATTTTAAAGGGGACAGAAAAAGCACTTTAGATATTTTAATATTAAATCTTATTTAAATTAAGCACTTTTTAAAATACTAANGGCAGCCTTGATGCTACTCCCGAATTTTGCTAAAGTATTACAGCTCTGAATTTCTGCTAAACTGTGACAGCTCCAAAATTTCCTGAAGAATTTACAGTCCTGAAATTTCTGCTAAACTGTGACAGCTTTGAAATTCCTGAAGAATTTATAGTCCTGAAATTTCTGCTAAACTGTGACAGCTTCGAAATTCCTAAAGAATTTACAGTCCTGAAATTTCTGCTAAATTTGACAGCTCTGAATTTTTTTTTAAGTGTGACAGTCCCGAATTGTTGACAATCCTTATCTCAGAAGTTGACAGCCCGAGTTTTAAAGTTTGACAGTGTGAAATTTGACAGTGCCTTGAAGTGTTCAGAAGTGATATATGCTCAGACAGCGATGTGGTAGTATGTATGAATTTACATAGTGATGTTATGAATGCTCAAACAGCGATGTTGCAGTATGTATGAATTTACACAATGATGTTATGAATGCTCAGACAGCGATGTGACAGTATGTATGAATTTACACAGTGATGTTATGAATACTCAGACAGTGATGTGGCAGTATGTATGAATTTACACAGTGTTGATATGAATGCCCAGTCAGTGATGTGGCAGTATATATGAGTTTACAGAGTGGTATAATGATATGATCAGTGATATGCTAAGTACATTTTGCTATGCTCAGTTTACACAGTGGTATGCTTAGTTTGTTTGACAAGTCCACAGGTTCAGCGGTCTTTTTCTTCAGGGCGGTAAGATGGGGCAAGGAAAGGAGGTTGTAGCCTCCTTCCGGTTGTAGCCGAAAAACTAGGGAGTGGTACCTTCCTTCAGGTTGAAGCCTGTAAACCAGGTGATCATAGCCTCCTTCAAGTTGAAGATGGAAAATTGAAGTCTTTGTAATAAGGGGGTTGTTGCCTCCTTCCAGTTATTTCTAGAAAACTATTTTAAAAAGGCTTACGTGGTTTTACCCCCAGGACTTGGGTTTCCACGTAAAAAAATCTTGTGTACTGTGCATCTTGTTAATTTTTGTGAATGTTGATGATATGTTGCTATGATTGGTAATTAGCAACTTGCTCTTGATTAAAATTTTATAACAATTGGGCAAATACTGATTCAAACCCCCCCCCCTCTCAGTATTTCAACACCTAAGCCTCGTAACCTCTCCTCTTCGACAAGTATAAATAAAGGGGAGGGATAGAGTATGAAAAAAGCAAGTTAGAAGAGTAAGGTTATGCTAGAGGAATGCATTGGAGAAAGGAGCAAGAGAAATTAGTTCCTAGTTAGCAGAGAGGCTTGTCTCGAACATGGTTTGATGTTCCCTGCTACTTATGAATAAAGAGTGATTTTCTTCCATACTTTGTGTACGCATGTTCTTATTTGTTATGAACTATGAAATGTATTGTTGTTTATCTTTATATGCAATGGTAATCTTTTCATTTTTCCTTATATAAAAACTAAGATCTCTATGGAAAGACATCAATCTCTTTTGCAGGTACTGAAGACCTAAAGCTTGAGGAGCATTTGGAGAAAAGGAAAAATATTGTATCAACCTTCGATAGTAAGGTACATGCTCTTTCTATCCTATTTCTCTCATTTATGTTTCTGAAATGTTGTATGTCTGTAAGTCAAAACTTAGTACATTGGTGACCCCAAGACCCAATGTCATAAGGTAGAATCCCTTAACAACATGTTCCCAAACTTAGAGAGATTTCCCTTGCCTTTACTTTAAAGTAAACATGATTTCCAACCTCATACTATTTTTCTCGTCTGGTTTTTTTATCAGCATGGCTTTTCTACTTCTATTGTGATTCTTTCAAATGTCGTTAAACTTTGTTTACAATCTGCTCAAGTTCTTTAACAATTCAGGCCCTAACATCAATCTGTCTACTGGACTATCCAAGTTACAAGTGTCATATATTTTTTGTCATACATTTTTTCAAAATGGATCACTTACTTGAAGTTTGATAGCCATTATTATAAGCAAACTCTATTAGGTGTAAATAGTTTTCCCAATGTGTTGGGTTACACATGACATGCATCCTAAGCATGTCTTCTAATATCTGATTGGCACGTTCTATCTGCCCATATGTTTGTGGGTGATAGAATGTACTAAAGTTCAACTATGTGTTTAAGATAGAAAACAATGTCTTCCAAAAGTTCCCTGTAAACTTTGCATCCCAATCAGATATAATGGTATTAGGTACCGCATGCAATCTAATTTTTCTTTCAAGAAAATTTATGCTATGATTATGGCTTTGTATGTATATTTTACAGGGATAAAGTGTGCATCCTTATATAATTTATCCACAGTTACAAGTATAACATCCTTGTGCTTTTTACTTTTCAGTAAACTAGTAATAAAATCCATACTGAAGACCTTCCACTTCCATTACAAAATGGGAAATGGTTGTGATAGTCTAGTTGGGTGTTGATGTTATGTTTTAACAACGTAGCATTCTTAGCATTTGGTGATAAACGTGGCTATATTAGTATTTAATTTTAGCCAAAAATAATGTTCCTTGACAAAAAAAAATCATTTTTTAATAACCCGGATGTCCATAATAACGTGCTTTATGAAATTCTTGTAGTATTTCCGATCTGATTTTTGCTATCAGGCACATATAATCTGTTTTTATACCAGTACAGTAATCTAGTTTCATCAATCTTATAATTTTCTTGTTGATATCACAAATTGTTTTCTTGGATTTTCTTGATGATTTCAATGTAGTACTCGGCATTTCTCTTTACTGTCTTAATTTTGTGATACAAATTAGAATTAATTTGATAGGTTGTTGTATCACACAACACATGTGTTATGCAAACAAGTCCCATAAATAGCATAAAAATAGCAGAAAGAGACCAGAAGAAAGTAATACATGCCTTAATAATAAAGAACAAAGATGTAAAGCAATCATTTTTTATGGAGGAACCTCCTTACACAATGTACTGAGTAAATAAGACAAGACAAGATACAATGGTGACTAAAATGAAAATATCTCCTTCTTATATATAGGAGACAAATGTGTACAATAAAAACTAATAGAACCACTAATAGACCCAAGCTGGCATCAATAATATGTAATACACCACAATATAGGGGGTAATGCACCACACTATAGGGAGGAATTTGCCCAACATTTAGGGATTAACATGCCCCTCCCCTTCAGACAAGCATTGTCAATAATGCTTGGGTAGTTTTGGATGCATCTATATGGAGGACTCATCTTCTCATATTGAATTTGCAATTGGTAATTTCTTCCACTTGATGAGGTACTCAGTAATAGCCTGATTTCATAGTTGTTTGGTTCTTGTTTCGATGATTTGTTAAGGTTCTCGTATGATTTTTCCTTCTTCAAAACTCACTTGATGACAATGTTTATTTGCTTGTTATTTCATCATGTTTTTTTATATCTTCAGGATTTGGAAAATTGCTCCTATGCGATCTACCACTGCTTGAACGGTATATTTTCTCGCCATTGCTTCATCCATGTGCTCCATTTCATTATTTTGGCCATAGGGGTGTCTATAAGGTCTGATGCCTGCAATTAAGTGAATGTCATGGTCCAGACCTCAAACAGGTGGAAGAATTATTGGAATAGCCTCAACTACCTTGGAAATCTTATTAAGGACACTTTGAAAATCAAGGGAAATAGGAGCCTTATATGTTTGAACATCTAGTGAGCATAACTGTGTAATTACACCTTGTTGTCGTTTATTTAAAAAAATTGCCATACCATTAGAGATGATCACCATGCTTGGTTTCCCTATGATACCATTTAACATTAATTCTTTTACTTCCCAGGAAAATTTCATGAAAAGCTTCTGAAAATTAAAATACACCATTCCCATTGTGTGTAACCATTGAACCCCTAATACAACATCAGCACGACCCATTGAGATAGAAATCATGGGACTATTCAATACATATTCCCCCATAGTAAGATTGATATTATGGCATTTCTCTGAGCAATTGATGGTTCCTCCATCTGCAATCATTACTTTAAATTCTAGTATTGGATATTCAAAGCAATTGAGATCTTTGGCTACTTTATAGTGAATGAAATTATGAGTAGTACCAAAATCAGTCAACAATGTTACCTTTTTATTTTTAATAAGTCCTTCGATCTTGAGAGTTTGAGGAGTGCTAATTTCATCCAAAGCATGACAAAATATGGTGGGAGTAATCACTTTCAGTTTGTCCCCTTGCAGTGGTTCATGTTATTTTTGTTCTTCCTCTTCACATTTTATGTAGAATAATTTCTTTTCTCCACACTTATGTCCCTTAATGTACTTGCTGTTACCATTAAAGCATAGACCTTTCACTTTTATTTCCTCCAATTGTTGAGATGTCAACCTCTAAGGTGGGTTAGAAGAAGGAACAACATTCTCTCTGTATGTGTTGGAAGTGGTATTTCTAGTGTCCATCGCCATATTTTTACTTTCAACATTTCTTGCCATCATGAAAGCCTTCTCCAAGAATGGTGGTTCGAAGAGACGCACCTCATGTTGGATGTTATCCTTCAAGGTTCCAATAAATAAATTCAACAAATTATCTTTTGAAATGTTCTTCACTCTGGGACTTAGCTTCTCAAAATTGTTTGATGTGCTCTGTAACTAGACCTTTTTTCTTGAGATTTACCAATTGGATAAAGAAGTTGTTATTATTTATATCCCCATACTATGAAATCAATTGTTCTATGAATACAAACCAAGAGATAATAGGGTCCTTTTTACGGTCACAAAGCCATCGATACCATGCAAATTGATCAGGTTGTAAATAAAAGGATGCAATAGTTACCTTTTTCAACATTGGCACCTGGTGTAGATCAAAGAATTGCTCCATCTAAAATATCCAAGTTATTGGATCATTCCCATCAAAATTTGTCAAGTCAATTTTGGGAGTAGAATCATTCCTTGTACATGAGTTGAACCTTTTTCACACTTCTTGTTCTCCAACTAATTTTCAATTTCCGCAATACGTGACTAGAATATTTCCCCATTTTCCTCCAGTAGATGAATGAGGAATAAAGCTATTTTTTAAATCTTTCATGAGTTCCTTCAATTCTTGAAGATATTATTTAATAGACATGTTATTTTCCATATTATTTAATTCATTTTTTCACTTCCTTTTGGTTTTATTGTGAACAATATAAATATATATCACACCCTAGGCATCTCCACAAATATATCATTCTACTTAAATTTATTCAAATTCAAAATGGCATACCTTTTTCAAACCCTTATTGAAATATTGTTTATATGGTTGATTTGGAATTGAGGTACAATTGAAATGTTGGCTCCTTTGGATCTAAAACTTCGTCTTTTGGTATCTTGATGTGTCATCTTTCCAATCTTGTTGGTCTAACCTAATTCAAATGCTCCAATAAAAAGTCATTGCAAATCTCCCAACACTTCTTATTTTTGGTCTATCCAAAAGAGCGAACTTGTAGGACATGCCACATTTCCAATATTTCATATCTAAGGTTGAAAACTCTACCACCAATAATATTCTATGTCTTATTTCTTATACAACGGGTCTGACCTAATTTGGATGTTGTAGTAAAAATTTATTCCAAATCTCCCAACACTTCTTATTTTTGGTATATCTAGAAAAGCAAACTTGTATGGTATGCCATGTGTCCAATATTTTATATCTGGTGATGAAAATACTATCCCCGATACTATGGTGTGCATTATTTCTTATTCAATAGGTCTCACTCAATTTGTATCTCAGATCCCCTAGATATGACATTTTTCCCCATAACACTTGTTTTAGGCTAGTTTTTTTACTAGTAAAAAATGGTTACTTCCAAGGATAATGTATCCCAACATTTGATGGATCATGACCTGAATTTCAGACCACATATATATTGTCTAGTTATAGAGGTGGGTTTTTTATATCTCTTTCTGAATCCTTCTATAAAATATATATATAGCAGAAACTGAAAGATTACTCATTTTGAAGAAATCAGTCCCGACAAAAGAGCTCTGATACCAAATGGTATGCAACCAAGTCCCAAAAATAACATAAAAATAACAAAAAAGAGACTAGAAGAAAGTAATCCACACCTTAATAATGAATAACAGAGATGGATATCAATCATCTTCGACCGAGGAACATTCTTACACAAAGTAATAAGCACATAAGACAAGACGAGATACAATTATGACTAAAATGGAAATATCTCCTTTCTATATATAGGAAACAAAGGTGTACAATAATTGTTGGACACAATGGCCACACTGAGAGGGGGGGTGAATCAGTGCGAGAGCAATTTAAAGTTTTTACCTTCTTTTATTCAATCAAAGTATATCAAGCAATTATCATATAATCATATGTATCTGCTAAGTCAATCATAAGTCATAAGCATAAACATCACATCACAAGAGACAAGACTATTTGGAATTTGATCTTTATTTATTGTACATGGAAGACAACAATCTTCTCGATTACAATCAGCACCAACCGATAAGAAGAGCACCAACTCTAAAATAGGACCCAACCTAGTTTTCTTATCTCCAACTAAGAAGGGTTTGAGGAGTCTAATCCTCAGGTACAAGTCTTAGCTTGCATCAATCTCTGCTCATGTGCTTATGCACATCGATTTCTGTTGTTCATCACCCATGTCAAGTCTGCTTATCATCAATGTTGATCAATCTCTTCTCATCAACGTTGGTGCTCAACCTTTGCTCATCAATGTTGTCTATCTTCTCATCCACATCTGTTGGTTAATCTCTACTCATCGACAGGTACTCTCATCATCTGCTCTACAGCTCAAGGATCATGCCAATTCAACTGTATAACATCACTAAGATTTGTCCATCATCTAGTCTGCTCTCATCATCATCAACAACAAATCATCATTATCAACATGTGCATCAAGCATGCATCATCATAGAACAAGGCACGCATCATCATGTACAAGTGTGCATTTATGTCTTCTCTCATCATTATCTCTTGTATCATTATCAAAGCATCATCTACATAGAATGTATCAATATGGAATTATCATGCAACTTCACACTTCATAAATACACCACTGAGTATACCGCTTTATCTGTCAAACATCTCATACTCAGACTGTGTGTCAAGCTATCAGAGGACTATTAGTAACCTCAGATGTCCAAAGACGTCACTATTGTAGATGGCCTTCATACCTTGACTGTATATCATTGAGCTGAATGTGTATACCTTATGTTGTGGACAGTGTTGAGTAGAACTTCAACCAAACTGTGATTGTGCACACACCTTGAAGCTTAGGTTGTTGAGATGACTTCCAATAAGACTTGACTATGTGTATGGATCAAACTTGGACTGTTGGCTATGCTTCAAACTCGTGATTGTTTACACCCATTGTTGTTGTTGTTTAAGCCATCACCGAGAGCTATGTAGATGGTGGAAACCCTTCAACCGAATGCAAGTATATTAAACAAGTTCAACCTTCACCATGTTCATGACTGTGGAAACCCTTGTCAAACTAGGTCTGCAAAAATATCCAATTTCGGACTGTATCTATTGTGGAAAATTTGAACTGTGCAGCATAGGTTGACCCCAAGCAAGTCCTACATTGGACTGCCACCGAAAAACAAGAAAAAAACTTCTCCGTGCAAAAGTGGGATCTTCCCTGCTACTGCTACAAATTCGGGTTTGCTCCTAGACCACCGAATTTTACAGACAAAAAATATTTCAGACTTAAAAAAAAAATTATGTCTGCTGCTCCAAAACAAAATAAGACTGTATATACCCAAAAAGACTTTAAGTTAATGATGTTGCTTTGCAAAAGGGATGATGTTGGTACCACTAAAATTATCCCACAAATTCTTCATTGTGGTTGGCACCGAGTTATCCTCAAATCGTGTGTTAGGGCACACTTTTCCTTATTGTTGTTGCTCCAGCTGTGGAAAAAATAGAGACTCAGTCAACTGCTGCTTGTAAACTTCATACGAAAATCATACTTCAAACAGTTCATACATTGGACAGTCTTAACCCAAATTTTCAGAGAAAACGCCATTAAAAAAATTGTCTTTTCTCTGCGACTACCTCAGTCAATCCGAAATTCCTTAGTGTTGTCCAAAAAATCCACTGCGTTTTCTTTCTGAGGCATCCAAAAAATATCAGAGCTCTTCTGAATTTTCACACACCCAAAATGAAAGCTCGATAGGGTAGTTATACTAGTTTTCCAAAATAAATGAGCCAACCTGTCATAAAAAATATATATATTTTCAATTTAATTTATTTTGTTTGGAGCCGACTTTACAAGTCAAGCCATGATTTTAATATATTATTTAAATATTTAAATCATCCATAGGAATTGTTGTTTGAGGTTTGTTGCTCCACACCAACCATTAAAGAATGATAGGCTTCAACTTCTCACCATTACAAAAAGTGTATGGGTCTCAAGAACCAATTTTATCAAGTCTTTACAGTACAAATAATGGGATCTATAATCAAACTTCAACCCATGTGTATGGGTCATATGTCTACACAATAGTTCTAAGTGTTATGTGTAATCAAGACCCAAGAGCAGCATGTGCAAGCACTAGGACCATCTTCAAGGGTTCTAAGACCCCAACAAGCCACAAGGGCTTCATTAAGAACCCCAATCAACATAAGACCATCTCACCACATCAAGTGCAAGTAGTGGGCTCCAAGACCATACCAAGGGCAGCAGGTCTTCATCAAGGGTTCCAAGCCACGTCAAAGACCATACAAGGTCATCATCATCATACAAGAGCTCCATGACCCCAACAAAGGTTGCAAGGTCATCAAACCACTAAGTGTGGATCCAAGGACTTCTTCAGGGCTTCTTCATCAGGAAAGATACTTCATAGGCTTCTTCAACCACCTCAACCACACCAAGAGACCTCCAGCAGTCAAGATCCATCATCACATCACTTGTGGGGTTGCTAGGCCTTCTCTTGGGATACCGTGACACCATCAGAGCATGAATGACCACAGAATGGGTCATTAATGCTTCTTCTCCACATCTATGGGGTCTTTAGGACCATATCTAGGGTCTTCAACATCTTCAGCAAGGTGGTGGCATCAAGATCCAGTCTTGTCACTAGAAGGACCTTGTCAACTGGGTACAAGGTGCTTCAAGGCACAAACCCACTATGTAAGGTGTCCAAGGTACTGCAAGGTACAAACCCACTCTGTAAGGGTTCCAAAGCACTGCAGGTGGGACTCGGTGGCATCAATGACAATTTCATCAACAATGGCCACATTGATACGAGTGTGAATTAGTGTGTGGAGGCAATTTAACTATTTATCTTCTTTTAATCAATCAGAGTATATCAATCATTATGTCATCAATTGCATAATCAAATTCATCATGAGTCATAAGCACAACATCACATCAAAAGAGACACAAGAATATATGTAATTTTGATCTTTATTTATTGTACATGGAAAACTACAATCTTCTCGATTACAATCAGCACCAACTAATAAGAAGAACTCCAACTCTGTAACAGGACCCAGCCTGATTTTCTTAGTTCCAATTAAGAAGGTTTGAGGAGTCCAATCCTCAAGTGCGACACACTACTTGTAAGCTTAATTCCAATCACTAATTGTCATTCATCTGCTGCTCAACCATCTCTGCTCATCAACTTTGTTGATCAATGTTACTCATCATCTGCTCATCACTACTGTCGGTCATAGGTCCGCTCGTCATTCATCTTGTTCACTTGCTCACTACTTCTCATCAACCTCTATTATGCACATCAATCTATGATCATCACTCTGCTGGTCAATTTCTGCTCATCGTCAACCCTAGTCAATCTCTGCTACTCAAAGGTTTTCTCATCAAAGGTCTACTCATCATCGCCCCTACTGCTGCAACACTGGTCAATCTCTTGGTTGTGATCTTCAAGGAGTAGTCATGCATTAAATTTACAACATCAATGATCATGTATCATCTTAGAGTATGGGAGAGCATACTTTGCCATATAGTATCATCAAGGATCCACTTCACATGTCACTTATCATAGTATGCATTGTGTAAAAGTGTATCATGCATGCATCAATAGGTATATAAGTCCATCATCACATCAAATCATCATCATTGCATGGTATGTCACACATCAATATTGCATTGTGAATCATCATTACATATTACTGTACATGCCCTTCTACACATAAACACATATAAACATACCTTGTATAAAGCTTCAACAACAAGTCTTATCAACTTACCTTTTGTTGCGCATTCCTGTCATCATTCATCTTAGTCCATATCTCACTCAAAAACAAGTTGAGAGAGATCTTCTCTTCAAACTGTGGAAGACGTTTAACACAGATGTCTGTTAACTTCAAATTGTTTAAGCATGCTATATGTGTCCAAAAGTGTTATCATGTCATCAAGTATCTTATCTCTTCCGTTCATACCAAGATCACATTGTATACACTTCATTGTATGCTATCTTTAGCATTAGGACTGTTTATTGGAAGAGCACTTGGATGATGGTGACCATCATTCAATCCACATCACGGTTCGGATCTGTTGTTCACCAACTTCAATCACCATCAACTTTATCATTGTTCCATCCTAAGTGACCATCATCAAACATCAATAGGAGATGAAGAATTCAGAGTGTTTATACTTCTAAAATTCGCGACTGTTTACCAAGATACTTGCTACAATAAATTCGGATGTCAGTTAGAGTATTGTTACTCCAAATCTTGCACAGCGGTGAAGCAAAAAAAAAATGTTATCCTCAGAGCTGTCTGTCAACCCCAAAATTACTTCTTCATATGTTGCATGATTGTCAATGTCGAGTCTGTTTAGAGGGCAATGTATTGTGCCAAAGTTTTAGGTCTGTGTATATGCTTTGTCTATGGAAGGACTCTTTCAATATACCCTAAGCACATTCAAGAATTTACTCCCAAAAAAAATTACTACTGCTACAAGTTTTACCTCGGTCCACCGAGACCTCAGCTGCTACCTTTTCATGTGTTTGCTGCACTTGTCAAATTCGGGACTGGGGCTTGTTTGAATGCTTGTGACAAGTACCCCAAAGCAAGTGTGGAAGGCCTCCAACACTACAATTTTTGGACTGCTTCCTGTAAAATTCACTATGGAAACCTTAGCTCACCATCATGACTGTCATCCACGAGTTAGGGCTCACTTAATTATATTGTTGCTGTTGTAAAAACAAAAAACTCAGACTGTTGCAAATACTAGCATCAATCGACTCCCCAAAAAGACATAAAACAAACTTGATTTGTTGCTGCCAAAAATAGACCTCTGAGAACACACCCGAATTCAGAAGAAAAGACTTCTAAAATTCTTTCCAAATATCAAAACACCAAACACTTTGTTGATGCAAAAAAATTCATTGGCTGCTGCTGCTAATTCCACGAATTTCCTCAGTATGTCTGCCTCAGTCCACGAAAAAACCTCAAAGCTCATCCGAAATTTTGAAGAAGACCAAAAATAATAATTTGCTGCTGCAAAAATTCAAGTCTGTTGTTTTACCTCTGTTGCACATGAATTTCCATAGTCTGCAAGACACCTCAGTCAACAGACATCCAAAAATTTCAGATCATTCCTGAATATTTACACAAAAAAAATGAAACTTTATGGGGTATTTATACTAGTTTTCCACTGGCCCGACTTGTCATAAAATTTTATTTTATTTTATTTTATTTTGATTTTGATTTGAGGCCGACTTCAACCAAGTAAGAAATTTTTATTTTGAATTTTGATTTTAACTTCAAATTTGTCGTTTGAATTTGTATTTTAAACATTTAATTTGAATTTTATTGTGACTTTTAATTGTCAACCTTCTTACCATTAGGGTGTCATGTATTTTTATTATTTTATCTCCCAATCAAGCCTCGAGGGCACCACATTATTAAAATTCATAAGAGTATGTCCACCACATCATCATAGGGTTGCATCAAGCCACTAGGGTTTTCTATGCCATGTGCAAGGTGCCATCATGGGCTTCAAGTATGTCATATAACCATGTTAAGTGTAAGTAGTGGACTCCATGACCTTTACAAGGGCATCAAGGTCTTCATCAAAGGTTCCAAGTCTTCATGGGCTTCTTCATCAACCAAGGGGCTTCATAGGCTTCTTTAACCACCTCAACCACACTAGGAGACCCCCAAGGGTCAAGATCCAGCATGATATTACCTGTGGGATAGCTAGGTCTTCTCTCGGAGTACCATGACACCATCAAAGCATGAATGGCCACAAAATGGATCATTAATGCTTCGCAAACCCATCTAGGGTTTCACCAACGTCCACCAAGGCTTCAACACCATCTCCAGGGGCTTCAACACCATTAGCAGGGTCTTCAACATCCTCAGCAAGGTGGTGGCATCAAGATCCAGTCTTGTGGGTACAGGGACCTTGTCAACTGGGTACAAGGTGCTTCAAGGCACAAACTTACTCTATAAAGGGTCCAAGGCACTGCAAGTGGGACTTGGTGGCATGAATGGCATCCGGTGGGGACACTGCAAGTCCATGTTGGCACCAATGACAATTTCATTAGCAATAACAACTAATAGACCCAAGACGAAATAAATAATATGTAATACACCACAATATAAGGGATAATGCACCACACTATAGGGGGGAATGTGCCCAACATTTAGTGCTTAACAACATGAAAATTGCAAGGGCGTTGGTTAAGACAAATGACATCACTACAAACTCGTAGCTACCATATCTGGTTATGAAGGTTATTTTCCTTATGTATTCCTCTTGGATTCTCACTTGATGATATCTGTAACTCAAGTCTATTTTGGAAAATATATTATTTCCACCTATTTGATCAAACAGATCATCAATTCTAGGGGGTGGATGCTTGTTCTTGATTGTCAAGTTGTTTAATTGTCGGTAGTAAATAAACATGTGGATTATTCCATCCTTTATTTATATCAGTTATTGAAGTTGTAATTTTAATTCAACCAACTCTACTGTGCTCATGCAGTATAGATCTTTGGACACTAGCATTATTCTCGATATAATCTCTATAGAAAAATATAATTCTTGTTTAGGTGGCAACCCCGATAATTCTTCAGAAACACATCTTTAAATTTATTTAAAACAATATATATATATATATATATATATATATATATATATATATATATGGTTTATTCTCGGCATTCTAAATCTGAATATTAACACCGTAAACTTTACAGCCCTTCCTAACACATGTCTTAGCTTGTAGGGATGAAATCTATCTTAATGAGATTTTTTAGGCGCACCATGTACTATTTTTTGTTTTCCTTTATCATCAAAACATGTAAAGTTCTTGTTTAAACAATCTAGTATTACGTAATATTGTTCCAGCCAATCCATACATATCAGGACATCATATGCTCCCAAAGATAATATGTTCAAGTTCACATTTGTTTTTGGACCAATCATGTCTATTTGATAACCTTTAATCAATTCTATTTTTTTTTTGTTCCAATTGTTATTGTACGAGCCATGGTTTATTATTCTTTGTGTTATATAATTTACATTTTTCCTCAAGTTTAGGGCATACATAACTACGACAAGCTCCAGGATCTATCAATGTAGAAACTGATTATGTAAGAATGTTACCTTTGATTTCAATTATAGTGGATTTATGACCAGCTTTCCTACCTTTCAGCGCAAATTCTTGAATTCCTTGCAACATCTTCCACTATCGCATCTTCTTGTCCACAGTTCAAAACTATTTAGTTTTTCTATGGGAAATCATGGTAGAAACGTGAACCTTATCATCCCCAACACTTAACTATTGTTAGAACAGTCTTATTTCCAGTTTAGGTGGTTGGTTTGTTCCCACTTTGGGCGGGTATGCTTGACTATACTTCACTTTTGACAAAGTTCATATTGTTTAAAAAAACAATTATGTTAAGCTTTATGTAGGGAGGAGGCTTGTATCCTTTCCATCAGCTATATGAAGCTATATTATGCTTTTCCTTGTTCATTTTCAAGTTTTTTAGATCTATGTTGGCTTTGTTTATAACAAAGTAACTTTAAATAGAGCTTCATCTAGATTTTTAGGTGCATAAAATTCAATTTTATCTCAAAAGTAAGGTGAAAGGTAGCTCAAAAATTGTTGGATTTTGACTTTTTTGCCCCTAATATAAGGAACATAGTGGAGTAATTCCAAAAATATGTTTATTAAAGCATCCATGGTCATAGATCCCATCTTTAACTCGTTTAATTCTTTTATCCTTTTGTCAAGAAACATAACGTTTCTTTCTTTCAATTTTTTGGTGAGCTTTAAATCTGACAACCAATGGGAAACCTTTCAATTTAGATTATATATATCCAATCATGCCTTCAACTTACTAGGATAGTCATATACCTTAAAGTACTTTGTCATCCCTAGTAACCATTCTTCAGCCATTTCCCTTGCAACCACCGGGAAACCTTTCAATTTAGATTATATATATCCAATCATGCCTTCAACTTACTAGGATAGTCATATACCTTAAAGTACTTTGTCATCCCTAGTAACCATTCTTCAGCCATTTCCCTCGAGTCCAATTCGCCTTCGAAGATAGGGGATTTGATTTTCTTAAATTATCGTTTTTCAAATTCTGGATCTTTATTTTCTTTTTCATGAGTATACCTCTTTTTCAAGTTAACAGATTCATGAACAAGTTGGCTACTTTGTTTTATTTCTATTAATGCTTGTAGCAATATCATATTCACGACCTGTTGTTCTTACCCATCTTTCAAATTGTCATTTTTATAACTCCGCAATTCATCCTTCAAACTCTGCACAGTTTTCATCAATTTTGGAGGTGTATCGTTTCTTTGTTCATTGTTCAATTCCTCATAATTATGTTCTTCCTTATGTAATTTTTTTATGGGTTAAAGAGAATTTGATTGTTAGTTAAGTTTATTTATTTATCAGTTAAGTTTATTTATTTATCTCATCCAATTAAGCCTGTAGGTCACACAATGTTGAACCTCGGCTCTGATACCAATTTGTAATGCCCCAAAATTTATATTATTTATTTTTATATCAATGTCGCATCTCAAAAATTTCCATAATCAAAGCCGTAACTGTATGCTTTTGCAAGAAGTTTGAATAAAGAAAATTGTGCTGAAAAGTAATGTATAAATGTTAATAAAAGGGTCTAAGTTTTGTATCCAAGTAGTTGTTGAATGTCTACCTGCAGATTTACAAACTTATACACACATGGCTAAGTTTATCGTATGTGTATATTATTTATCATGTGTTTATCATTCAACATACTTATTACATAGGTGTGTTTATAACTCATCACCTAAATTCTCAAAAATTCGTTAAGAAGGTGGATATTCCTTCGATTGAACTCCCTGCTGAACGGACCTGTCATTCGGCTCTCAATTTGGCTGATCGAGGGCTTATTGATCAATTTTCTGGCCTCCGGCCTTCCCCTAAGGCAACTGATGGTTGGGTGCAAAGGAATTGGAGGCCTCTTGTTTCAGCAGATATCCGTAGCCATTTTGTTGGACGAGATTTTTTTGTTTTTGTTTTTTACTCAGTGGAGGGCTGAGCTTTGATCTTTCGGAATGGCCCATACTTCATGGGTCCTCATGGTCTATACTTGAATAAATGGACCCCTGACTTTGACCCCTCGCAAAATGTTCCTTTTGTTGTCCCTATATGGGTGAGACTTCTGCATCTCCCTTTACATTGTTGGAAATTAGAATCCCTGGAAATCATTGGGAATAAGTTGGGCAAATTTATTGACAGGGCTGAGAAGAAAGATCAGTATGCTTGTGCTAGAATTTGTGTAGAGGTTTGGAAATAGGTCTCCCTAAAGCAATTCAGTTAACAGTTGCAGAGTGGTCCTATATCCAGGAGTTGGATTATGAGCAAATCTCGTTAAAATGCAGGTTTTGTCATGGTTATGGGCATTTTGCTCAAAATTGCAAAAAGAGACTTGAAGAAGTCACCATAATTGATAAAGAAGATCAATGGACTCAAGTTCAGAAAGGAAATTCCAGTCAAGGAGCTAGAAAGAAAGGGAAAGAAGTTAAATCTGTCTCAGGTGTTCCTGCAGCTGAGAAAATACCAATTGCTTCTCATGTTGTTGTCTCCCCCAAGGCTCTCCCCAATCCATTTTCTATTTTAAGTACCTCTGAAACTATTCTTGAAGGTGGTGAAATGGAGCAACTAGATGTTCAAGATTTTGTTACAGATGAAACTATTGCTTCAAAGGAACAAGTCGATTCTTCTGTTTTGAGCCCCGGTGTTTCTCCTCTTCCTAAGGAGGTTAGCCCCTCTTATGCAGACATTGCTCGAAAGAAGCATGGAGTTAGTTCTGGTTCTTCAGAAGATGAGTCCTTTGAGCAATCCAAAAAAGGCAGGAAGTCTAAGAAGGAAATTCGGGAAGAAGAGGCAGAAAGGCTTAAGACTCAAGGAAGCCAGGCCACTATAGAGATGTCTTACGGAAAGAATAAAAGAAATAGACCTCCAAAGGAAGTAATTGCTCCCTCTCCTTTGGGTAAGTAATGCAGATAAACTCTTGGAATTGTAAGGGTTTGGGAAACTCATCTAAAGCCGAAGCTGTCAAAGATTTATTGAAGTTGGCCCCTTCTGAAATCCTACTTCTCCAGGAGACCAAAATTGATGGGGAAGCTCTTCTTCTCATCGGTAAAAATCAATGGAATTTTAATTCTGGTAAATCAGTTAGTGCCAGAGGCTCCTGCGGGGGACTCGCAACTCTTTGGCAAGAAGAGAATTTTCAGTTAACTAAATGGTACTCCACTCAGCATTGGATTTTTACTGAATTATATCATTGCTCCAGTAAGTCAACTTTTGCCCTGTTCAACCTCTACGTCCCAACAAACAATATGGAAAAAAAAGAGTGCTAGCTATCATTATCTGATTTTCTGGTGTGTAATTCTCCAACAAACATTATCTTAGCAGAGATTTAAATATAACTCTTGCGCCGAATGAAAAGAAAGGAGGAAATTGTCGTAAAGACCATCTGCAAGATACAGTGGAAGAATTAATTCAATTTTGGGAGTTGATCGATCTGAAACCTAAGACTGGGCGTTTCACGTGGTCTAATCAAAGGGTTGGGGCCACTAGCATCCTTGCCAGACTGGACCGGTTTCTAGTTCATAGTTCTTTGTTGGATGGAAATCAGATTATTTCCTCCAAAATTCTCCCTAAGCTCTCCTCGAATCATCATCCCATTGCTCTGGTTTTTTAAAAGGAAGATGAGCTAGGTCGTATTCCCTTCCGTTTGTCCACTTTGGATTGAACGCGATGGATTTATGGCCACAGTTTATCAGGCTTGGAATCAGTTTGTTCATGGCTCCCCCAGTTTTGTCTGGGAACAAAAATTGAAGCAAACTAAAAAAGCATTGAAGATATGGCTTAGAGTTCTTATTCCTCCTCCTTCGCTTAGTAGGAAAGATCGTGTGGATGAGTTAGCTGCAATCCAGAGTGGAATGGAAAATAGTGATATTTCCCCTTCCCAAATTGCGCTTGAACGAGAAGCCCAGTTCCATACTACTCAATCATTCAAGCTCGAGAAGGAGCATCTCAGGTTAAAATCTCGAAGTATCTGGCTCAAGGCAGGTGATAGGAATACTTCTTTCTTTCATCGTCAATGTAGAGCCAGGCTCTTCCGAAATCATATTTCGGAAATTATTAATGATGATGGTGTTGTTATCAAAGGGCAAGACTTATTAAAACAGTCAGCTTATATGCATTTTCAAAACTCCAGTATGAAAGGGTTTGAATTCTTCTGTCAACAGCTTTTAGAGTTCCAGGCAATGGGTTGCGGACTTTTCTCTGGGAGGACCATATCTCCGAAAAACTTTCCTCTGTCTTTCAGATTTTTCATATTATGAATTGGTCCAAGAATAAAGGTCTTTTACGTCTTGCTGACATTTGTACTTGGGATTTCGATGGATTTTGGACTAGTTGGAGCTTTCCAGATCTCCCTGTTAGTCTAGAGTCCCAAAAAACAGCGTTGCTCCCTCTTCTCTCTGGTCTAGCTCCTGTTTCTCCCAACAAGATCGATGGGGTTGGGGTCACGATGGAGAATATACAGCAGCTAATGGCGTCAAGCTTCTTCAACCATTTCTTCGGACCCGTTTTTGCTCCAGCGATTTGGAAATCTGTATGGAATTCCTGCTTGCTGAAGGTAAACTTTTTTGTTTAGTTGCTATTGAAAAATAAGTCTTTAACTGGTGACAATCTTCTAAAGCGTGGATTTTTTGGGTCATTTTGTTGTTGTTTTTGCTTGTCGACTATGAAGACTACGGATCATCTCTTCGTGGAATGTGAATTTGCTAGAAATGTTTGGGCAATGGTTCTTTCTGGTGTTCAATTATCTCTTCCAACGCAATCAACAGTATCAGACCTCTATTTAATTTGGCATGACCGTCGCCCCTCTAAGAATCGAGCTCCTGTTTTACATAAGATATGGCATTCGATTTTGAAATTCTCCCTGTGGTCTATCTGGATATCCAGGAATAGTTGTCTTCAATAATCAGAGGTCGATTTACCAATTTGCTGCTTCCAAGACACTGGCGTTGATTTCAGAATTAATTTCCTGCCCAATTTCTTCCTTGCCTTTCTCAATGCGTTCGGTGGCCTCTCCATCTGCGCGTTTGCTAAAACCGATCTTGGCTCCTTCCTAGAGGTTTCGTGGAAGTCAAGAGGAATTTTTCTCTTTATGGTGGAGTTCTCCTTCAGCTGTCATTTTTTTTAAGGTGCTTCAAAAGGGAACCCCGGGGTTTCAGGAGCTGGTGGTCTGGTTCTCTCTCCGGATAGATTATCTGCTTTCAGGTTTTGTTGGGGGCTTGGCATCATGTCCAACAATCAGGCGGAATGTTACAGCATACTTATGGCATCCCAGCTGGCTAAGGAGAAAGGTTTTAAGTCTGTTATAATTTACGATGATTCTGAGATTTTGATAAATTCTCTAAATTCTTCGGTCAGTCTCAACAATTTTGCCTTGAATGCAATTCTTCAGAGAATTAGGAGAAATCTGAAAGAATTTTCTAAGATTGATGCGGCACACATTCTTCAGGATTTAAATAGTTCAGCAGATGTTCTAGCAAATAAGGCATGCTTCCTTTCTCCTGGATTTCTTAGTATCAACGGGGAAACTAGCTCTTTTCATTCAATTCCGTAAGCATTCAGTTATCAGTAGGTTTTCTTTTGGTGACACATTCCTTTTTTTGAAATGATTCTAGTAGCCTCAGGCTTCTTAGTTTTTGTAAAAATCAATGAGGCTGATTGGTTTTTACCAATCCAGACCTGCATTTTTTCTCAATAAAAATATCCGTTTTTGTTATAAAAAAAAAACTTTGCACCTGTATTGTTTATGCAATTGTAATCTTTTAATTTGTTAATTGTCTAGAGTTAAAAATTTGGTTACTCTTCCATTTTGAGGGTTGCTTGTTGAATCCATCAACTACAAAAGAGGAACATGCTATCGACTTGGAAGTCAACACTTAACTTTTAGCTAACGTCACATTTAAATCTAATGTGCAGGTTATGACTTATGTCACCATTAATCAATAGTTTATGATGAGCACATTTATAATGTTCACTAACATGGATAATTTCATGACCAAGGTGAACATACAATGTTACATTGCATCGCTTAAATCGCCTTCCACTAGGGCTATTGTATACAACTTAATGTTGCTTTGTCTTGTATGCACATATATAAGCATTAATTGGTGTTTTGATGCCATTGATAATAGGCATGCCTTCTACTCAACACATAATTATGTGTATAAGGCCATGCGTAAGGGTTTGGTCCGTTTCCATAAACTTTGGTATTGGGAGGGGTAAAGTATGGCATCTGCAGTTGAGGCTTCATACTTCCTCTTCTTGGAATCTCTCCAATCTCTGACATAGTGTCCAGGTTTATTGCATGTGTAGCAAAAGATGCATGAAAGGTCCTTCTTCTTCTGGTCTGAAGTGGGACTTGATCTTCCACCCTTGCCTTTCTTGCCATGAAACTTCTTTCACTTACCCTTTCCTTTCTTGACATGAGACATAAGGGCTTGACTTTCTTCGTGTTGGGTGCCATGTAACTTGCTTCTCACCGCAATTCTTGTCCCTTCTTGCATACAAACTGCCCAAATACGATCAAACTTAGGCAACTTCGGTTTCCCAACAAAACTCTAAATGAATGCCTCCCAAGATGGAGGGTGACAAGAGTGTTCATGACAAGTTCTTTATCATTGACTGGATCTCCAATATGTTTAGTTGATTCCTCAACTCTAAGATCCTCATAAAGTAAGAGGAAATTGATTCTGATCTTGACATCTTGAGGTTCGACAGTTGGTTCCTCAAGGCAAGAGCATGGTTGATATTGCTATCTTGGAATAGCTTCCTCAACGCTTTAAATATATTCATGGAGGTTGTCTTTTCAGAGATCTTAGGAACCAAATGGTCCTTCATCGAATCTGCCAGGATTCTCCTTTCCCTAGCATCGTTCTTTTTCCACTGATCTTTCTTGACTTCCTCTTCTGGTTCTAGAACATCTTCAATTACGAAATTCAAGAGATCGTTTACTTCTAGGATAAGAAGAACCCTAGACTTCCATGAGCTGAAATTGGATGTCCCATCAAGCATATCTTTAACCTTCATCCCAATCATCTTGACTACAAAGCTGGACCAAAAACCCAGCATGAGCTAGGTCATAGATGAAGTACGAAGGCTTACAAAAGTGGATCCACATATGAATGCACCCTACTGAGATGAGTTGGAGCAAGGTAAAGTTGGTCCAAATCTATGGTCATAACAGCAGTAATTGAAATTTCTCTGATAAAAAATTGGCCTCCACAAAAAGATGCGCCCTACTCAAGTGAGTTGCTCTATGCGCCTTTCGGAGTGATCTGAGGTGGGGAACACTACAAAACGTGGAGCCCTAGTCTTCGGCAATGATTTCTTCTAGCATCACACTGATACCATGTTAGAATTTGACAACTGCAAAACCAAAATCACTAGAAGAAAGATAAAACCATAGACAAATCAATGGCACCCTCGAGCTCGCTCTTCCAATAGAGAATAATCATTTAGAGATAGAGTACTTCCATATCGTAGTAGCACAACCCCAAGAAAGATAAGAGAAACCTCTCCAAAGTGGAGAACCCCATAAAACTCTCTTGCTAACTGCAGTAGGTGAACTTCTCTAGTAGAGGCGAACTTGTGTAGCAGTGCTCAAGTTGTAGTATATCAAAATGAGGAGGGGCGCCCCTTATTTATATTGATTTTCAACTGAAAATTAACTAGGGCCAACTTGTATGTTTTACTGGGGTCGACTTGTCTTTAAATAATTAAAATCTCTATTATTATTTATTTTTTTGTTTTCTTTCAGGGACGACCTATGAGTATGATCCTCACACAGCTACTACTCCAACATACCTTCACCTCTACAATATAAACTTGTGTCCTTTCATACCCATGCATACTCTATCACCTAAATTCAGGTATGAAAATAAATGTTGAACAATCTGCATTGAGAAACATAATAAATAAGGTCCGACACCACATAATATTTATCACATAAATTGAAATTACAATCTTGAAGTAAATACAATGTTGTACAACAACCTGAGTTTTTTAAATGTACTTGAATATGTCCCTTTCATCTTATAGAGGAGAATCCTCTTTTTGTGCTAGTTGATAAATTACTATCAATGGGGAGTACATTTGAAATTCCTAGTTTGCTTCACAATAATCCGACAGTGTCTTTACTTGCACTCCTCAAGGTGTGGAGTTTCAGCGACTGGAAGGACTTTGTGATCAAAATTATTTGAGCATAAAACCAGCAACAAAGATAAGTAATGAAATTTGTAGCTCACAACTCATGCAAGCACACGTATATAGTCAAAATGAAGAGACTAGGACCTCTTCAAAACATCTCAAACAAGTATATATATTCAGAATATTTTTGTTGAGTTACCCAACAAGCGTGCATATAACTCTTTACTAGCCCTATACCCAAATTCATATAAAAATCCAATGTATGCATGCAATTTTCCCATCCACACCAGCAGCTGGGTGATTAGCATATTTCCCCAAATAAGAAAGTATTCCCTATAAAATATAATGATAATAAGAGTCGGGATATTGTACAGCCATTCCCAACTAATCGTTTAAACACTTCAAGCATAGTTCAGCTTTGATTTATCTCACAATTTCATTTACCCAAGTAATTGCAAACACGAAACTCCCAATCAAGCCATGGTGTTATCTTCTTCAATGAAAGTGAGTTAACAATGCCCAACAACTTTTTTCCATTCATATGTTGAGCAAACAAAAACAGCATCAAATGATAAATACAATTTCAAGCATAGAGATTTGATTCAAATGAATTTTAAATGGCGAAGAGAGCTCATTATGGAGCTGCATACCCCTCAGCCAAATCAGTTTCCTCTATATCAAAACCATTCATGCATATCGTTTATTATGGGTACTGATTTGACCACACAAATTGCTTGACTACACTGTTAGTTGCTTGCAATGAGAGTAGGCACTTCTTAATTAAAAATTTTTTTTTAAATACAGACCTGGATACTTGCACAAATCATTTTTGGTTTTTCAACAGAATTTCATACATGGAAGGCTAGTTTAGGAATCATTTCACATCCACAAATATATAGTCCCAAATCTTATGATTGTTACGATTTATCAAAAAAATTGTGCGCATTCTTGAGAAGGCTGTAGATTTAGCTACTAGAGGGCAACAATTTTCCCCATGACCCCGCTTTGGACATTAAAGAGTTCCACAGCTAGTATTATTCCATGTTGGGAATGGAATCGATCGCCCAAAAGAACTATAACAATCAAAATTATATATGCAAGGGATTCCATGAGGCTGGGGATGAATTTGCATTCTTTGAACTCTTAAAATACTTCACAATATAGTGCTGAAATAATGCTAACAACATTGTTAGCTTACATCTTAGGATTGATTTCATGCAACATACTCAAACTACCAAAGACGAGCATTAATATTGTTGGCATCAAGTAGTCTATCAAAGCATTTTTCCCATGCCACCATGGAATTCATTTCACACTACCAAAGACCGGTATAGAAACATTTCTCTAAAATCTTCTTGGCCACCATAACCATGAATGCATATAAAGTTTAAAATTTGCCCATATCATTCAATATGAAGAGCATTTTCTACACTGAAATGTTTAAGAGTTTTAATGAAAGGCATTACCCAGGAAAGTTGTAAGTTGTGTCCTTGCCAAGATTTACTATGGTTAAAATCTCTTTCAGTTGCATGCCTGTTAGTGTAGATGACAAGTACACTGCATTTTTCCAGTGCCTTGGATGTTTCACCAGTATTAACTTCTACAACATTCAATTCCATAGAGGAAATATTACTATATGCCAAATGCTCCTTTAGGGTAGCAATATCCATGAGACCCACAAATAGATTTCCAGATCCCTACTCTGTATTCTTTAGCATACAACACAGCCAAATAATTGGGTATGCCAACAAGATAAGATTTTGGGCCATAAAAGTATTTTAAAACACCAAGTGTTTTAATTCATAATAACTATATTTCAGTCTGCTCATGTCAGTGTGTGATGGATACCCTTTGTTCACTGTACCATTTTAATTCACTGTTTTCTAGATTTAATATAAAACAGTAATGCAGGTTTGAGAGATTCAGTTCTATGTGTATTTTATTAGTGTTTCCAGTAGCATGTGTTTGTAGAATCTAGTATTCGGAGACTGCAGTTTTGGAAGGGTCTCAGTCTTAACGTTGCCAACAGATAATTCTTTGAGTGCAGAATCTACTTACTGTCATCTCAAAACAACAAATATCACGGACAATTTACTGCTTACCCAAAATGGTGTGAAGCTGGAAGTAACATGGACTTCATCTTTTGTCTTGTAATGTTTTCGTATTTTTTTAATTAAAAATATAGGAACGAGTGTGACTGTTACCAAAGACAGCCATGACAAAACCAACAAATGTCAGTACGGAGATGTAGTCATAATTGATATCCTGGATAAAATAAAAAGAAATGATCAGAGTTATCCAGGCCCTGGGTATTTCTGGAATTATGTGTTGCCGATATAGATCCCTGGGAAAGAGTGTGATACCAGATATAGTGAAATACCAGAAAGGTAACTGGCAAATTTAAAATCATAAGGTGAAAAATTATACACAGATAGCTCTTGAATTGAAAACAATACCTAAGCCCACCGGAAATAGGGAGGGAAGCCTGCTCTAACTGATCAGCATATACTCAACAACATAGTCCTCAACATTAAACCTGTTGATGTTGGGAAGCCAGCTTCTGACATAAGAAGTTCCACTACACTAGCCAAAGGACACCACTCATCCGCTGTTTTAGAATAGTACTCATCATTTTTCTATGGACTTCAACTCATTATGAAATTCAGAAAACAGAACCAGAGTGGAATAGGGTTCATCAAAAACAAGCCTGACCCATTCCAAAATCAAAGACAAGGAAAGAACCCATTTGAAGATTTTAACGTTTGACATAGCAACAGGAGGCAAAGGACCCGTCAAATGACTTTTGGAATACTTTCTAAACCATTTTCCAAGGTACCGCAATAGCTTCAGAACCTCTACTGTGATCCTTCAAATGACGGTCAACAGCACGGTCTCGTCCGTTGATGAAGAAACAAGGCAATGCAAGCACAAATCTGCAGCCGCGAATCCATCAACGGCCGCAGTGAGACATACAACAGTGAACTCTGAGGCATATAATTGACCTCAGATTTTTAGTCTGCTTGATTTTACAGAGCTTACCTTCATGTTGGAGGTGAGTTTTATCGCCAAAAGGAATTCCATTCATCCATTCATCTTTGACCGCAGCTAGGGTTTTGTCGCTCTCAAGGAGAAGGTTCCTGATAATGCTCTATCATCAGATTATCTGGTATCAATATTTTTCTCATACTATTTTTCATGTCCATTCTTTGTTCATGAGCAAGGATTTCTCCTTTCATGAGCCAGGATTCAAATGGACATTTGTTGCTATTTGTACTGGATGAGTTACATGAAATTGCTTTCCAGCCTAACTTTATTTTATCGCGGGTTGAGAAAGAGTGGAAGGTTGTTCTTTAAGAGCCTCAAATGATGAACACCATAGAATATACGAATGTTGCATCTCAAGAATTTCCCAAAAAAATGTCAAGAGGGTCCAAAGCAAAGTTACATATATCATGTCGGCGAATATATCGCGAGGGTCCGAAATGTAACTTATCAGCAACAACCGTGAATATCGGAAAATATCGGCAAATGTTGTAAAGCCTCTAAAAAATACAACCACCATTTCTTTTCAATTTTTTTAACATCTAAAGCAACAACAACATCAAATAAACACATTGCTACATGATTATGAAAATACAACTAATATATATGATGCAGAAGATGTCAAATGGTGGATCATGATCACATATTGACTATAAACTGAAAATACTAAAATATGTTCCTGATGGAATGATAGAAAATCACATCAAATGATCAAAATAAATGTCTATCAAGATATGAATCATGACTCACGAGGCATCTAGATAGCATGTAGACATACAACATAGTACAACGATAAATAATAGGAATCATCGATTCCCTTTACTCAATCTACCCCTTTTACGAGCAAAGGGCACCACTCTTCCTCTACAAGAAGTAGGTGGTCTTGGAGGTGGTCTAGATGAGCTTGGCGTGGAAATAGAAGCTCCAATTGCTTCAGTATGTAATGCGGATGAGGTGGACGCCAATATGAGTTGTCTCCTCCCAATCCCAATTGCATGACTTTGTGCCTGTGGAGGTGGTGGCACTGGCATTGGTTGGTGCTACACCTAAATATCAACCTCCTCCTCAATGTCCTCATTCTTTGGAAGTGGGAAATCAACATCCTCCTCCAACACATCTGCATCAACATCCTCCTCTCCCTCCAACCATTCAAGTGCCTCCTCCATCGCAAGCTCCTCAATCTTCACCCTCCATTTACTAGTAGTGTCAATGTCATCCAATGAGATAGCATCCGCATTGGGTCCTTTCTCAATTTGCTTCACCTTACCGGATTCGACCCTAGGCCTAACCGCACCCGAATCAGATTCTTCCGAAACAAATTCTCGGATCCTTTCGAATCAGATTTTCTGATTCTTCATCGGATTCTTCCACCTTGTTTTGAACTTTTGACACATCTAAAGTTGTTTACATAGTATACATGTAGGATAATTGGGGTTAGGGTTCTGAATCCCCGATTCCTAATTTTGGGATGAGTGTCGCACCCGTATCGGATCCTTTAGCCGATTCCGATCGCACCCACAGTTCGTGTAACCTTGCCTACAACCTTAGATTGTAGTAGACTTAAAACATGTCATAAGGCGCTCGGGAAGTAACCTTAGTGATGAATGATGATAAATTCAAATTCAAAATTGTAATAAATTAAATTTAAAATTAATAAAATTATAAGGAATTTAAATTTAAATTATCATTCTTTAACATTTCTAACCTTTTGTGCTTCTTGGAGTGTATCTTTTCAAAGACACTCCAATTGCGCACACCCTGATGAGCTGCAATTTTGGCTTAGCACTCTAATGGCAATTTTTTGCAACTCTGGGACTCTGCCACCATAGTTTGTCCACTACACATCTACAATGAAAACAAGGAAAGGAAAGATGATGAATTAAATTTCTACCAAGAAATAGATAGAAGTGACAGAGTAAATACTTAAGACATCAAAATTTGAAAGTTTTAAACAAATTGTACATGGCATCATCGTGGTTCTATCCTAGACAGCCATGTCAAAACCAAAAGTGCCAGCTTCCATCCTATAGATCTCCATCTATCTAGAAAGCTATGAGCGTTCAAAGGGAGTTGACACCATCCTCTGAACACAATGGAGAGATCAATCCATGACCTCAACATCAAACCGAAAACCACATGGACAAGAGAACGTGAGGTTGAGGTAGAGCCCTGTTGCATGAATGGGACGATGGAGAGTATGATTCTATCATTCATCAATCAAACTCCATAGTTGGGATCGCCTCATGAATCCCTCCTCCCCTTGTCCTCGTAGCATCGATGGATAGCTTCTTTGGCCCTATCCATGGCCTCATACAAGTATCCCATTGCGGGTTTCTCACCATCAAACAAACGCAGAAACCTTTACCAAAGGTTCTTTGATGGCACATACCTCCTACACTTCTGCCCAAAAAGTCAGATCAAATTGCACCAGTCGAGCTATGACATGCCCATCATGTTTGGTGCTATAGACACAAGAAACCCACTCATTGGAAAGAAACATTTGTTGCAACTCCATCATAACCCTATGAAGAGACTGAAGAGAAATTAAGGTAGTGGCAAAACATGTGATTGCAGGCCACACCAACTCCTTGTCCCCGTGAAGTCTCCCCACAAAGTGTCTCAGTATGTTCGGGCATATCTCTTGGATTAATTTATCCAACAAATCACATAATAAGTGTGCATCTTTAACATAGGAAGATGCATCGACAGATTTGATAAACATTGTCCCCCTAGGACAATTAACCAAGAAATTTAGAATTGATCTTCCCTTTCCATCTATCCACCCATCTGACTTAACACGACATCCAATGGTCTCCCATGATTGTCTGAGCTCATCTAATCTCTAGGTGTAATCAACCTTGTCCCCATCAAGGAGTTTCCCTCTCAAATCATTATAGGAATGCCCCCTATAACCCAAACCAACAATAACAGCAGCTACTAACATGGAATGATAGAAGGGGTTGTCTTAGTAATGTTAAAAGGAACATCACCCCATAGAAAACATTTGGCCACAAGCCTGTCGGTCTTCCTTCTCCATTGTTTTAACTATGAATCGAAGATAAGGTTCCCCCCGGGTGTTG
Source organism: Pseudotsuga menziesii (assembly GCA_001517045.1). NCBI lineage: Eukaryota > Viridiplantae > Streptophyta > Pinopsida > Pinales > Pinaceae > Pseudotsuga > Pseudotsuga menziesii. The sequence continues at coordinate 283,969 of LPNX010160368.1, read as the reverse complement.
GCCACTGCACAAAGAAAGTTGGGAATGAAGAGGGCATTGTGGGAGTTATGGATCATGTAGATGAGAAGAAGGAATGCATGGCACGGTCACTAACACCCACTCTTGAGGCACATGTGGCTCCCATGCTTCGTGATTATGTTCTAGATGCAAGTTTAGTTCTCAATTCCTCCACCTTGTCCCTCTTCCTAGCCATATCAAGAAGGGATATGTTTGTAATACGCATCACTTCTGGCGTAGTAGCGGGCTCCAGGACAAACATCCACTTCCTGTCGAAAACTTTGGCAAGGTGGTATTTCAAACAGCTAATTCCACCACAAATATACTTCCCAGAGAGTCTGCAATTCATCCTTTTTCTATTATTAGGGTCAATTGGCTTCCCATACTCCCACATTGGATTCAATGGCTTTGGCATTGTGTTACTATTTAGTTGAAATGCAATCAAGAAGAATTTGAGACGAAAAAAAATCAATTGTATTTTTGTAAATATATCTGAATGTCTAAATTTACATTATGTTCTGACTTATATAATCCTTTTACATGACTGTTCGAAAAGTCACAATGTTCCTAAACAATTTTTTGTTTATATAAGTATATATGTATTTTTTTATTATTTTATTTATATTTTTACATTTTTAATTATTATATATAGTATTTAATGTATGTAACATTACCCTCTTCTTTTTAAGATGCTTTGTCCTCAACGTAGGGCAATGATGGATGTTGAATGAACTTCTCGGTCTCCCATGAAGCATCTTCTTCTGGACAACTCTTCCACTTAATAAAGTATTCTTTGATGATGCAAGAACGTATTCTTCTTTCTCTGATGTTGATGATAGCTTCTAGTTCTAATACAAGTTTCCCTTCTTCATCCAAGGTAGTAAGTGTCGTCTGAGCATATTGATTTTCACCCAACTGTTTTTTGAGATTAGAAACATGAAAAACATTGTGAATTCGACTCTTTTCTGGAAACTTCAATTCATATGCTACTAGGCTAATCTTTTGGATAATTTGGTAGGGCCCATCAAACTTGAGAGCTAATTTATTCTTTCCTTGTTGTTTAAGTGACAATCACTTGTATGGTTGAAGTCTTACAAACACCCAATCCGCTACTTCAAACTCTCTTTCTATTCTATGTTGATCTGCTTGTTGTTTCATACAATTTTGTGCCAGTTAAATTATCCTCGAGTACTTGCATTACTCACTGATTTTCTTCAAGTTGACTTTTTACTGCAAGTACTTTTGCTTCACCTTGAACGAATTCCTTCCATCTGGGAGGCGCATAACCATATAATGCTTGAAAAGGTGTCATTTTGGCTGACGTATGATAGGTGGAGTGATACCACCATTCTGCAAGATCTAACCACTATAACCATTTGTTCTGCTTATCAGTGACGAAACTACGCAGATAGGCTTCCACACACACTTGTTAACAACTTTTGTTTGTCCATTTGTTTGAGGGTGATAGGTTGAGCTCATGTTAAGAGTGATCCCAATTTGCTTGCAGAATTCCTTCCAAAAATTGCTTGTGAATTTGGCATCTCTGTCACTAACAATGATTTTTGGAAATCCATGTAATTTGTAGATATTTTTACAAAATACTTTAACAATTTGTTTAGCGAAGTCAGTTTTCTTAATACCCATAAAATGTGCACATTTTGTTAATCGGTCCACTACCACGAAGATTTTTCCCTTGCCTTCAGATGCAGGTAACTCTTCAATAAAGTCCATGGAGATTTCTTCCCACTTCTGGTTTGGAATGTGAAGCGGATTGAGTAGCCCTAGAGTCACGACATTTTCGCTTTTGTCTCTTTAGCATGTGCCACACTCGGCTACGTACTTTTGAATACATTTATACATATCCCTTTTCAATAGAAGGATTGCATGGTATTGTAGTAAGTCTTGAAAAAACCTTCATGTCCGACGGTTGGGGAATCATGAGATTCTTTCAACACCTTGGTTTTAAACCTAGATGTAGGGCTTAAGTAAATCCTTCCTTTGTACCAAAGGATTCCATTCCTCCATTCGAATCTTGGACCACGATTAGGATCATTGATTAAGGTGCAAGTGTCTGTGTCCTTGGCATATTCTCCTCGGATTTCATCTAACCAGTCTAGAACTGCAACTGAGATCGCATAAGCCTTGACTTCTTCTTCTTTCCAAGAAAGGGCATCAGCAACTACATTGTCCTTTCTTCGCTTATTGAGTATCTCCATGTCAAATATAGCAATTTTTTCTATCCATTTATGTTGTTCAGTTGATAATGTTTGTTGTAGTAGAAGATATTGAAGACTGTTGTGGTATATTCTTATCAAGATTTTGCTCCCTAGGAGGTATTGTCGCCATTTTGTTAGAGCGTGTATAATGGCAAGCATTTCCTTATCATACGTGGATTTCAAACTCTCTCTCTTATTGAGCTTCCGGCTTTCAAATGCTATTGCATGTCCTTCTTGCATCAAGACTGCTCCTATCTTGAATCCTGAAGCATCGCACTCAACTACAAAGGGTTTTGTGAAATCTGGGGTTGCTAATACTGGTGTTGATGACATAATATTTCTTAATGCTTCAAAACATTTTTCAGCCTCATCATTCCATCGAAATGATTTTTTCTTCAGTAAGTCTGTTAGAGGGGCCATTTTATGGGCGTAATTCTTCACATATCTTCGATAGTACCCTGTTAAGCCTAGAAACCCTCGTAATTTCGAGATGTTATCTAGTTTGGGCCACTCAGTGATTGCCTTGATCTTACTAGGATCGACTTTGACTCCTTCCTTTGAGATTATATGGCCAACATAGTCCACTTATTCTTTTCCAAAGGTGCATTTTGACATTTTTGCAAAGAAATGATGTTCTTCCAAGATAATTAGCTCATGATCTAAGTATCGGACATGCTCTCTCCAAGTTTTGCTATATATGAGGATATCATCAAAAAATACTAATACGAACTTTCGCAAATATGGCTAGAACAATTCGTTCATAGCAGCTTGGAAGGTGGTTGGAGCGTAAGTGGACTGAAAAACTCAACGTTGAAATAATTTTGACCGAGTAAGAAATAAATATTTATTAATAAAATTCCCGATGATGATTAATTTACAATAGAAATCCCGCATATATATGTTTTACAAGGTATGAATATGACTTTTCATAAAGTCATGCTCTTTGATGACTAATAACAATTTATTATACGGTTTTAGTTTTAAGCATTATTATATTTTTATTTATTATTTATTTTTCTTTATATATATCTAATTATTTATATATATACAATTTCCCTCTTCTTTTAAGATGCTTGTCTTCAAAACAAGGTAATGATGGGTATTGCTGAATGAACTTCTATGCTTCCCAGGAAGCGTCTTCTTCTGGATAATTCCTCCACTTAATAAGGTATTCTTTGATGATGCGAGAACGTAGTGTTCATTCTCCAATGTTGACGATGGCTTCTGGTTCTAATACAAGTTTCCCTTCTGTTGCAGCTGCAACAATTTTCCCAAAATTCAAAAAAAAAATTAGACCCTCCTTTAATTCGTTTTTGCACAATTTTTGGTTTTACTTGATGTTGAATAAAGATTACTTTTATGAGGGCAATGTTTTAATGTTTGAATTAATTTTGCCTCGCCATCGGAAGTGTTTTGGGTTTTTGAGTCGGGAGTCTAGTCGTCCGCGCGTCCGCCGTTGCGGAAAAGAACCGGACATCAAGTCCGAAGTCAAGTGTATTTGGTCTCCGTTGTTTTTATTTCTTTATCAGCGGTTGTTTTGAAATCCCGTCGGAACCTTTGTCTATACGTCTTCCGCTGTTGCGGGAAGGGTTCTGCGAGGTTGTCCGAGAATTGTCTGATCCTTTTCTGATTCTCGCCATTCTGATTCGCAGATCTTTGGTCTTTTCAACTTTCGTCGTTGCGGCTCTAGAAAGAACTATGCTTCCGACAATTTGATTTATCTATTCTACTTGGTCGATGTTTTTCGCTTGAGACATGTTTATTCTTACTATGTTTTGATGGTCTGCGGAACTCGTTGCTTTTACGGGTTCGTTGTTGCGGCTCTCTAACCATCTGTTGATCTGAAGCCTTAGTCTCGCGAGCTCCGATGCGAGTGTGATTTGTTTCGCTACCGACACCATTGCGAGTGTCCTCACCGTTTTATCATCCGCCGTTGCAGAGGTGATATTGACATGATCGCCGATCCCTTAGTTTTTTGCCGCCCGATGATCTTATTTTCCCGCCAATTGCATGTTGACCGCGAGCATATATGTTGGGTTTGGGAATTTATTATTTTATTGTTTTTGGCGATTTCTCCGTGCTGTCATTTTCGCTCGAGCAGACCAAGAATTTCGCTGTCGGTACCTTCACTCCTAGGTGGCTCCACCGTATAAGTTCACCGGTTTTCCTCCACCAGTCGCGCAGCACAGTGCCAGGTAGGCCCTTATGCCCGTTTTGCCTTTCCGTTTGATTGGTCAAACTACTTTGTTGTCTTCGCGGTTAGTGTTTTCCTAGGTTTTCCCATCCCGGCCTGTATATATTTTCGAGCTAAGTAGTATGGCTGCCCGATGAAGGGTTTCTTAGTATTGCAATGATGACTTTCGCGTCCGTTGGGTTTTTGCAGACCGCACTCGACTAGTGGGGAAACCGGTGCAGACGGTCGTTACGCTATCAGCACCAGTTTCCCCCAGTCTGTGTTTGGCTGTCCGAGGAGGGCGTTTCATGGTTTTCTGCCAGGATGCCGTGAGTCTGGTTCCACAGTTCAGTCACCCTCATCTTCACGAACCGGGACCGCGGTGTTGTTTTACTTCCCGCTTAGGATGAGACTATTCAAGCTCGAGGATGAACCCCGGCCCATTTAGGTTCTGAAGTGCATTACCTATTCAGACCGTGAAGTGAGTGTTTTTACAGCAAGCTAACTTCCCCTTATCTTCTAGTGCGCTACCTCTTGCAGCGTCCTCACTTGAGATTAGGCACCGCGTAACGTTGTAATCCACAGCGCCGGGAGGGGGTTTTGAAACCGTTTTCTATTCAGCATTAGGAAGAGGATTGTCGTCGTTTTAGAAAGGCCATGCTTTTCTAGGTTATTTCTGCCAGTGTTGGTCGTAAGCTGGTTTTAGTTTTTAAGCGGGAACACTTGGTTTTTTGAGCATTGTTGTTTATTCTTCATAGTTGCACTCATGTTTAGCATAGATGAGGTAAAATGCTTATACAGTTGCCTACATTTTGAATGTTACCCGAAAATGACCCAACAGAACCTAAAAGAAGTTTTTGTATATGACAGAAATTCCTCAGAATCCAAGATGTCTAAACGTCAGAAGAAGAAGGCTCCCGTAGTAGAAGAGCAACCCGAAGTCGAAATCGTTACCAGAGTCGAATACACCTACAAGGACACCAAATGCATAGTTGGTGTGGAACCCGAATATCAGTGGGGGGGAATTTACAGATTAATTACGCGTCGAGAAGTACCTGACATAGGTTTTGAAGAAGAAACCATCTATGCCAATATAGAGAGGTCTTCATTAATGAAAATTGCCACCAGACCTGAGCTTTTTCCCTGCTTAGAGGTCATTGGGTGGATTCTGCCCAGGGCAAATGTAACCACCATGATTTTAGCAAATGTTGATAAACAGGGCTATGCTGCTTATAGCCCTGGGTATGTAGCACTGGCCTACCACTTACCAGAAGCATAAGTATACCTAACTGAAGACTGGCTGAAGGCCATTAAGATGGACCTAGTCGAGACACTGAAAATGATGCTCATGCCTGGCAAGAACTTTAGAACTAGGCCGACCGAGGAATATGACACTGCAAATCTCAGAACCCCTTACAGGTTCATTGCCCTAATGCTGAACAGGATTTTTGGGAGGGCCCACGGTAAAAGCTTCAAGTTAAAATGGGTGCCTATCATTTTTTATGTTGCTACACAAGGAACAGTGTTCAACTGGGCAAACATTGTGTCCAACAGCCTCTCAGCCTGCATTGCATCAGCATTAGGAGGGGTGTCCCAGAAAAGATCAGAGTTCTACATGAGCTCTATATTGATTGATTGCATACTATGCAACCAACCTTTCCCCAATCTGAGGTGTATCTAGGACCGGGAAAGAACACCAGTCTACTTAGCATACAAGCCACTGTGGGCACACAAATACCACAGTCACTATAGAGAAGTGTGCGAGCACTTCATCATGCCACTATATACATTGATCTTCTTAAAGGAGTGCAATTGTATGTCAGAGGAAGCATTGCAGGTGATTGAGGAATACGCAGACTACTATATGACAGAGGATGGATTATATTTCAGAATGTTTGGATGCTCTAGAGCACCCTCACTACTACCTAAGTATGGCACTGACTATGTAGTCCACAAAGAGGCAGTTAGACAAGTTTTTTTAGATGGCATAGGGAGCTTTCTGTTTGAGCACAAGAAAGCAGCTTACCCTCATTTGCCATTCAGGTAGGGAAGCTACAAGTTTACTAGGGTGAAGAAAGCTGACGAATTCGTGGAAGAATTGGGGAAATTCCATTTTGGGGATATGCGTTTCCACAGGAATGATTCCCGGAATAAAGTGGCAGAGCACTGCAAAGAGGCGAATGTACATTTCGAGTACACCAGCCACTGGGACAGAGAAGAATCCATTTTCCGCAATGCACAAAATATAACAGCCTTAAGAAGAAGGTTTAAGAAGAAAATCACCACCAAAGGCGGAAAAGGACAAGATGAGCAAGCAAAGGCAGAGGAGGAAGAAACTAGAAAAAGAAATGAAGATGCTAGGAGACTAGCACAAGAGGCCGAAGGCTGGCTCAAAGGAGAGGAAGAAAAAAAGAGAAGAGCTGCACAAGAAGTAGCTGGAAAGGCAGAAGAAGCTGCCAAAAGCGAGGAAGAAGAAAAGAAAAGAAAGATGGATGAGGAGCTGAAGAAGCAAGAAGTAGAAGGGCTAAAGCTGACAGGGACAGTGACAGAGCAATCAGCTTCCGATCCTGTAGACAGTCAGGCTCAGGACTTGGGGAACCCTGATATTCAAGATCCAAAGGCAGCTGCTGCCAGCACAACAGGACAGGCTATGGTCTCCACCCTTAGGCTAATTCCTTTTGAGCAGAAAAAAGGGGAGGAAGTACCGGACTTCAACACTATCTTTTATGATAGGGAAAAGAAAAGAATAGTGAAGAGGACCGAGAGAAAAGTCGAGACTGGGGGGCAGTCCAGTAAAATAATAAATGATACAACTGTAGTATATGGGACACGCAAGGACCCCAGGTTCACTATCAGAGCGGGGGCTGCATTGATCCATGCTACCGAGGACAATGTAGATCAAATAATGACTGATCTTGAACAGTCAAAGAAGTCCTCTTCCCAACTGAAAGATACCCTAAGAAAAGAGAGAGAAGAAAATAATAAGTTGAAAAAAAAGTTTGAAGACATACAACAGGAAATCAAGTCTTCAAAAGCTAAGCTCCAAGTCCTCCAGATAGAGAAGAGATCTATGGAGGTCGCCCAAGAAAGTCTGGAGAAAGTGCAGCAGGAATGTCAAGGGTTGAGGGCAGAAAAAGAGCAGCTGCTAGGCAGGATAGGGGAGTTGGAGCTGCAGAAGGCTACCTTCGAGGAATCTGAGAGGCAATCTCAGGGGCAGAATGCAGAACTTAAAGAACAGATTACCTCGTTGACAGCAGCTCTAGAAGAGGCCAAGGAACAGCAGGTCAGTCTTCAACCTTTCAAGGAGCACGTTCTGGCACAGAGAAGCAAGATGCACCAGCTGCAAGCGGCCATAGAGCAAGAGAGGTGCAAGGTTTTGCAGGTAGACAACAGGCTGGAAGAGATTCTAGAAACCTCTTCATATTTTGTAGATAGATCGCAGGACATCTTAGAGGTCCTGACAGGAAGGATGGCGAGATTAGAAGCGAATGAAGAAACCCCTGCAGATCTACCATCGAAAGATCAACAAGCCCTAAGGCAAGACTATGATTTATTGGAGTTTGCCATAAACACAGCCGAGGAATTCAGGAAGGCTGTCAAGAAGACAAAGGGGGCTTGTGCAGAATTCTTCAGGAGACTCTTGATCACTTATAATCGCTGCCAGGTTGAGGATGAACAAAAAATGGATACCTTTCCAGACCACAGCCTGTTTTTGGAGATTTTGCAAAGAAGATATCAGGAAGATGAACAAAGGATACAGCACATTGAGGCTTTAGACGAGCAGACCCTAAGGAATGAAGTAGATCATTCCGCGGTTAATGTGCAGCTGTTAGAAGACTAATTTCGCCTGAGCGCAGCCAGAATAGAGGTCATAAGAAATCAGGCTGCTAAATTCGAAATAAATATACGTTTCCTAGAACCTTCTGAAATCGAAAGCATTGCCTCAGAGGCTTCAGCATGGAAGAAATTTTTAAATAGTCAAGCAGGACCCTCCTCATGAGCGTTTTACTCATTTTATTGTAATATATTATAAATTTTATAAACACTTAATGAAAGAAAGTTTGGGAGGCGAAGAGATGGGGGAGCCCAAGAGTCATTTCGTGGGCAACCCAACAGTTTTGTTCTTTTGTATAAATATAGAAAATCTAGACAAGAAATGGGACTTTTCCCAGTTAGATTGGAAGACATATTGTAAAAAGAACTATTTCCTTTTGCAATAGATAATTACAGTTTGCCTGTTGGAGAAAGCTTGGTGGAATGTTCAAATGTTATGCTATGGATTTGTTGAAGATAAACTATTTCGTTTTCAGCTTTGTGTCCATTAACTATGAGATCGTTCTAACTCTTTGAACCTATGTTCTCGTATGAATGATCTCTGGTTTATTTTATGAAAATTTCCACTATGAGTAATGAATGTTGTTCATAAACAATTGGCTATCTGGTTGTTCAAATATCTTTAAGTGTTCATGTGTTCTGAAAGAAGTATTAGCTATCTGTGATTTCTTTTTATAATGCATACACAAAATACATTACTCATTAATAAGTAATAATCTTGCTCCCTAGGGATAGGTTAGGTAGTTAGTTTTAATTTCTTGCTGTGTGTGTGATTTAGATGCATGAAAGTCTAAGACGAGAGGTAAGAACCTGCGCATCACGTTGTGAATACTCCTTGCATTCTCAATCAACCTGCATCTTAAATAGGCACTTGCATATCATACTTAAAGTCAAAAAATACAAAATATACACGGTGGACCGGGCCGCAACCGGTAAAACCTTTTATTTTTGTCACTTGACTTACGGTAGCCGGATTGCAAACCGAACGAATTCCCTACACCAAACAGTCACGGGCTAGTTGGGAACGTTGACTTGGGAGAATCCCTTGCTATTGTTGCCTGCGAATTTCCAGGCCTCAACACCTTCTTCGTCCAAGGTAGGAAGTGTCGTCTGAGCAGATTGATGTTGACCCAATAGTTTTTAAGATTTGAGACATGAAAAACGTTGTGAATTCAACTCTTATCTAGTAACTTCAATTCGTATGCTATTGGGCTAATCTTTCGGATAATTTGGTATGGCCCAAAAAACTTGGGAGATAATTTATTATTTCCTTGTTGCCTAAGTGATAATTGCTTGTATGGCTGAAGTCTTACAAATACCCAATCTGCTATTTCAAACTCTCTTTCTGTTCTATGTTGATCTGCTTGTTGTTTCATACGATTTTGTGCCATAGTTAAATTATCCTTGAGTACTTGCATTACTTTCTGATTTTCTTCAAGTTGATTTTTTACTGCAGTACTTTTGCATCACCTTGAACGAGTTCCTTCCATCTAGGAGGTGCATAACCATACAATGCTTGAAAAGGTGTCATTTTGGTTGACGTATGATAGGTGGAGTTATACCACCATACTGCAAGATGTAACCATGTGTTCTGCTTGTCAATGACAAAACTACGAAGATAGGCTTCCACACATTTGTTAACAACTTCCCTCTCTCCATCTGTTTGGGGATGATAGGCTAAGCTCATCTTAAGAGTAGTCCCGATTTTTTTAAGAATTCCTTCCAAAAATTGCTTATGAATTTGGCACCTCTGTCACTAGCGATGATTTTTGGGAATCCATGTAATTTGTAAATATTTTTACCGAATACTTCAGTGATTTGTTTAGCAGAGTCAAATTTCTTAATACCCATAAAATGTGCATATTTTGTTAAGCGATCCACTACCACAAAAATTTTGTCCTTGCCTTCGGATACCAGTAACCCTTCAATAAAATCCATGGAAATTTCCTCCCACTTTTGGGTTGGTATGTGAAGCAGGTGGAGTAGCCCTGGAGTCATGACATTTTCGCTTTGGTTTCTTTGACGAGCATCACACTCGGCTACATACTTTTGAATGTCCTTATACATCCGCTTCCAGTAGAAGGATTGCCTGGCATTGTAGTAAGTTTTGAAAAAACCTACATGGCCTGCAGCTGGGGAATCATGAGATTATATCAACACCTTGGTTTTAAGCCGAGATGTAGGGCTTGAGTAGATCCTTCCTTTATACCAGAGGATGTCATTCCTCCAAACCTCAAACCTTGATTAGGGCACAAGTGTCTGGGTCCTTGGCATATTCTCCCCGGATTTCGTCTAACCAATCTGGAACTACAACTGAGATTGTGTAAGCCTTGACTCCTTCATCTTTTCGAGAAAGGGCATCAGCAACTTCATTGTCCTTTCCTCGCTTATGTAGTATCTCCATGTCAAATGTAGCATTTTTTTCTATCCATTTTTGTTGTTCATTCGACAATATTTGTTGCTGAAGGAGATATTGAAGACTATTGTGGTCTGTTCTTATCAATATTTTGCTCCCTAGGAGGTATTGTCGCCATTTTGTTAGAGCGTGTATAATGGCAAGCATTTCCTTATAATATGTGGATTTCAAACTCTCTCTCTCTTATTGAGATTCCTACTTTCAAAAGCTATCAGTTGACCTTCTTGCATCAAGATTACTCCTATCCCGAATCCTGAAGCATCGCACTCAACGATAAAAGGTTTGGTGAAATCTGGGCTTCCTAATACTGGTGTTGATGACATAATGTTCTTTAATGCTTCAAAGCATTTTTTTGCCTCGTCATTCCATCGAAATGAACTTTTCTTCAATAGGTTTGTTGGGGGGTCGTCTTATGGGCGTAATTTTTCACATATCTTCGATAGTACACCGTTAAGCCCAGAAACCCTCGTAATTTCGAGATATTATCTAGTTGGGGCCACTCGGTGATTGCCTTGATCTTACTGGGATCGACTTTAACTCCTTCTTTTGATATTATATTGCCAAGATAGTCCACATCTTGTTTTCCAAAAGTGCATTTTTTACATTTTTACAAAAAACTGATGCTCTTCCAAGATGGTTAGTACTTGATCTAAGTGTCGAACATGCTCTCTCCATGTTTTGTTATATACGAGGATATCATCAAAAAATACTAATACAAACTTTCGTAAATATGGTTGGAACAGTTCCTTCATTGCGGCTTCAAAGGTGGCTGGAGTATTAGTTAGCCCGAAGAGCATTACTTTGAACTCATAATGACCCTCATGAGTACGAAAAGCGGTTTTGGCTACGTCTTCTAATCTAACCCTGATTTGGTAATATCCTGATCTCATCTAATTTCGAGAAGTACTTGGCTCCATGAAGTTCATCCATCATCTCATCGATGAACGGAATAGGGAATTTATTCTTAATTGTGACATTCTCGAGTCCTATATAATCTATGCACAACCTGAAGGACCCGTCCTTCTTCCAAATGAGCACTACTGGAGCGGCATAAGGGCTTCTGCTCTTTGAAATGACTCCACATTTTAACAAATCTTGGGTCAACCTCTCAATCTCGGTTTTGTGATGATGGGGATATCTGTATCGTCTGATGTTTACAGGTTTTGCTCCTAGCTCTAGCTCAATTAAGTGCTTCGTCTTCCTGTTTGGTGGGAGCTCCATCGAAAGCTCTTGAAACACCTTGTGATGTTTTTCGATTAGGTCCTGTATCTCCAGAGGGTTACAGTCATCTCTTTCACATGTTAGCAACTCCATCTCTTGACATTGAATTACATAAGCATGTGCTCCTTTTCAAATTAGCCTTTCCATCTAATGTGATGTAACGAATTGAGTTTGGGGTTGTTGGAAACCGTACAACTTGTACTCTTTCCCTATCCAATTGAACTAGATGAAGTGCTCTTGATGGTTAGCGAAGTAACTACCCAATGTTTGCAACTATGTAGCACGGGAACCGATCCCGACTTTTAGCAAACTCATTCCCGAAGTTCCAACGTTCCAAGGAACTTTGGAACTTGTACGAAACTTTCCCAATCCAATGGGAACCGTTCCGGATGGTTTAAAACTTATTGGAAACTTGGGGACTTCTTTTTGTGCGTTTCCTTCATTGGGAACTTCCACGCTTTCATGATAGCCATGTAGGTTGTTAACAACATTCCTATTTCCTTGTGACCATACATATATTGACAAGTTTTGCCCCTGGTTCTAGCTCAATCAAGTGCTCAGTCTTCTTGTTTGGTGGGAGCTCCATCGGAATCTCTTGGAACACCTTGTGGTGTTTTTGGATTAGCTCTTATATCTCTAGTGGTTTGCAATCATCTCCTTCATATGTTAGCAACTCCATCTCTTGACATTGAATTATGTAAGCATGTGCTCCTTTTCAAATTAGCCTTTCCATCTGATGTGATGTAACCAATTAAGTTTTGGGTGGTTGGAACCCGAACAATTTGTACTTTTTTCCTAGACATTTGAACTTGATGAAGTGCTCTTGATGGTTAGCGGAGTAAGTACCCAATGTTTGCAACCATTGGATTCCCAACACAACGTCTACTCCTCCAAGCGGTACTACAAATAAGTCGGACTCTAGGTTATACTCTTGCATTTGTAATTTAACCTTGTGACATTTCCCGCATTTTCAATCTTATTGTCGTTTGCTACCATAATAACCTTCATGTTAGGCATTGGGAAAATAAATAAGTTGAATATTTTAGCAAGATTAACATTAATAAAGATATGGGTACTGCCGATATCTATGAGAATCGACACATTGTTGTTTTTGATATGTCCCTTTAGTTTCAGTGTTTGTGGTTGGGATATCCCTGTAATGGAGGCTAATGATATCTTTGGTGTGCCATCTTCTAGATATGAGTGGCAGTCATGCTGATTTCCTGTATCCTCCTCATTTGACTCATCGCTTTCTGAGACCCTCTCTTCTTCAGCTTTGCAGGAATACAAGTTTTGGGGGTTGCTTCTTTGCAAACATCTATGCTTAGGATCCCATTTCTCCCCACAATATTTGCACTTTCCTTCGTTCATCCTCTGGGCTTCTAAACTGGGTTTTGCTCCTTCCCTTAGATGCGGCATCGTATATCTTGAAGTTCACGTATTTGCTGAATGGGGTAGATTCCTCTTGTAGTAGTTTTTGTCGAAGCTACTTTGAGTGGATCCTTTAAACTTGTTCTCAATGATCTTGGCCTTACGGCTTGCTTTCTCCATGGTAGAGATGTTATGTAATTCTAACTCATCCCAAATGTGCGGCTTTAGTCCATGTATGTATGTTTGCAAACGTTGGTCATCAGTTAGTTCTGGAACTCGAGTTGCCAAAGCTTCCCATTCACATGTATACGCATCTACACTGCCTTTTTGCTGCAACCTGGTAATCTTGGCAAAGAAGTCTTTCTCGGTTACGCTTTGAAACCTTTTAAGAAGATCATTCCTAAAGTTATTCTAGCTAAAGGAACAGACTCGAGTTGTCGTCTTCCACCACATGTACCAACTGTACGCATTTCCCTCCAATTGGATGGAGGCGTACTTAAACTGCTCGCTATCGTAGGGTATGTTATGGATGTCAAAGTATTCCTAGGCTTTATTGATCCATGCGATGCATTGTTGTTGAGTATATAGTTGTCATTGGTGTCAAAGGTGTTCACGAATGACAAAGGAATAACCAGTGCATATGATGGTAGGACAAACTGAGTGAAAGACTAAGATAGTGATGGCATGGCATGGCATGGCATAGTTGAGGATGTGGCATGACACATATGATGACATGGAATATGATGGTGTCCTAATGATGATATCACTAAGGTAGTGATGGCATGGCATGGCATAGTTGAGGATGTGGCATGACACATATGATGACATGGAATATGATTGTATCCTAATGATGATGTCATAAAAGTTCATTTATAACAAATGCAATGGATGAGATGGACATGGTTGATAAGACAGCATGAATGATTGATCTGAAGACTTCCAAAACAGTGTCGACAGTACGATGTAAACAATGGTTAATGAAACAAAGAACAGAGGTCGAGTGGAAGTAGAGATGCAGTATGAATGACAAAGCTGGTTAGACAAATGAAGAGTGAAATGAACGGGAGATAGAATATATGTAACAATCGAAGAACAAAGAAACTATATATGCGAGTGTTTATAAATTCTTCAGAGAAACTGTATATACGAGAGTGTTTATAAATTCCATATAATCAACAGCATGATGAAATTCTATGTGTATATAAGTCTTCAAAACTGTTAGAAACAGTCGCAGAGGATTTCCTCAAAGAAATCGTGCAGATCAAAATAGTCATGGTGAGATCCGCATTCGATCTGAAATCGACGGTCAGGTAGCATCTCGCACAAGATCCGACGATTAAGGATTAGTTCCGCTAAAAAGAGATCGACGGTGCAGAAAAAAAATGCAGAAAGGGAATTGCGGAAAAAAAAAAGCTTAAAGATTCTATGAACCCGCAACCCGAAAGATCAGACGGCTGAGATTAGTTCCGCTAAAAAGAGATCGACAGCGCGGAAGAAAAATGCGAAAAGGGAATTATGGAAATAACGTTTAAAGATTCAATGAACCTGCAACCCACAACCCGCAATCCGGAAGATCGAAGGTCGGGAAAGACTCCACAAAAGATTGACGGTGCAAAAGAAAAATTGCGAAAAGAAGCTTGCAGAAAGGAGCTTGCGGAAAGGGAAAAGCGGACAATCGACATCCCACATCCTGCATCCCGCAATCCGAAAGATCAAAGGTCGGGAAAGACTCCGCAAAAGATCGATGGTGGGGAAGAGAGATTGTGAAAAGAAGCTTGCGGAAAGGAGCTTGCGGAAAGGCAAAAGCGGAAAGTCGACATCCCGCAATCTGGAGATCGACGATCAAAGAGAAGCCCAATGAAAATCAACGGTGGAGAATTGTTAATGAGGAAACCGTGGTGCGAAAATACGATTTCGAGGAGGAAATCTATGTGCTAGATCGACGGACCGGAGAGACTCAAAATTAGATCAATGACCTGGATTGATTCTAGAGAAGGAGATTGCGGAAGCACCAGAAAACGTTAAGCTGAGCTGCGGAAATGAATTTTGAGGTGCATCCATAAATGATAAAGAAGAATGTCCAACATGAAACTCATAGATGGAAGGTGAAGCCTGTGTTTTGTGAGAGAAATGTGTAAAGATGAGCCTGCGATGAAGATAGCCGCAGAGAGCTTGTAGAGGAGGAAAAGAAGCCCACGGACGTGAGAAAAAGAGAAGCCCGAAGGTCTGAAGATAGAGTATTCCCGCTGATAAAGGAGAGGAAGTCCACAGGAATTGGTTTGACGAATCCTGCAATCAGAGAAGAAGGGAGCTCGCAAATCAGAAGTGATCAAGAAGTTATTAATAAATTATTTAATTAAAAATCGATAATCCCAGATTGTTAAAAAGGTGTGACAATCAGATAGGAAAGGGCATGATTGTGAAAGGGTATGTTTCCAGAACAATACATCCGCAGGAAACGTGAAGATACTTATACGTAGAAGTATGAGTGAGAGAAAGTGTCTGTGTCACCTAGATCGATGTACCCATAGAATAAGACAGAGACCAGGGTGTGATAGAGAATGGAGGGGAAATAAATCTAGCATATTACAAAAAACATATTAGGGTGGCACAGTGGCGCTAGGGCAGGTAACAGGCCTGCAGGGGGTTGTTGCCTCCTTCTAGCAGAAGCTGGTAAATAGGGTGTAGGAGCATCATGTCAGTCGTAGCTAACAAAACAAGGTGTCGTAGCATCCTTTCAGTAGCAGTTGATAAACCAGGGGGTCGTAGCCTCCTTATAGTGGTAGTTGGTAAAAAGGGTGTCGTAGCATCCTTTCAGTAACAACTGATAAACCAGGGTGTCGTAGCCTCCCAATGGTTGCTGGTAAATAGGGTGTCGTATCATCCTTTCAGTGGTAGCTGATAAACCAGGGGGTCGTAGCCTCCTTCCAGTAGTTGCTAGTAAATAGGGTGTAACACCATCCTTGTCTGTAACAGCAGGCAAAACTATTTATAAATAACAATTTTGCAGTAATAGGACATATTGGTGGTTTACCTATTGGGCTTCCAAATTAAAATTGTGTTTTGTGTATTCTTGTTGTTATGTGTTTTTAATAATAGATTTAAAAAGTGGTTAAATTAGTAAAAAGATAGCAATATAGATTCACCCCCCCCTCTCAATATTGACCAATAAACCAACAATTGCTTCTCGCCACCATCAAATTTGGGTAACTCTACTTTTACCCTTATTCGGTACCCATGTGTTTGGGGAATCGATATTGATGGAATGTTAAAGAAAGGAACATCATGGGGTGGTGTTGTGTCGTGTTGTCTTGTTTTGGCTGTATTTGAAGGAGGTGTATTAAAGGGGTCTAGGTGTGGATTATGGCTAGATGGGGGAAACAAATTGTGCGGTGGTTGCCTGGCCAAAATATAGATGGGGGAAACAAATTGTGGGTGCTCCTAAAACATTTAACCATTCCTTGGGATAATGATTTAGAAATTTTCTAAGTTATTAAAAGATTTTTAAAAGTGGAGACAAGGCTTTAATGATTATGGGTCATCATGAGAGCTTTAAAGGTTTTAAGCGTAATTTATTAGGTTATTAGGGTCACCATAGGTGAAGACACATAACCATCCAGGGTGGGGTTACCTAGGGTACCATGGCCTCTAACAAACGTAAATGACCACTGAAAGGGTCATTTGGACTCTTGCAACTTCTTCAACCCACCAAGGACACTTCCTAGGGTAATAGGGCATGGTTGTGGTACTGGGGAACCCTAAGAGACGACTAGGGACCCATAAGACAACTTAGGGGTACTAAGAGACGACTGGGGACCCAAGGGCTTCAGACTTGGGCTTGGACAAGGTCAAAAGGTCTCCCTAGACAGTGACAGTTATTTAACCCTTAGGGACTCCTCAAGGGGCACCAAGACACACCAACACACACCTGTTGGCATCAATGACAATTTAGTCAACAATCTCCCCCTTTGTCTTTGATGACAACTCTAAAGCTCCCCCTTCGAATGAGCTTCCTTTGCCCACAAATATTCCCCTTAGATCATGCTTCCTTTACCTTGTTCAGTTTTTTCTCCCCCTTTGGCAACAATGGCAAGGGGTACTTCTTTCATGCTCCCTCTGTCATACTATTGAAGATGCATCAATTCAATTAGGAGATAGTATGACTCCTAATTTTTCTCTAAGGTACTGTTGGTCGGATTTTCTGACTAGGGCCAACAAGGAGAAATAGTCCACACAAAGCGCTTAAAACAGCCCTCGATGTGTTTGGGATAGCTAAATCTCGCGAGAACAAAGGCCCCGCTGCCTTATGAGTTTGCTCTCAAAAGAGAGTCTCACAATTTAGTGATAGAAATTACTAAATACAGATTGAATTCTAGAAATATAATCCAACTAATATTAATCTAAAATGCAATGCAATTTTCAATAACTAGAAAATAACAGTTTGAGTAGCTACCAAACAAAGTAGCAGCTGCTAAAACTTGCAATTCTCAATTAAAGAAAAATGATAAATTAACTAAAAACTATCTAATCTATTTCCTATCCTATTCTATCCCGGGAGCAAGATTAAAATTGATATTGAATCAGTTTGCACTCATAAATTAAACATGTAATAATTTAAATTGAGAAGAAAATCTACAATCAAATTTTCACATATTTAAACAACTTAAAAGTATCTGCAAATTAATCAGAGTAAAATCTAAGAAATTATTAGACGTTTTTAATAATACAAAGCTGAATCAATTTTATGTTAATAGATCGAATTATAAGACCATCATTATCTCTCAAAGTAAAATTCAAAAGACTAATAATGATAAGGAAATTAAGCGTAACTGAAAACCAAGTTCAAGGATCTACTTAATTTTATTTGAAACAATGATAATGAGAACAGACTGTCAATTTGTATTACTCTACAAAGAAAACTTATATAGAGCATACAAAATATAACTCCAAATCCATTTATTGTTTACTATTTGATAACAAAAGTGAAATCTCCATAGCTATTTTCTTTCAGAAAAACAAAGTTTACCGAAGAAAAATAAGTGCAAAAGAAATATCTGTGGTGATCTCCTTTACTCTAAAACTAAAAATTTACAAAATAAAAACAAAAATACAGAAAACAAAGTTTTTGTTCTTCTGTCGAGACCTCCAACCTGGCAGCATCTCCACTCCTCTTGTAAACAAAAAGATTACAAAAAGAAAAAACAGAATAGAGAAGATCCTAAAATTTCTTCTCCTGTGCAGGCAACGCCTCCAAGTCCAATCCTCACCAGCAAAGTTACAAAGATCGGAGTCATATCACAAGGAAACAATATCATTCTTTTCCCATCTCACGAGACTGCCCCCACTCCTAGCAACAACCTCTACTTTGGTTTAAATAGAGAGATCGAATTATAACCCAACTCCCGAAAATGGATCTGGAAGTAACAGAAAATTCTGGAAAACTCCCGCTGAATCAGGCTCGAATATCTCACAACTCGTGCATTGTTTTGGGAAACGGCCCGCGGTTAGAGGTAAAATACCCTATTTGGGAAGTGGGTTTTGAACGAAATCATGAGATTCTTTACGGTTTGGTGGAAAATGGAGCCCGAAATTTGCCTCTTTCCCAGGTGCACGATTGGAGCAAAACGTCCTGCATTATTCTCGTTCCTGTTAGATGAGCTGTGTGTACTGTTTGATGAGTCGTCTTCCATGAAAGGTCTGTATCACAACTTCATCGCTTCAACTCTCAAATATTTTCTTCCACGTAATTTTAAGTTGCCCGTGATCTCTGGCCTCTTCCAGAAACGATTTCCTCGCAACTCCATTCTCTCTATTGAACCTGCATATCAATAATAACATAAATTAGTATTTTATAATCAAATATAATTATGAATAAAATTAATGTTATTATTGAAACTTATAGAAAAAAAACGTTAAAATCTCTTGAATCTTACAAACTAAGGTTAATCTTCCATTCACTGAGGACTGATCGAACTGTCACAACAATCTGGTAGTCTTGCTCCTCAATCTCAGGCAGAAGAATCTCACATTCGATCTGATGTTATTATTTCTGTGATCTTGGTGGCATGATTCTTTTCTTATAACGGGTTTCATTTACTGGAATTTGGCAGTTCCTTATCTGGTGACCAATAATTTTAGGATCTGAGCCTTCAATATTATGCCCTCTATATTCTGCCTTTTGAGACGCGTGCTCATCTATAAAAATAGTCAATTCATGGCAGAGTTATTTTCTCGCCAACACGATTTGTGACTTGGCATCAAACTAATGTTCCATGAGTTAGAATGGTTTAGCCATTGTAAATAAAATTACGATCTTTCATGCTTTTGATCTCTTAAAAAAAAACTTATAATTTATGGTGGTATTCCCTTGAAATTTTATGAAATCTAATCACGTTGTGAATCCATAGGAAAATGGTAATATTTTCTTCCTCAAACTTTGGGATAAGCCGTTTCATAATTTTACGTAGATTTGTGGAAAAAGCTCAAAAGAAATGCCATATAACTATAATATTTAACATGAATCATAACTATTAAAATAAGGCATTCCAAATAGATAGCTTTTCTTTTTAAAAAAATAAATAAATAAATAAATAAAAATAAAAATAAATGAGGAATATAAGGTCTCTAATCAACGTGACTCCGCAAAGAAAGGTCTTTACCAAAAATCCATAAAAATATTAAAAGATGATTCAATAAGATTAAAAGCTTATGCAAACCAATAATTTATTTAAGAGTTTTGTATTCTTCTCTTAGTTCAATAGAATCATATAAAACTTTTTCCAAAAGTCAATAATTTGGTTGCAATAATTTAGGTCTAGAAGAATTTTCAATTTTATATTAAGTCTATTTATGTGAATGACAAAGATTGCGCCAATAATTACAAAGCATTTAAAGGTTTGAAGAGTATAGTTTCCAAATAAAGTGACAATTATAAGAAATATAGAAAGCCATACAAAATATTTTAAATGGAAGTTTAAAATATCACAAAATTTTGATGGCTTGCCAAAAATAAATATTGTCTACTCATCATAATCTTTAAAGATGTAGGATGAGTCTAATAGGAACAATTAATCATAGCTTTGGCGAAGAGTACTGAAATATCAAGTTACGAACATAAAATTATTTTTAACGAAAGATTGACATTCATAAAGTTTTTGATATATCACTCAAAAATCATAGATACAAATTTAATTCCATTGTTTAATATACATTTTTTCAAGATGTGGATCTAAATTAACAAAAATAGGGCATCAATAAATTTTCTGAATCCATCAAGATGCTTATTAATTCATTTAAGCATTAAAAACCACAACTTTGTGAGATTGTCAAAAAGTGAAAATAATCCAATTCTTTTAAACCGAGGCATACGATAAACTTGGTTAAAATCAAATGAGAGCATGCAAGCGTCATTTAACCACCAGAAAAGAAGAAAACTTAAACGACAAAATGATCAATTGTCAGTAAAACAGTCAGTTAAATGACGTAATGAAATACTAAAAATTCACTAACTACTTCAGTACAATGATGTCGTGAGTCATTATCGCATGAAAAGAAAAGAAAAAGTATCAAGTATGAAGAACTCAAAGCCAACACTTAGAAAAGCAAACAATCACCAAATCATCTTCCATAAAATCGAGTCAAAGAAAAGGAAACATAGAAAGCGAGATATCAGCCCAAGGAAGCAAATGAAATCACAAGCCCAATCAAGCAAAGTAAAATGAAAAATTCCCAAAAGCAAAATATTTACAAAATTTACATGGGGGCCATTTATTTTGTTGTAAAATCAAGGGGAGTTGTTGGGGTGCCAACAGGTACTCAAAGGTCTCTCTTGGGAGAGGCTTAGTAAAAATGTCTACAACCTGTTCTTTTGTCCCGATATATTCCAACTTGATATTCTTTTTCTGTAACTTGTTCCCGAAGAAAGTGAAACTTGATTGGAATGTGCTTGGTCTTGGAGTGCATAATTGGATTCTTAGAGATACTAATGGCACTCGTATTGTTACATAGAATTGGAATCGGCTCAATACATGTCACATGTATGTCTTGCAGGGTTTGCTTCATCCAAAGAATCTGAGTACAACACGTTGTTGCTGCTATATATTCTGCTTCTATGGTTGATAAGGACATTGAAGACTGCTTTTTGCTTGACCAAGATACCAGACAACTACCTAGAAAGAAAGTTGTTCCACTAGTGCTTCTTCTATCGTCAACACATCCTTCCCAATCTGCGTCTGAATAAGCTATCAATGTCAGCTCATTCCCTTTTGGATACCAAAGTCCAAAATCCATAGTTCCTTTAAAATACATGAAGATCCTTTTAACTGCTATAATGTGAGTTTCCTTTGGGGCAGCTTGAAATCTTGCAACTTGTCCAATGGCCTGCATCACATATGGTCTAGAGGTTGTTACATATAGAAGACTACCAATCATTGATCTATAGCTATGTTGCACAGGGACCCGTCCCCCCCTAAAATTTCACCTGTTCCCTGCGTTCCGATGTTCCGAGGACTTTGGAACTCCTCGGAAACGTCCCCAAATGGTCGGGGACTCCATTGGGGACTCAGGGACTTTTTCGTCGTACCCTAAACGTACCCCAAAAAATAAGGGACTTTTCGGGGACGTCCCCGAAGTCCCTAGACCAATCGAGGACTCCCGCGCGTTCCCTTTCCTGTACCATTAAAAAAAAGTTAAAAAAAAAAAAATTTAAAACTTAAAACCCTACCCTTCATTTATGCTAAGATAAGATAGACTCTTCCTTTTGCATATAAATTTCAAGTTTTAAACTTTAAATACTAAAATATTTATGTGATTACATTTGTAGACTTTAGTCTTTTATGTTTCATGAATGATTCATAACTCGACTTTTAAATTGAAATTTGTATGTTTTTGAACTTTTCAGTTTTTTTATAAAGTTTACATGACAGATATGT
>LPNX010160368.1:229721-261711 GCA_001517045.1 Pseudotsuga menziesii | reverse complement strand
ATATTATATAATTGTCGTCCCCAACCAGCCGTCCCCTGAAAAATTGGGGGTGCGCTCTAGCCGTCCCGGAAACTTGTCCCCACATCCCCTGCGTCCCCCCGTCCCCGTGACCAGTGCAACATAGATCTATAGAACCTTTGATCAACTTCCTTAGATTCATCGTCTTTGCTCAGCTTACAACCGGTGATCATAGGAGTACTCACAGGTTTACAGTCTTCCATCTAGAATTTCTTTAACATCTCCTTGATGTATTTTGTCTGAGCAATAAAAATGCCTTTTGTTCTTTGAGATATCTGGAGTCCTAAGAAGAAGGTCAATTCACCGAGTAATGACATTTCAAACTCTTTTTGCATGTCCTTAGCAAATTGTTGACTCAGTGAATCATCATCACTTCCAAAGATGATATCATCAATGTAAACTTCAATGATGAGTACATTGTCATTGTCTTGCTTGATGTGCAAGTTGTTATGTGCACTTCCCCTCTTAAAGTTTTGTTGCAGTAAGTACTTGTCCAATCTAGAGTACCAACCTCTAGGAGCTTGCTTTAGCCCATATAAGACCCTTCTGAGTCTACATACCTAGTCCTTGTTTTCTGAGAGCTGAAATCCTTCTGGTTGTTCGATGTAGACTTCTTCTTCTAATTCCCCAATGTAGACTTCTTCTTCTAATTCCCCATTCAGAAAAGCTGATTTTACGTCCATCTGATACACTTTGATGTCTATGGAGCAAGCATAAGCCAATATCATTCTAATAGCTTCCATTTTGGCTACTGGTGCATATGTTTCTTCAAAATCTATTCCTTCGATCTGAGCATATCCTTTACAAACCAATCGAGCCTCGTTTCTGATCACTTGTCCGTCTTCATTCATTTTGTTTCTGAAAACCCACTTTGTGCCAATTACATTCTTGTTACTTGGTTTAGGAACAAGTTCCCAAGTTTCATTCTTCTCAAGTTGATCTAGTTCCTCTTCCATAGCTTTGACCCACTGCTCAACTCTACTGGCCTCTACAAAAGTTCCTGGTTTAGTTCTAGACAAGAGAGAGAAGTGTACCTGCTCATTTCCTTCGATTGTCTTCTTCTAGTTCCTATTCTGGCATCCTTATCACCAATAATCCGATCTGATGGATGAATCTTCTGGTACCAGTTCTTAGGTGTCGTTTGATCCTTCTGTTCTTCTTGTTCGACAGTTGTTCGTCATCTAGTTGTTCTTCCATTTTAATTTTCTTCACTTCTTTTTTATCGGAAACTTCCTCTTCTTCATCGTCTGATTCTTCTGAGTCTTCTTTGGATGATGTTAGCCTGCCCTCATCTATTTTCACGTTGATGCTTTCGATCACCTTGTCTAATCTCAAATTGTAGCATTTGTAAGCATTCCTCTTGGATGAATATCCAATGAATATGCCCTCGTCTACTCGAGAGTCAAATTTTCCAATATTTTTATCTTCTCTTTTGATATAGCGCTTTCTTCCAAATATTCTGAAGTGTTGTACATTTGTCGCTCTTCCAGTCCATAGCTCGTAGGGAGTTTTATCATTTTTGTTTCTTAGTAATCCTCTGTTCAAGATGTGTACTGTTGTATGAACTACGTGTCCCAAAAATTTGTCATTCAACTTGGACTCATTCAACATGGTTTGAGCCATCTCCATTACTGATCTATTCTTTCTTTCGGCAACTCCATTTTGCTGAGGTGTTCTGGCTTACTGAAAATTGTCTCTTTATTCCATGCTCTTCAAAGTACTTGTTGAATTCATCTGAAATTAATTCTCCACCGTTGTCGGATCTGAGGCACTTGATTCGTGATCCTGTTTCATTCTCAACCAGTTCCTTGAACGTTTTGAAACATCCAAATGCTTATGACTTCCTATTGAGAAGACATACCCATGTCATCCTGGTATAGTCATCAATAAGTAGCACGAAATATTTTTCACCATTCAGTCCTTTGCCCTTGGTTGGTCCACATAGGTCAGTGTGAACGAGCTCCAAAGGTTTTGTAGAAGAATGCTCTTTTGTCTTGAAATGTACTCTTGTTTGTTTTCCATGTTGACACTGTTCACCTATAGAGTTAGCGAGATTTGTGACTTCCAGCGTGTTTTGAACTGCTTGGTTTTTGTAGATTTTAACCAAATTGTCAAAAATGTATATGCCCCATTCTTCTATGCCAAAGCCATCTTTCATCTTCTTTTCCCAAGTGACATTTCTCAAACTCAATCTCATCCAACGCGTATATGTTGTTGGGAGTCCTAGTGGTTGTGGCTACTAACTTTCCTGATACTTGCTTCCTGAGTTTGCATGCTTTTGAGTTGAAGGTGAGTTCATGTCCTTAATCACACATCTGACTGGCGCTTAGCAAATTATGCTTCATGTTGTCTACAAGCAAGACATTTTCAGCCAGGGAGTTTTCACTTCCGAGCTTCACTGTGCCCTTTCCCAATACTTTTGTTGAATTTGTATTCCCAAAAGATACAGATCCTTTATCTATTTCAATATTGACAAAAGCACTTTTGTTACCCGTCATATGCTTGGAGCAACCACTATCAACATACCATTCACCAAAGCTATAATTCTGAGCTTGAAGAGCAATTCCACATTCGTAGTTCTTGCGTCTGATCCATACCTTGTTGGACATTTCCTCATTTCTTACTGTTGGTATCTTCATTCTACAATCTTTGGCTATATGTCCAAAGTTGTTACACTTGTAACATTCTATTTCCGATCTCAAGGGACCAAATCTGTTACTATATTGTGGTCTTCTAAGGCTTGCAAGGTTATTCCTTGTCTCAAAGTTTCTTCTTTGAAAACAATTTACAGCATTGTGTCCAAATCTTCCACATGTAAAACAATGCCCATAAAAGAGGTATCCATACCTGGAAACATATGAAGGAGGTACTTTTCTAAGATCTGGTATTTCTACTGTCCCTATTTCTGATAAGGTTTGTTCTGGATGGCATTCGATCTCTTCTACATTTGTGGAGTCCTTGACAACTTGTGCATAACTTCTTGGCTTCTCTTCGTTACCTGTCATCATTGAGCTTGAGGCCTCATCAGTATTCTGCTTGTATCCTATACCGGTCTTGTCGAAGAATAGCTTCTGATTGCTGAAGATTTCTTCTAGAATCTTGGAGTTGTTCTCATAACTCTTGCTGATTTCTTTTGTCTGTAATTTTGTCTTCAGAGATACTATCTCAACCTCGTGATTTTCTTTTTCTTTCACACTTGCCATCAATTGTTCAGTAAGAGAGTCTTCAATTCTTTTGGCTTCTTCCAGTTTGACCTTTAAGTCAGCAATGATTTGTTCAAACCTTTGTGCCTCTTCCTTAAGTACCATGTTCTCCTTCCTGACTTTCTTCAACTCTTTCAAGGCACTTATAAGTTTTGCTTCGAGATCTACTTCACCTTCATCCTCAGATTCTTCATCACCATTAGGATCCTCATTTGAATTAATTTCCATGAAGAGAACCTTGTTTGGTTCGCCATCATCATCAGAGTCACTGCCATTGTCATTGTCGGAGTCACCACTGGATGAGTTATTGTCCCTTTTTGTATAGAGACTTTCTTCTTTGCAAACTTCCCTCTGTTCTTATTCTTGTAATTATTGTACTTCTTGTAGGGTTTGAAACTGTCATCTTCATCACTATCTGAGTTCTTTGCATACAAACATTTAGAAGCAAAATGACTTATCTTTCCACATGAAAAACATTTAAGATGTAACTTGACTTATGTCTTCGTCTTCATTCATCCTTAGTTCTTCAAATTGTCCTATGTATGTTTGAAGTTTGGCTTCCTTGACTTTGTTATCTCCTTCATATGCGGTTTGGAGTTTGTCCCACATTTCCTTTGCAGAGAGGCAGTGCATCACTTTGTTAAAGACAGGTTCATTTATCACACCTAGAAGGTGATTTCTAGCCTTCGAGTTGTTGTTGTATTGAGCCAACTCAACTGCATCTGTTGGTAAGGTCTGTGGTACCTTGTACCCAGTCTCAATACTTTGCCATATTTCCATTCCTTGAGCTTCTATGAAGGCTCTCATCCTTAAACTCCAGAATGCATAGTTGCTTCCATCAAACAAGGGTGTTCCAATTTTGCTTTGTTTAGCAAACTTGCCCATGATTTCCTTCCAGCAGTTAGTCTGTTCTGAAGGAACCTGCTTTGATACCAATTGTTGAAATACTGTGAGGGGGGTGAATCAGTATTTATAAAAACTTTAATCAAAAGCAACTTGTTTATCACCAATCACAACATATCATCAATGTATATGAAAATAACAAGTTGCACAGTACACAATAAGTTTTGACGTGGAAACCCAAGTCCTGGGGGTAAAACCACAGAAGCCTTTCTAAAATAGTTTTCCAGAAATAACTGGAAGGAGGCAACAACCTCCTTATTACAAAGACTTCAATTTTCCAACTACAACTGGAAGGAGGCTACAACCCCCTTATTTACAGGCTACAACCTGAAGGAAGCTTCAACTCCCTAGTTCTTTGGCTACAACCGAAAGGAGGCTACGACCTCCTTTCCTTGCCCCGTCCTACCACCCAAATAAGAAGGAGATTACCGAACCTATGGACCTGCTGCAGATGGAGATCTCAACCTTTGCTACAAGGCTGAAGATGGAAGCCTACAGAGGACGACAAGCTCATAGATGGGTGCAAGAGAAACTTTTAACAAAGTTTGAAATATAGGATCTCGGTATCCAATGACCTTGAGGGATGACATAGATGGATACATAGAATATCAGTTGCAAAGGAGGATACCTGTAACTCCAATATAGAATGACCTGATGCAAAAGGTACAAGATGCAGAGGGAGTGACTACAGAAGATCTCAGAGTTCAAGAATCTTGACATGATTCTTGGGATTAGAAGTGTGGTAGAATCCAAAGGAGATTCTTCCCTAACTAAGGAAAATGTGTGGTCGAGATGTTGGATTGCTAAGGTACACCGATGGCATCAAACTTGAAGTTGTTGTGTGATCTTACTTCAGAGACAGTTGATGCCACAATCTACAGGCAGATGATTGGTTCCTTGATGACAAGAATGAGGTCGGATATATGCTTTGCGATGAATACCTGGAGCCAGTACATGGTGGAGTCAAGACATGTTCACATGGTTGCGGCAAAGCATGTGTTGAGGTACCTTGAGGGTACAAATGAGTATGGCCTCAAATATGCAAGATATTAGAGGATCTACCTACAGGATATGTTGACTCTGATTAAGCTGGTAGTGCTACAAATAAGAAGAGCACTTCAGGGTGTTGCTTAAGCTTGAGGTCTGGCATGATTTCTTGGTACAACAAGAAGCAGACGAGCGTAGCACTGAGTACAACTGAGGCAAAGGATATTGCAACTTGTTCAGCAAGTTGTGAGGCAATGTGGCTTCAGAAGCTACTTGAGGGATCGTTCGATGTCAAGTTAGAGACGACTTGTGTGTCGGAGCGCATCGAGATCAAGTATCACTATATCACGGATATGGTGCAGAGAGAAGCAGTGAAGCTCCAGTATGTGGCGATAGACGAACAAATCACCGATGTGTTGACCAAGTCGTTAACCAAAGTGAAGTTCGAATACTTCAAAGAGAAGCTTGGTGTCATCCAGATTGAGGTCCCTAGAAAGAGGGAGTGATGAGATCTCGCATGGTGGAAGACATAGGTGGTCCTCGGGACGTAATGCACCTAGGCTACTCCTCATTGTGCTCCCATGTTGGAGATGATGAGAGACCGAAAGACATAGATGCACTAGAGTGAGTTCTCGCATGGTGGAAGACGCATGTGGTCCTTGGGACGTTATGCACCTCGGGTGCTCTTGGATATGCTTCCATGCTGGATATGATGAGAAGTCCACCGATCACAAAGACACTTGGTGTGCACCTAGGTTGTTCTCGCATGGTTGAAGACGTAGGTGGTCCTTGGGACATAATGCACCTAGGGTGCTCCTGGCATGCTCCCATGCTGGTAGACACGGGTTGATCGTGGAGAGATGTAATGCAACTTGGGTGCTCCTAGGTTGTTCTCGCATGGTGGAAGATGCAAGTGGTCCTTGGGATGTAATGCACTTGGGGTGCTCCTGGCATGCTCCCATGCTGGTAAAAGCAAGTGGTCTGTTGGACATGAGGTGTGCATCTGGGCTACTCTCTGTGTGTGATGATGAGATGATCTGGATACGACAAGATGACATTAGGAGACGTAGATGATTGCAGTGGCAATGTAATGTTTGGTCCTGGGTTGTATCTACGTGATGGCTTGCTCGTGGAGATGATGAAGACCTAGATTTGAGCTAGGCCTGCAGGACTGACACTGCAGAGTTCTAAATTCAATATGAAACAGGACTGACCCTGCGAAGGCATCCAGTATGAAACAAGACTGGCACTGTGAGGTCCATTCAGCATGAAAAAAGGATGGCACTGTATGGTTATGATTGATGAAGTCCTAAATGGGATCTAGGCCTATATCTAGCATGAAACAAGGTTGGCTCTGTAGAAACTTTTGAGGACAGATAGCTTCGAAAGATGTCACTAGTCAATGGTCGACAAGATGAGAATTGATGCAGTAGAGATGATGATCCAGTGATGATGATCCAGCGATGATGATCCAAAGATGATGATGCAACAGAGATGATGATCCAGCAATGATGATCCAGAGATGATGATGCAGCAAAGATGATGATCCAGCGATGATGTCCAGAGACTGTGCCCAGTTGTGACAATGACAAGTCGAGAGAATACCTTCCTAGTTAAGAGGGAGTGTTGTTGAGAATGTAACTTCGGAAGATATTCTATTGTATTTTATTGTACCTCCTTCAGAGATGTTTTTCCTCTATTAGGGGATGTCATTATTGTAATTAGTCATGTAAAAGTCATGAGGTAAAACCTTCGTTGTAAGTCGGGGCAATAGTACCCCATAAGAAATTATATAAAATGTATTTTGAGTCTTCCTAGGTAGGTCGGACCCAATTAGAGAACCTAGTCAACCTAGTTAGGTAAGTATGTCACACAACTGAAGAATATAAATAGGGAGGCGCCCTCCCTTATTTATACACACTCACTTGATTCACAAAAGAGAGAGAGAGACAAGTGCACTGGAGTGAGAAGAAGTTGACGAAGATATCTTTTCTCTAGGTATTTTATTTTGGTTTGATATTGTACATAGTGACAAAACTATTCTAAAGAAGTTTGGGGTTTTCTCCTTTATGGTTACCTCAAGGAAAATCTGTGTGTTCTTGTGTATTGTTGTGCTTGTCTATCTTTCAGTTAAAGATCCTAATCAAATTGAATTAAGGTAAAAACTCTAAAATGTACACCTCCGTAGACTTTAGCAATCAAATCGTTGTGTGTAGGGATCCCTTGTCCCACAAACAAGGGGGGTCTCATACACCAATTTGGTGTATGGCTTGGATGTGTGACCTTAAAATTATATTATTATTATTATTATTATCAGGTTGATTGGTCCTTCCTTTCTAAGATGATGACTTGCCTAGGCTTTGGCCCTAACTATGGGGGTATGGTGAACACTGTGTTCTCCAATGCCTCTGCCTTTGTGTCTATCAATAAAGCTTTGTCCCCTTAGATTTCCTTACACCTATTTGTTAGGCATGGATGCCCTCTGGCACCATATTTATATGTGTTGATTGTAGATGCCTTGGGGTATTTGTTTAAGGTGACATGCATAGCTAGTCAAATTAGGGGTATCACACTTCCAAATGGTTTTGAGATGGTTAGTAACAATTTCGTGGATGACTCCCTCTAATCTATGAGTGTGATTAGGGTTCAATACAAGGGACCTTCTTTTTTAGACACTTTTTGCAAGGGTTCTAGTGCCATTGTGAGTCCTCATAAAATTGACTTTTGGATGATTGGGATGAATTTTCCTCCAGCATGGATTTCGATGGCCTAGTCTTATATTTGTCCAAGGGTGATTGTCAAATATCCTGGTATTTTGTTTGAGACAAGTTTTACGCTAATGGCCATTTGGGATCTGTGTCTTCAAAGATTACAAAGTAAACCTCATAGTTGGTTCCATAAGGACCTTCCCTTAGCAGGAAAATTAACGGTTGTGGGCCATATTCTTCAAACTTCCCATGCATATTATGTGTCTTATTGGTTTCCCAATAGAGTATAATTCCGTTGGCTAGAACATATTCTAAGGTCGTACCTGTGGTCTAAAGTATGGAGGTTCTAGAGGTCTCCTTTCGTTTGCATGGGATGTCTACACCATCCCTAAGGATAAAGGGGGCCTAGGCTTGATTGATGTTGCAACACAGGGCAGTATTTTGGTGGTAAAGTGGGTGATGAGATGTTTTGAGGGCTCAACGCCTTGGTAGGTCCTGTTCAAACAACAAATGCTCTCTATGTAGCATATTGGAAAGGTATGTGTGTGTTTCAATATCTGTGATATCATCTCTTCCCCATCATTGTTTTAGGTTGATGGATCCATCCTATTTAGCAGTATCTGGGCACCTTGGTGATCGATGGTAGGCTTGGTCTGTTTATAGTGGGAGGGAAATAAGGCAGGGTGGGATCTTGCCTCTCGCTCGTTTTAGAGCCGGCATGATCAAGGGGTTTGTGTAGCTAAGATACCACACTTTCAGATGCATTTTCTGAGTCGAAAGGGCATCTTCTATTGGCGTGATTTATGGAGCCCTTGGGCTTCTTCATGGAAGAAGTGGAGATCACTTGCTTAAGGATTTGAAATCTTGGCCCCTGATCATCCCTTAGTCATGAAGTTGTGTGCCTTTATCCCAAAGTTTGAACTCTTTAAGTTGAATATTGGTATGCCTAGGAATTTTTGGAGGGGTTCGTGGTGGAGCTTTGGTGCCCCAATGCTACAATATGATTCTCACCATCTCTATTTTGCACTTCATCAAAGGCACAGCCTCTCGTCGGTGCTCAATGCAAGATGGGCTATCTTTGATCTAGAGGCTTGTTAGTCCATCGTCTTCACAATTTGTGGTCGGTACGGCTTTCGTATAAGCTACATTATTTTGCATGGTTGGTAATATATCAGGGGATCCCATCCAAGGCCAAGTTGGCTAAGACTAGCCTCTCAAATGGCCTTTGCCCTGTGTGTAGCCAGTCGATGATAGTCAAGCATGTCTTTTGGGACTTCTGACTTACTAGACAATGCTAGAACTTTGTTGAGTATCAACATCTCAACTTGTTTCAAAATAAGTTGTATTGGCAGGCAACATTGTTTAGGGATGGTGGGTCGCTTGAGCAAGATTCATTTGTCGATCTTTGGCATTGCCTACGAATTCCCCCGCTTTTTGTGATAAGGAAGCTCAAGTGTAAGTATGTGTTTGATCAAGAGATGAGTTATGTGACTGCTTTTATTGCTTTATGGAAAGACTAGGAACGTCAACAATTGTTGGTTGAGGGTGCATTGTGTTAAAGTTTTGGGTTAGATTAGGGTTTTTCAAAAATTAACAACTTTGCACATCACTTCAGTCTACTACTTAGACGAAGTAAGGTATAACAGTGGTAACATAAGATAAATTTCAAGATGCAGGACAATACAATAGTAACACTGAACAAAATTCCAACATAGTGCTAGATGCAAACTAGTAAGACAAATTAGAACATAAATTTTCATCTCTTTCAACTTTAGCACTCCTCAATGGTCCCTGTACTAAAGTTGGTCCTTGAGATGCAAGAGACAGTAGCAGTAGTACCATGTAAAACATACTAATGAATCAACAACTAAAGAGCAGCGATAATGAACTGTAACAATGTTGATTTAGATCTGATTTGGATTTGCCTTATACTCATATACTTTTAGGATCAGATTTTGTCACTGAAAGGACAAGCTACCAAAAGGAACAGATGACATACCTTGAGAGAGAGAGAGTTAGATTGTTGTAGATTAACGTTAAACACATACAGTGGTAAACAAGTTACCTCAGTCATCAAGTGTGAAGACCCTTGTCAATTAGGGCTTAACACAACCACAACTCAATTCAAGATAGGCTGCAAACAAGTTAAGGCCAAAGAGGTAAGGTCAAATCAGCCATGGCTTAGCTAGAAGAGGTTACCACAGTTCACATTAAGGCTGAGGGAGATCATCGCAATCCATAGCCCAGCTAGGATAGATCAACACAGTCACAGTCACATCCCACTAGTATATATAGTCACAACTAACTAGTATACACAGTCACAACCAAAACTTGGAAGAACACACAGTCCCACACAGACCACGAATCAGGTGTATAAGGTCACGGCTCAGCAGGATACATAGTCCACGGATCAGCCCATAAGGTCACAACTCAGCAAGAAGACAATGCACAGTCCATAAATCAACTCATAAGGTCACGGCTCAGCTAGAAGACAATACACAATCCATAGATCAACCCATAAGGTCACAGCCCAGTTGGAAGAGCACTACATAGTCCATAGATCAGCCCATAAGGTCACCTAAAATAGACGTGGACTATTCCATAAGAAAATAGGAGCAACAAGAAATCAAAACGTCCACCCAAAGCAGCAGAAACCCTAGGCGTCAAGCACAAACCAGTAAAGGATCAGATCTGAGCTTCTTCTCATGTCAAGACACTTGCTAGAAATGGAGAAGTGAAACTTATTTATAATCTTGACAAGCCTTCTAGAAAGGTCACTTAGGCAATCCTAGGTTTTAGGATGGTCAAACATAGAATAAAGTTAAGAGAACCTAGTGTTGAAATTTGAGGGTTAGGTTCAAATTTAAATTCAATGCATAAATAGAACAAGGTTAGATTCAAAATATAGTACTTCTTTCAATAAATTTGATCTGCAATAAAATTAAACAAAATTTTTATCTCTTTCAACTTTAACGCTCTGTTGATCACTGCGTTAAAGTTGGTCCTTCAGAAAATGTTATGTACAGTAAAATAATAAATAATGTTCAGTAGATGTCAACAGTAAAGAATCATAACCAATATTTGAATCAGCCTTATATTCAAATATTTCTGATTTGATCTTGCCACCGAAGAGATAAGTCAACTACCCAAACAATTTACGTACCTTGAGAGAGAGCCTATGCTGACAAAGAACACCCAGTCATGATGAGTAAGGATGTAGTAACATAGTGCAGAGACACACTATCATACCTTACACAGTCATGCTTTCACAATCAAGTTGAAAAGACTACAATCCACACATAAACTGAAACTCACAGTCACGTTGGAGAAGGCCCATAGTCCACACGAGAATAATAGGCTCACGATCACAGTGGAGAAGACCCACAGTTCACACTAGAGTAACAGGCTCACGGTCACGGTGGAGGAAAACCACAGTCCACACTACAATACAGGCTCATGATCACGGTGGAGGAAAACAACAGTCCACACTACAATACAGGCTCACGGTCACAGTGGAGAAGACCCACAGTTCACACTAGAGTAATAGGCCCACAGTCATGCTGAAGGAAAACCACAGTCCACACTACAATACAGGCTCGCAATCACAATAGAGGAAAACCACAATCCACACTAAAGTATAGGATCACGATCATTGTGGAGGAAAACAATAGTCCACACTACAGTATAGGCTCACGATCGCGGTGGAGGAAAACCACAATCCACACTACAATACAGGCTCACGATCACAATGGATGGTCACAGAAGGATCACGCAGAGCAGACGGGATAGACCTAGTGCTGCAGTAAACAAACACGCCAAGCAGTCAAAGGTAAGACACGCGGGAAGTGAGGAACACAGGATGAGATCTCAGTCACACGGACGCAGAGATGTGAACACGGGATAGTTCCAATCACGGTCAGCAGCAGCAGTTGCAAAGAAGAGTCACGTGAGACAAGGAGTCGCAATCAGCAGCAGCCGCGGGATGAAAAACATTCACGCAGAGATAGATAGGTAAGTGAAGTAACTTAATGGATGATTTAAAAGGAAGAATAACCTTTTCCTTCTATAAGGTAGGGAAGTTAAACAAAACAAACATTAGGTTGACTTAGGATAAGATAAAGTGGTCCAAAAAGTAGAACCATAAATAAAGTGGTCCAAAGTAAAATAAAAGGTCAAAAGGTCCTTATTAATAATATTAATAAAACCATAAAGTAAACATTTAATGATTTTATAATAAAGTCATAAAGTAAATGGTCCAACCAAAAGATAAAAAGAACTTAGGTAGGTGTACCAAATGAACCCATAAGGTAAGAGTCGTCATAACAAAGATACACACACCATAAGAGTGCTAGGACCAAGTAAGATAAAGGACCATGAGTCAACAAGGGGCCCACAATAAAACAACTTACAAATCCACAAGATCAAGGTGAACCTTAAGAGTGGACAAACATTTACCTATAGGACCAACAAGACCAAGGACTTTGATCTTTTATCTCTCTCAAGGTACATTGTTTTATATATTTTGTCATCACTGTATAAGGGAAAGATCCAAACCGGATGGTACGATCCTTTGGTCCTCAATACTGCTCCTAAGGGTTAGGTGCTAGTGACATCATCAAGGGGTGGCCAGTCCCTTGAGAAGCAACCTAGGAGTAACGATTAGGAGAGAGGACATCACACATCATCATCTTCCATTCTTAAAGAATGGCTCTCAGCCCTAGGCCGAGTTTCAGTCCCAAACTGAATCATGTTGATCAACCTCTGGACCCCGACCGGGTCCTCCATTCTCCCGGAGAATGGTCCTCAATTACTAAGTTGAGCTTCAGTCCCAAATTGAAAGTTGATCAACTATGTGCAGGACCAACTTCGACATCGTGTCCCTGGTCCCAGACCAGAATATGTCTCTGCCTCTACCTGCAGGATCTACTTGGACATCGTGTCCCTGGTCTCAGACCAGAATACCCTAGAGGCACACAAGGGCCCTAGCCACATGCTAGGGGCTTTGCCATGGCATCAACCTACTTGGTCCCAAACCAAGAACCCCAGGAGACTATTGGGGGCCCTAGGGTACCTTCTAGGGTCTTAATTTGCCCTAATTAAATGACTAGGGTACCATCCTCTCTGAGAATGGGACTCGCTGCTGCACTAATTTTAACACTTAGGATAGGGTACCAATGGTCCAAAAATAAAAACCATAAAATTAAGTTGACTCATGATAGGGCACCANTAAGTTGACTTAGGATAGGGTACCAATGGTCCAAAAATAAAAACCATAAAATTAAGTTGACTTAGGATAGGGTACCAATGGTCCAAAAATAAAAACCATAATATTAATTTGACTTAGGATAGGGTACCAATGGGGAGAGCCCTTCAAGATACCTTCAAACACCAAACAAGCAAATGCCAAATACCCTTCTACAACCTTTATATCAGAAATCAGTGCCTTAAATGGAGTCAGTAATCAATGCACGAAGACACAGAGATAATAAGGTAGGAGTTAAGTTAGTCCTGTGAACTACTATCAGCAGAATATTCACTCTTTAAGGACAATTCTGCAAACAGACCAGACTTACAAAGGGCAGAGATAAACATCCACTGTAACCAACTTTCTGCCACTTAAAACGGTAATTATCAGCACCTAGAAACAACTTTAACAGCACAGAAAAACTCTTCCTTATGGAAAGATAATCACGTGGATAGGGCGAATTTATTGACCCAGTCAAAGCTGTAAATAAGCTTTGCCCTAGATCTGCGTTTTGACAGTCAACAGGGAGGTTTAGCAGCTGCACGTGTTCCAATGAGGGAGATTAAGAAGCCCTTCAAGATTTGTGGACAATTCAACTATGGCACAATAGCTTCATGGATCAGAATTTCAAATTTTCCAATATTTTCTGAGTTTTGAATTTTCTTGATCACTACCAAAACTATAACTCAAATCTCTGGTGTTAGTTTTGAGCCTGCCACAATGTTATCTTCTTCAAATCCAACCTGTGCATTATAAGAGGATATCTAATTCATTGAGAATATGCCCCCTCTTATTCGAGAGCCGACTCAAAGGTCTAAAGCAGTGGAGTAATCCTCCACATCTGCGTCGGCAGTGTTCCTATGCAAAGCAGGTACAACTTGGGGGGCAACAACTAAACAAAAAAATGCAATCTATTCTAATTATGGAATAAGCATAAACAAAACAAAAGTTGCCAAAATTAGATAAGTTGTTGAAGATCGACTTCCAAGTTCCAACAATCTATACCAATCAACTACGCCTCTTTTGGAGGTTTCTCTAGTGCATCCTCAACCTATATAGATCCGCAACTACAAACTAGTGCACAGCTATTGGAGAAGACACTTTCGGAGTAACATTCTAACACTCCATACATTTCGCACTTCACGAGGGAGTTGCCCCTATAAGCACCAAGTCAATGACCCAATACTCTTCCTACTTCGGCCAATGTTGCACTCACTTCAACCGCGAAGCATAATAATTTGCATCCTTCTCAAGAACCCATGTTCATGTTGCACCTCATCCCAGGATATGGAGATTATATTTTCTGCACATTCTGCACATGTGCCTCAACATCAATGATTACCTAAGTTCTTTATTGGGGAAAACATTTATTCTTCCAATAGCTACAATTGCGTAGCATCTGTTGCACATAGTCACAATTCAATAGACAATCTCCTTGCGATACACCAACAAGCATCCAATCAATACATAAATCCTACAAAATATAATGTCCTTTGCTAGAAAACACGTACCATCTACAGAAATCGGAAAAAAAATCCTCTCAGTTGGGAGGAATTGATAAGACTTAGTACCTAGTACCTAGTGGACTTAATCCAAATCTGTGTATTATATTTGCATTTATGATTTTACTCATTCCTACCATATGTTTTGCAGTTCACATACCTGAATTGTAAATACTTCATATGTGACGTGGTCATAGATGATCACTCACCTAAATATCTTCTTTGCAAGTGTAACCCTGTGAGACTTGGTCAAAGATAATCGTTCTCCACCAATTTTGTATTTCCATAAATACATAATACAATATAGCGTACAAATATGTATAGTTTCAGCAATCTCCTTTTGAGTACTTGCATCCTTAGTGTGTTTCGTCCCTTGTGAAAATTTCCATATTATTGTCATTGTGTTCAAATCACAAATATCATAGTTTGCATGTCACGTTTGTCATAAGCATCTTCCAAATTAAATCAACAAGGTCCTCCAAAGATCCATTCTTGAGCCCTTGTATTCCTCCCAGAATGTGAAGTGGAAAGAGTCTCCATGTAGCTTGTTAATGCTTACCTTGAAAGCTACACTAGATTCTTTAATGTTGAGCTAGATATTACCATTGACACAACCCTTTTATTCTCCTTGGAATTTCTGAGATATGTTAATGGAGCTGGCTAATCTTTAGACCATTTGCACCTTTTCAGGCAAGTTTGGCCGGAATCCGGCAACACAATTTGTTGTTGAAAATGAGATTTCCAGTGTAAAATTGCAATTTTTATTGCAGAAATGGATTCAGGACCCTCGATTACCCTTGAGGCACCCAGTTTATGCAATTCCAATCACTGAAAACTACCCTTTGAACAATTTCCGCCAGATTTTGGCCAGCAAACTCGCCGGATTTTAGGTGCAAATGGTCTAGAGTTTAGCTTACTCCTATGTTAATAATCTCCACTTCAAATATCAAGTGAACTCTCCTTCAATAGCATCGAAAACCATTAGACCCCTAGCATTCACTACGTGCAATCTATCCAAAAATATAATTGTGTGAGCTAATTTCTGAGGTCTTCAGTTTTGTCTTCCACACTGCAATTTTCGGTTCAAACTCTCTCTCATAGTGAATAAATAATATTTTCAATCAATTTTCTCGGTTTTATCCTTGACTAAAATAACTCTAGTTATCTGTTTTCTATTAACTCTGTCTCTAGTTATCTGTTTTCTATGGAATTGGCCACTTTTCCAGTGACTAACCTTATTTAAGTATATGGTGTCAACAAGGGGGCTAAAAAAGAAGAATCTAAGAAACCCCAAAAAGAATAGACTATTTCATTGAGCCAATAAGATGCCACCACATAAAGGCATTAACCCAGCCTTATCTGATACAATTAAGGGAAAACAAAATGTCAGATCAGATCCTGGTCTTTCCAACAAAAGGTATAACCTAATGGCAGTGATCCAGCCAAACTTACAAGACCATATGGCACAAATTCTAGACCAAAATGAACAAGAAGCCTCAGTTTCATAAGACCGGGACTACTTTCTTACATTATAGCTACTCAAGTCCTCATATTGTATCTTCCTGCTCGTTGTTGTGATTATATCAAAAGAATTAATGTCTTTCAAGGAATGTGTGAAAGCGTTAGTATAAAAATACCAACGTTGACCTTTTTGTGGAATAATAATAGTAAAAAGTTTGTTTCTCGTACTTTAAAACTCTAAATCCTGTGTGCTAATCGGTACATTCAAACATAGATAAGGGGCTATGCAACAAACAAGTTTTATCCTTTTTACGATTATGCGTTGAGACTCGAAGATTAAGCACACAATTTTGAGGTGCATCTTTTAACATCTCTTACAATGTTATACCTAAGAATGTCATTTAAATTTCAAGTGACAAGAAATTCACGGTCAGATCGAATGTCAGATTCTGTTCAAATTGAAACCATACTCAATATTAGAAGCTAAATGAGAAATGTATTAAACCTAACAACAAATTTAAAAAACGATGAAAATTAAGGCTGCACTTCATTTTCAAGTTGCTGATGACCTATGCACAAGTTTAAAATTGTCAAAAGAATCTATCAAAATTTTAACTTGGCGCCTCTTCTAAACAAGCACTAATTCAGACATCGAGTTAAACTAATCCCATACCATCGAGTAATCCAGGAACTTGCCCGCCCTTGGCTGGATGCACCGAAAAAAAGAGAGAGAAAACTGCATGTGACAACTTACATGAAAACAGAGTTCCACAACAAGCTAATCATACCTACCGACCTGTTTCAAGCTGCATATGATTCGTTTCGCACTCCTGATCTACTCTGCTTTCTGAACCCTACCTAATCAAATAACGTTTAACAGCATGTAAGAAGAATTTTAAACCTCTGCTCCTCAAATTGTTCGTTGCCATCTTTGGGGAGGGACTCTTAGTACTAGGCAATCCGTTTATCTTCGTTGACCAGATATCCGTCTACAGCTAAGCACTATAAAACCTTTATAAGGACCCAGTACAACAAACTGGTTCAAGCAGATTGGTTGGACTGTTGATCCTTATCCTGGTCCAGCAACTTGGTCTTCTCTTCTTGTAATAAGGGTTGCGGCGGATCCACTTTTTGAGAACCAGTTAGTCTAGCCAAGACTACGAAAGACATTCCCCCAAGCACGTTATTCAGACACCGAAGCACAACCACAGAAGTCCTGAAAACAAAAGGAGGAAGTCCTTTCGCAAGCAAATATTCAATGCCATTCAGAGTTTGGTACCTAAAATTGCTGCTTACGCCCATGTGAAGAGCCCATGTAGATGCATTCAACAATGTGGGGGGTGGCTTGTTTGGGGTCTCAAAGTTGGGATCCATCTTCTTTCTGATACTAATCAATGTATTGGACAATGCAGTCCCTACAAGGCCTGCAGCAAACCCAACAACTGCAAACACGGTACCCTTGTAAACGAAGGTACCCAATCTCTCTAGGACACTATAGGGTCCTGTCTCAAACATGTGGCTTGTCGGACAGCTCGAAAAAATACCAGGGAGAGCTTCTGCTGCTGACATGGCAGACGATGAGGGAGCCAGCAAGTACATCAAGACAAAATTGAGGATGCAACCAACAACAAGAGTAGAAAACACAAAGTCCAGCTCATTCAAACCAAAGTTAGGCCTGGATGCCATGTCACCAAGGACGCATGCACTTACCCCTACTAACTCCTCCATTAGGACCTTGAATGGGAACTGTGGGTCTGCTTCTACTCTCGACTTCCACCCCTGTAAAAATGCAGCCAAAAGCCCACCTGTCATTTTTTCTCCGCCGCCATTGTCCTCTGAGTGGCCCGATGACTCCCCTCCGCCGCCGTGGCCACCACCACCACCCTTGTGGTTGTTGCTGTTGCCAATGCCAGACCCATTGCCTACGCCTCCACTAGCCTCGATCCTTGGAGCTGCCCACGTTCTGAAATCCCTTGCACTGCATGGATTGCCCCAGTGAAACTCATTTAAACCAAACTTCCGATCCTTGTTATTTGCGAAACTTCCAACTGAAAAAATGGGCAGGACATTCGAAACATTTTTCAGGCACTTAGTATCCAGTGCGCCCAAATCTGGATTTTTATCGTGTATTCTTGGGCTCACTGCTGGTGACAATGACGAAGCAAGGAAGCGCATCGACATCGACTGTGACATGGTAAAGAGATCAACCGGATATTCACCAGAACCAAAACCCTGCGTAAACTCCAGCGCCCAAAAACCTCGACGAATCCAACTAAAATCTCAGGGAAACCCACGGGAAAACGCGAACAAGACCCCGACTAACTTTATGAACAAAAACCGTTATAGACAGTACGAGACCCTCGACGGTACACACCGGAATTTGATTTAACATTCTAAAGCAGTCTGCTAAGCGAATTTAAAAGTATCAACCAAAAGTGGAAAATAGACAGTACGAGACTAAGCCTCGACGGTACATGCCGGAATTTGATTCAACATTCTAAAGCAGTCTGCTAAGCGAATTTAAAAGTATCAACCAAAAGTGGAAAACTAGGCAAAGATTATGCTTTAACTTCTTTTTTTAGGTAAATAATATGCACTTTACAAGGCGGGGGCGGAGGCTAAATATTTTATTTTTTTAAGTTTTAAGCATATTTTTTTATATTATATTCTTTTAATTTTTAGCATATTTTTTATCTTATTTTATTGAATTGAGTTGGAAATCTTTAAAAAAAATTAGAATCATATATCTTAGTTATAAAAATTAGCTAAAAAAATTGAATAATTCGGATGTCATTTGAAGAATCATTTATATTAGCTATAAAATTTGAATAATTTGGATGTTATTGGGTATTTGAGACTGTTGAATCTATGGATTCAAAATATAAATTAAACACTTCCAAATTTGAATCCATAAAGTCAAAAAAGAATAATAGATAGTACTCTTTAC
The DNA here is from genome assembly GCA_001517045.1 of Pseudotsuga menziesii. NCBI lineage: Eukaryota > Viridiplantae > Streptophyta > Pinopsida > Pinales > Pinaceae > Pseudotsuga > Pseudotsuga menziesii. Next base: position 242,737 of record LPNX010160368.1, on the reverse strand, counting down.
ACAACAACAACAACAAAAATTCACACCAAAAAACACAACTTGTTATTCCATGAAATCAAAGTTGCATCAAGCAATACATAAATAATGACCCATAGAAGAAAATAACAAAATCTTGTGATAAACATCATCCACCAATCCCCCATACAAAGATTCATAGAACACACCCAATTCTACAACACCAAAACATAACATATTGTCTTAAAAGTTGAGATAGTCCCAGGTATCATAGAAATGAAAATGCTTACCCAGTTCAGCCCAAACTTCCTGAAAGAAGAAATAATTACCAAAAATATGATTCACAAATTCCATATCGCCTTTGCATAATATACAAACACCAAGACCTATGAAACCCTCTTTTGAAGAGAAACCACGTCAAAATCATTTTGTGAAAGCACAACCATACAAAACATTTAACTTTTAGTGGACAATTCCATCGCCATAAAGCTATATTCAACCATCTTTAGTTGTCCTCCATTCCATCCTCCATAATAAGATTATAAGCCAACATAGCACTGACAAACCCACTCCTCTTATTGAAGTTTTATACCAACTTATCTTCATGATTGGATAGAATTATACCAGCCGTATTCAGATCAATCACAAAATTATCCCATTCATCTGCATATAAGCCAATCAAATTTAAGTCTCTTGAAGATAGCCAATAGTAATCTCCAAACTCCTGACTTTTTGCGACCTAATTAAGAACCAAAATATTTCTACTGTGTAATTCTACAATGAGACCATTGGACAGCTTGCAGTTTTCAGACAATCCAAGAAATGGATCGAAACCAAGAAAAAATCGAGTGTCACAGACAACAGACCAACATAGAGAGTGGTTTATAATGGGAAAAGACTTCAACAAACTACGCCAAATAACTGGTGAATTTTGACAATACTTGACTAGGGACCGAAACCAATGGATCAGGGAAGAACACTTCAAATACTTAACTTTTATAGTTTTTCCCCATAGGCCCTCATCAAATAAACTCTTAGCACATAAACCCTTATTGAACATGTTATCACATATACATTTTCAGCCAAGTTTCCATGATGCAGCATGTAGACTTGTCTATTTTTCTATTATGTGCTACTTTTACATGGGGTATCAGCATGGATATCTGCAGCTTCATTCCACTTCAAAGCCTTGTTCTTGATATTTTCCTTGCCAGGACTGAGATTTAGGAGTCCATTGAGATGATTTTGGTGATGATCTAGTTCATTAGAGCAGAGCAGTAGATCAAGAGTTGGTACACACAGTCACAGAGGGGCTTATTAGTTGGAGACAGATATACATGGTGAGATCAGGTATATTTCCTTGGTTTGGTTTTGCTCTATGATGTATCTCAGATACATGTGTTTGTCATGTTAGGATGATTATGGTGACATGTGCTTATATGTTTTATATTGCTCTAATTGTGTTATGATTAATCAAGGAATTCAATGTGGAGACTGTTGCCCATGTCATGCTCAAACAAAGTGTATACCTTAGTGCTAGGTTGGTTCCATGTCATTTGTGCTCGTCCATTCATATTCATTCATTTTTGTTATCCCATGACTAAGATTGATGGAGACTTGTGAGGTTGAAGACCATTTTCCTCATTATAACAACTATGAATGATAGACTCCATGTTGTTATGTGTCCTGGGATATGAAGTATGTGTCTTGGCGAGTATGGCTCGGTTCACAGGGTTGGTATCCTTAAGTCCTCAAAACGAGTGCTGGACCATAACAGTGTTGCTAAACACTAAAGCATCATAACGCATAAAAGCTATATCTAAAGGATGCAAAAGTATAAAATATTGAAAACGGTAGTCAATGGCCAAGAGGTTGAGCACTCATTCCTTGTATAGTGTAAGGCTCAATTTGCCCTCCACAGGGGCTCCAGGGAGAGGCAAACATGTCAAGGCTATGGACTGCTCATTGTCAGCGAGTCTAGGCCTTAGTCATTTACTGGAAGCCCAAAAGGATTTTCAGGGCACCTGCTCTTATAGGTTGGCTACCATCTTATGTAAATTATGAAAAATATTGAGAGGTCAATGGTCAAAGGATGAGCACTCACTCTTTGTATATTGTTCGTCTCAATGGTCCCCATAGGGCCACAGGGTGAGACTAGTCTAGAAAGACTAGGTCTTTGTCAGTATTGGAGCCCAGAAGGCTTCCAGGTCACTTGCCTTTGAAGGTTGACCTATGTTGCAATAAAGTTGCAAAGGAAATCTCGCTAGAGTATGAGGGAAGCATACCCAAGTACTTTACCCATCTGTGAGGCACCTCCATCCCTTATTGTTGTCTGTCATACATATGTCACCTTGGTAGAGTATATTGGTTATCAGGCGGATGGATCACTAAGTCAAAGTAAGTCAAAGTTATTGCCCCATTGCCTTAGCCTTGTTCTTCCATCATCACCCATCTATAGCACATTGATTACACTTTGTAAGTATGGCATGAGCAATCAGATTTCCAAAAGACTCTAAGATCTTTCAGAAGCAAAGGTATATTTTATTATTATTATTATTGTTGGTCACCATGATTATGAATAACTGACTCAAGTTGGGTTTTGATATACACCATTGAAGCATGTCTTACTTTGGAATGTGGCAGGATCATACTGGTACATATCTCACCTTGACTTTGGGTACTTTGACCTTGTGAACCTAGTTGACCAAGTCAATCACGGTTCCCAAGGCAATGACTCAAAAATACAACATGGTCTATATTTGTTCCAGACATGCCCAAGACCAATACTGTTTTCTCAGTTTTGAGAGTTTGGCCCCGATTCTCCATAAAAGTGATTATTATCACTTAATTATTGGCCAGATGATCATTTTTTATTCCAGATGGCAGTATGATTGGTTCTCCTAGAGCAAAGCAGTGTTCCAGGGGCTATGAGTAGTCACTTATGCCATTCTTCTATGTCTACATATCATCCCAAGCAGTCAGTTTGCCCCAGTTTGCACCCTAGACGGAGTTATGATGGATTTATCAGTTTCCAGAGATTGTACCACCAAAAAATGAAGAATAATAATCCCAAACAAAAATCTCTTTATTGCATCATGGAAGTATGTATGTTGCATCATGGAAGCCTGGCTGAAAATGTATATGTGATAACATTTGGCTCCAACTGGGACAAGTGATCTAATGAAGAGAGTTCTTGAGAACCTCAGAGATCTCTAGTCCGCAACACCATCAACTACAAGCAATCCATCATATCCTAGTGCATCCAACATTCTGCTTCCTCTCCAAGTATTTACCTATGACCTACACACATGGAGGCAAGAAAAACCGGAGCAACATGTATGGGAAAAATATGTGTGTAAAACAAAGTGACAAGAAATAAATGTTGAAGTAAAAATGTTGAAATGTAAATTCTAATATACTCAATATAAATGCAGAAGAAATATATCAAACATAGAAGACTCATGCATCAATCAGACAAAATACAAACTCAATTACAGCTTAGAGAGCTTATTTAATCCTACCTACCCTACTCTAACCAATTAGGAAAGTGCTAAGTAAAATGGTAGATCCAATGTAACCACTTGCTAAAATGATCAATTGTTCTTTCTTTATAGTTAATGACCCAACAAGCCAGAGATGGTTTAGAAGCAACGTATATGAAAATTGAAACCATTCTAACTTGTTGTTTGAAATTCAAAGAAAGACATGGAATGAAATCATGCCAAGGCTGAAATTGACTTTTGAGAACCTTATCCATCAAGATACCGATAGGATCATAAAAAAATGCAAACTTGTTCTTGATGGAAGAAGACAATATGATTCATGATTCAGCCACTTCAAACAATTCTTTGTTCTCTCCTCTACGTGAGCAGGCCACTCAATTCTATTCACTCCGGAACAAAAAATAAATAAAAAATAAATAAATAAATAAATGGGAGAATCAAATGGTGACAAGTTGTAATGTAATGAAACTGTGAATGAGATCAAGCCCATTTGTTGTTCAAAAATGGAGAAAAGATGAAATTGATCTTTATATACCTTCTCCAACCACCAAGAAGAAAGATTTATAAATTGAAAAATATTATTCATTAAAGATGATTGAGAAAGGAAATGAAACGCATTTTCTCCAATTATGTGACGATGTTTATACTCTTGACTGAAGATTTTGAAAAAAAATTGATCAGAACACAAACCCATGCAAGAAAACTCAAAAATTTGGGACGAGAGGGCGGATTGAAAATTTTCTCCCAGATGACTTGGCATAATTGATCTCAGAATTTGATGAGAGAAAAAGGCTTTCAATTAAATTCCAGGAATGATTACAAGATTTGAAGCAAGGTCAGTATCCACACATTGAACTAACACATCCTGATTAAGGATTGGATAGGGAATTTTGTCGATACCATTAGAACAAGGATGTTCACTTACAATCATATCATAATTACCATGCGATTGATCTTCTTCCGAGATATGATCAAAATTTGATTCAAAATCATCGTCAACCAGGCAATGAGGATCTTCGATGGATTCATAGATGAGAGTATCAACTATGGATGATTCCTAATAGTGATCATTCTGTTCTCCCTCTTGATTTGTGCCTTCTTGAGCTAATGATGACCAGATTTTAATGAGTTCCCCTTCTATATCAATATCAAGGTCATAATCCTGAAGGGTTGAGATTTGATCATCATCATTCTCTTGCATCGAAGAGTCATTTAAAGGCATGTCCATTGTTGGCTCAAGAGAGGAGAAATTGAATCCAAAGGAACAATCATCAGCTATTTCATCATTGCTTTCCTGATCATCTTCATCAAATTGATTCTCATCCTCTATGGATTGTTTAATGCCTACACTCCATTCCTCTATTAGAAAACCGGTAAACATATCATACCCAGTGATTGATCCCGGTTCCAAATGGTCAAACCATAGCTTGGCATCCCCATCTAAAGAGGCACCAAGGGCACGCATATAAACGCCTTCATCTTTAGCACCGTATGCTTCCATATAATACCAAATAACATCCAAGCGTTTTTCAATTGTTTCGATTTCCTTTACATAGAAATGAGGCAACCCTTCATTGTATCCTTTTGGCATAGGATGAGGTGCCCCAAGAACTTCAGAGAAGTCAAATGGAGAAGGTTTATCCTTCTTACTAACAGCTCCGGTTATTTGAGTTGGGTACCTAATAGGATTACCAAGATTAGTCACTCTCAGATTTGGTTGGGTTTGATACTTTCTCATCGTCTTGCCCGGGATGGTTAGGCATTCTTTATTGCATGGGTGAGGGAATTGGTGGGTATCATAAGGATTGTGATAATTAGACTCATACCCATAATCATGGTCAATATTATCCTCATACCAAGAATCTGACCTCCATTTATCCCTTTTGTTTATTTTCCTTCTAGCTTCATTTATACTTTCATTTAATTCCTTCATGCGTCGGATAAATTGAATTAATCATGATTTATGGGATGGGTTCGCTTCTTAGTGGAGTCATGTTGTGGAGTCGCCAGGTGAACGAATTGTCGTGTTCACCAAAATAAAGTGTTGTAGGAGAGATAGGAACAATACAGTGACCATGTTATATTAATTAATTGAAATGCGATCATTGGGTTTAAGGCCATATGTGATATGAATGATTGAAAAGGTAAACGCATTCACAGACACTGGATGTACGTAAAAAGAACCAAGGTAAGCCTCTACCTCCCCGACAACAGTGCCAAAAATGTTATCACGAATCTTGTAGATGCCCCGTGAGATGATCATATTCAGGATGGAAGAAGAAAGGCAACTACAGTTGAAACCTATGATATCCAGGACTTCCGAAAGAACTCAGATGTCACACCAGTCGAGGATACCGACACTTTGGACCCAATGAAACACTAAGCCTAAGGGCGTCCCTATGACCAAGAAACCCTAAAATTAAGGATACTGAATATATGGGTGAGGGAAACTTGGTTGAATCTCTTATTTAGATGGTTAATTAGAGTTTAAAATGAAAACCAAGAGATTTGGAGCATCCAGGTGAAAAGCCCCAATTTTGCCCTAGTGTTTATGTAGGAAAATTGGGATCTAGGGGAAAATGGTGAAATTAAGTAAAATTGGACACTCTGATTGGTTGTTGGGTGCAAGATTAGACGAATGGAAATGAAACCAACAATACCTAGTTTGTGAAAATGACCACTTTCCCCAAAGGGGGCGTTTTACCCTAGTAGTCTTCTAGTGCTTTGAATGGGAAAATGGAGTCCAATTAAGCTGGAAATTTAAATCTAGGGGTTTTATGTTAAATTGAAAGTGGGTTTTTGATTTTATAGCTCGTCGCAAGATAGAACCGATGGATCTACAAAACAAGGGTTTTAATGTAATAGAGTGATGAGCAATGCATGTACAGAAGAGAAACTTACATGCAAGACGTACCTAGAACTTGTAGATGGAATGATAAATGATGAAGAATTCCACTTTCCCGTCAAAATGAACTTTGCCCAGTAAGATCTTGTTGTTGTTGTGCCTCAGACAGTCACCCTAGTGCCCCCTTCAACCTGCCAGATTAGAGAAAATCAACCGATTAGACAAACGAACGAGATCTGCAGAATATAGAAATGAAAAGGGAATAAAAAATCATTAAGAAGAAGATACTCACTTAACCAAAGTGTCGGTATCCTTGACTGGTGTGACATCCGAGTTCTTTCAGAAGTCCTGGATATCGTAGGTCACGACTGTAGTTGCCTTTCCTCTGTCGTCCTGAATAGGATCATCTCATGGGGCATCTACAAGATTCATGATAACAGAACCAACTCAAGTTTTTAATACCCCACCCTCCCAAAAGCTTAGGCTTAGAAATACTTTCCCAAGAAGCAAGATAGAATTTCGAGATTTCCAATCTACCATCCCACAAAAAGTGAAAGATTTTCCTTCTAATCACAAAAACAACAACATCCGGAATGATAAACATAGAGAACAAAAAAAATGAATACTTTGAGGACAACATTCACAAGTACTAATCTCCCCCCAACCAACAACCACTTGAAAGACCAAGAGCATATCTTCCTTTGTATTTTATGAATCAACCATCCTCGGTCTCCTTTTTTATACCCAATTGGTTTCAGGAAAAAAAAAGGAGACAATCTACATCTGACATCTAAAATGGAAATAAGGAGCCAATCTTATCTCTGAGGCCCAGATTATCACAAGAATAAACAAAAATTGATTTATGGGCACTAATAGCCATACCTTAAGCATCACAAAATATAGAAATAATAGAGAGAAATTGTTGCCATCCTGAAACAAAACCTGATCCAAATAGATGAACATCATCCACAAATAAGAGATGAGAAATAGTAATAGATATAGCCAATTTTATTCCTTTAATACACTTCTGCTCTTCAGCCTCGTTTATCAGACAACTTAGTCCTTCAATAACTAACAAAAATGAATACGACAAAAGAGGACAACCTTGTCTAAGTCCTCTATTTGCATTGAAGAAATAAGTAGGAGAACCATCGATCAAAATAAAAAATCTAGCCGAGGTAATGCATGCCATTATCCAGATTAAGAACTCTAGAGGAAGACCAATCTAAATGAGAATGAATTATAAGTATGTCTAATCAACTCTATCATACACATCAATGAGATCCATTTTAAGAACAAAACAATTTAAATTCTTTTGTTTAAAGGAGTGCAAAAACTCTTGTGCAATCCCAACAACATCTAGAATTTGGCTATTTGGCACAACAACAAATTGTTCCTCCGAAATAAGCCTCCCCAAAATGGGGTTAATTATGTTAGAGGTTATTTTAGTAATAATCTTATAAATAAGGTTGCACAAAGAAATGGACCTATAATAATTAAAATACTATGGCTTGTATTTCTTTGGGATAAGAGTGATATATGTCACATTCAAACTACCAGGAACATGACCCAACCTTCTTGTTTCATCAACAGCCTCGGTTAGTTCCTTTCCCAAAAGATAAAAAAATTGCTAATAGAATTCCACAGTGCCCCATCCGGACCAGGACTTTTATCTTTAGATAACTTTGATAGTACCAACTTTACCTCGTCCACATAACTTAACACTCCAATAGATTGTCCTTCTTCCTCGCTAAAAAAAGGGAGAAATTCCTACTAATCTTTAACTGTTTTTCTCAATTAGAATTTTTACCTTGGTGTAAATATCCTAGAAATGTCGAATAACAGTAGACTTTAGCAATTTATTATCGCTAAAAATCTCTTCATGGTCCCCCTTAATATCCCATATGGCATTTGTCAATCTTCTTTGATTAACAAAATGGTGAAAAATTTATGTGTTGTTATCCCCCGCTTGAAGCCGCACGACCCGACTTTTTTGTCTCCAAGTTTCCTCCATCTGCTTTAGAAACTTAGATCTTTTAGTCTCGAGCATAAGAAGATGCTCCTTCCTATTTGTTGAAAAATAATTCTCATCAACTCGCCCAACAATATCCTCAATCTCTTTTTCAATCAGAGCCAACTCTATCAAATTCAAATTCAACAACATATATTTTAATCTTTACAATATGTAATATTTGCATGTTGTTTACTTTCTTCGAATTTTTTTTAAACGAAAAAAACTATAACTTGTTATTCATCATGGAAGAGAGTCAAAGTTACAAAAACCTTATACAAAAAGACTATAAATGGCTAATAGTCTATCAACCCATAATCCTTTAGACTTGACCTACATCTTTCAAAATAACATGTTGAGAACAAACTTCATATCTATTAGTCAAAAACATCTTAGAAATATATCCAATGGAAATACAAACAGAGGAACAACCCACACTAAAACAAAACTAGAAAATAGTAACTACCCGTTTGTTCACCATACAACCATCAACAATTTCCTCAAAATGCATGAGCCCCTCCATGTCACCGCACCACCATATTTGATAGCCCATCAGCTACACCACAATAATTTCGATAAGTATCTGTGAAAGAGATATGACAAAAGTCATTTTTTAACACTTGAACTTTGTTAGTCCAAAGGTGAAGATGTAACACTTATATATTTGAACAACCATTTATTCAGTCGATCACAGCTTTGGAGTAACCTACAACTTGTAAGTTAAAAATGTCTCTTTTTTTTGCATACCACAATAGGCACCAGAAAGCAAGTAGCTCTGCCTTGGTATCAGTACCGAGACTAACACACATCCACAAAAATATGTTGTGATTGCATTTGATCTTCAAGACCATGTCAACACCACATATACCATCATTCACAACTCCATCAAAATAACCAATGGAAATATTGTCATAAAATTGAGAAAGAACTCACGCTCTCTTAGATTTTGAGTTTTTCTCTTTATGGTGCTCAAAATATAAACCGATAACTTTAGAACAAGCAAAGTAAACTAAAGGATTGATATCCTTGAAAATTACTTTCTTTGAAAACTCTACAATATGTACATTTGCATATTGTTATTGTTTACTCTCTTTGAAAGCAAATTCAAGAAATACGCCAAATTCAATCTATATTGTTTGCATGTTGTTTACCCTCTTTTAAAATAAAATCCAATTTTGTATTGAGATAGATATTTAAAAAAAAATAGAAAATCAAAATTAAATTAGAATACAAGTATTTAGGGTGATGTGATCTTATTCACCTTTAGCATAATATTAATATAGTTGGTGGTTTAATTGTCATGTTTGGTGAATCACTTTTGGCTTATGGTTGTTATTTATGTGACATATATAATGATATATTATTGCAATGGCATATCCACTAGTAAAAAACCAAAGTCAAGTCTTTTACAAGGCATCTACTATCAAGATCATAAGGAAGGTACCCATTATTAGAAAACATAAATCAAGGTATTAACTATCAAGGAGCATAAATGGAGGTACCCATTATCAAGGAGAAAAAATGGTGACACTCAATATCATAGGGCTTAAATGGAGATCTGATGCATACCCAAACACCTCCTTAAGACAAAATGGCACAATACCTTCTTGTTTTAACTTCTAGTTTGTTGAATTGGCAACTCTAACTTACTTGTAATCTCAAAATATAACACATATCGCTTCACAAATGCACCAACTTTCAAGGAATCAATTATTAAAATCTCACAATAACTACAAAGAATGTGGTTAGCCTTCACTCAATATTTTAGAAGCTATATAACCATGCTAAATTACGCCCAACATCCTCGTTAAACCATATAACGCTCATATAATATAGTTGCAGTATAGGTTGATAAATGAAATATGCAACTGCACTGATGAATGAGGGATGCAATGAAGCAACCCAATGCATCCCTACCCATAAGCAAAAGTAATCATTAATGTAACACATCATCGAACAAAAGGAATAATTTACAAGTGTTATGCTTCATCACATGACAAAACATGTGAAATGTATCATCAAGTAGTGATGCATATTTGGAAGTTGAACCCTAGACACGTGGAATAACTAGTGAGGAATAATTTACCACCCACCCACCAACACTCACTACGAATGTTACCCCCAATTGAGACTATGAGATGAAAAGGGAAATGGCACTAATCCCACTCTTAGGCTCATCCTCATGGGTATCTCTCTATAGATATGCACAAAAAATCCACCAACTTACAATGTATATACTTGAAAGTGTAACAACGTTATGCATTGACAGAAAACAATGATAAGGTGATTGGATAGAATACATGCTAGTATGCCTAAAAAGAAGCACCACTTACCAATATTCTCGTTGCATAAGAGCCCCTGCCTCCTAACCTACATGTTAAATTAGGATGTCATTGAACTGTTAATACAATACACTCAATCTCTACCCATAATTGTTATCCCTCCATGTAAGTAGAAAGATCGACACAAAAAATAAACAATGTGTCTCAAATCCTCTCACTCATATGGGAATCATGCACATGGCTTATCATAATGCTTTTCTCCCACCATTACACCTAGATAGTAAGAAGAAGAAAAAAACAAAACCCTCTCTCGACACCGATCCACATGTCCCCTTTCTCTCTCCTCTTCCATCTTGCCACTTGTGAAATCATAACCCCTCCCCTTTTAGTACCATAGTATACAATTAGCATGTGCATTTTTAGATTAGTTAATTTGAGTGATTACATCATGCATGCCTCACCACATAAGGTTCAATATAGTAAAAGCACCAATTGTACCCTACATGTTATTTGCATTCACTAATTGGGGTCTTGGACTTGAACACTTAATGACAATTTATATAGTCACATGACTTCTCACACATTATAATGCATTGACATTTGGGAAGAAGACAACGAACAAGGTTGAAGGTGTGTGGGTTTTATGTCAGTGGCACATGGATTTTCATGTAGAGATGTACGACATGGTAAGTTTAACATGTGAGGCAACTTTGACAAGCATGAATGGGATCCATGTGGATTGACATAACTTTGACCATGCTAGCTTGTTGGGAGATTGCCACATAACAGGTCGGTCATATAGATGCGGGGGTCATAAGCATGCAAATTATTTGACCACTTATTCAATGATCATTATCCTCATCTTACCTTTTAGGCCTTTAAGATATAATTTATATTGACTTAACATTGATATTATGTACATAGTCATTTTAGATTCTAAAAAATCTACATTGCTTATGATGAGATGAATAACTAGGGTTGCATCAATGAATAAATGTATGTGTGTGTGTATTTATTTCAAACTAGGGGATTATCTCAAAACATTTGTTGTCAATGTTGTTGGGCGTTTGGCTAGTTTTGTACTGGTAGGTACTTGAATTGAATCCTCCTTTATTAGGTACACTAGCCTGCATTGACAAGTTTATATTGAATACTATACACAAATGTGGGGAAGCTTCCCTTATGTTTCCTCACAAGATTTTCCTTATATATATATATATATAATCCTCTCACTAGCGTTCATAGCAGCGTTGCTTTTTTATTCTTCGATGTCGGAAGTGGCAATTAAAGAAATCACAATGAGGGAGGATCAATGGTGGTGGAAAAGGTTATGGAAAATACATAGCCCTCTAAAGACCACCATCACAATGTGGTTAGCATTATCAAATAAATTATTAACATGGGAAATGTTGAAGAAGAGAGGCTTTGAAGGCCCAGGAATATGCACACTATGCAAAATGAGCGATGAAACGAGTTCTCATTTGTTTGCCTTATGCCCATATGCAGGAAGTGTATGGATGGGCATGATAGGCAAGGTTTCAGTAGGAAAAACCCATGAAAGATCAACATCAACCTTGGAGGAACATACTAAAACTTGGTGGCTTGATGAAGGGGTAGGTCCATATGAAGCATTCCCTGTTACAGTATATGGGAGGCACAAAACAGATCTATTTTCAACAATACATGGACCTCTCCTGACATCACCATTACTCTATTAATGAATAAGATACAGGAGCATAAGATCAACACCGCCATTTCCAAAAAGAGAATAATTAGAGCTCCGGTCATAAACAACTATACTCTGTGGGCATTTTTGACGGTGCTAGCTAAGGCGAACCACCGTTGGGTGGTGCTGGGGTAGTCATTCACATCTCTCTAAAGAAAAAGTTGCTTGTCATATGGGACAAGCTTCAAATAACATGGTTGAACTGGTTGCTTTATGGGCAACCTTAAAAGTTGCTCGCAACTTCCAGATATAGGACATTCAGATATTTGATGACTTCAAAATTGTGGTGGACTAGGTAAATGGAAGAAATAACATCAGAGTTCCACATCTCTAGCATTTACTTGTCGAAATATAGAATCTGAAATCATAGTTGAGAAGGATAACCTTTGCTCATATATACAAAGAATTAAATGAAGAAGTTGATGACCTTTAAAAACAAGCTTTAGCTTATCAACCTAGAATGTTGGAGATAGAAGAAGTATCAAATGGGGTTTCAACCCTGCGCTATGAAACGATTTAAAGCAATACTCACACAAATTTTGTAAACTAAATAGTTTCTTGTGAAGAAAAACATAAGGGCTGTTTTCTGTTTTTGATGGGAGCCTATAAGAGTGTTTTTGCAAGTCTGCAAGACTGATTTTTGATGTAATCTCATCAGAGCAGTTCATGTTTATTCTATGAATAAAAGGTGTTT
>LPNX010160368.1:142121-223669 GCA_001517045.1 Pseudotsuga menziesii | reverse complement strand
CCCCGCCCCTTATCCTTAGGAAATCATCCCCCTTCTCATTACTGTTGCATTTAAATAGCTGGTTGTGGGTATTTGATTAAATTGCATATTTACATGATGATGTAAAAATCATAACATTCCTCGCTAGCACAAAATACCATCGGCACCGATTTAATCACCGAAACATAAAACGATAATCCATGGTGGGGGATTTTGCCTTTAATCTCCACACCACGATTAATTACAATATATTCATCATATACATTTTAATGCAAATGGGGTCAAAACCGGGGTGTTACAGGATCTGGATCTACGGTGGACCTCAAATAATTAAAGTGGATTTCATGAGAATTTTGCGCACATCAAAACTTTATTCGTCTGCGCTAGTTCTCCCAGTGAAATCGTTGTAAGTAGTTGATCTGCTTAAAAACCAACCTTGTCCGTTGATCTTAAATCTCCTTCGTGGTGACTAGTTTCCGATTTCACAACTCAACGCCCTGTTTATCCTCCTAGTTTTGTTATTTTCGAAATGCAATTTGACCGTAGATCGGGTTATACAACGATCTTGATCGTTCACACCTGCAGTGAATAGTTCATAAGTGTTTTTGAATTCTTAGATTGTCTAATAATGTGTTTGATTAACACAATTTTGCAAAGTCATAGTGAAACTTGGAAAAGTTGGGTTTTGGCTCAGCAATGAGAACCTACATAATGGATGATGCATAGGATCCCTATGGGAACGGGGCAGATGCAATGGGGGAAAACATCCAAGTTCAAAATGCTGAGACATAATCTAATGGGAGAAGATATCAAGATACTCCCCCAGATTTCGCAGCCACCATGAGAAGCCTAAGGGTAGAGATGCAGAGTTACAAAGAAGACAATGAAAGAATCATTAAAGCTCAGGAAGAGCAGAACCAACTAATGCATCCATGCTGCAGAGTTTGACAAATATCCAAAGGCGGATGAACTTTGGGCATCGAGCAGTACATCTAGAAGGAAGTAAGAGTAGTTCTAGGAGAAGAAAAAGATCTTCTAGTGGATCATCTGACTCTGAATGATCCACCAAGGGTTCAAACTCTTCATATCACAGGGATAAGATGAAGAAGCGTTACCAGAACCGTTCATGTGATGTATTTAAGAAGGCAAGGCCTCCTTCCTTTAATGGTGAGGTAAAGACTGGTCAAGAAGCTAAAGCTTGGCTTCTTGGGACGAAGAAGTATTTCCAAGTCCAAGACTACTTAAGAAGTATGAAGGCTAGAGCAGCCATCTTCAATCTGAATGGAAGAGCATCTATATGGTGGGAGCACCTCAAGAAAGTGAGGAAGATCAATGACAGAGAGATTGTGTAGAAGTAGTTCAAGAAGTATTTCAAGCAGAAGTACCTCTTGACAGGTACTATGATGATAAGATCAAAGAGTTCCATAAGCTGAAATTGGGGCAGATGACCATGGAAGAATATGCAAACAAATTATTGGAGCTGCTGAGGTATGTCAGGTATATCTGAGATGATAAAGTGAAAATCCAATGTTTTCTAAGTGGGCTACCTTAGTCCTACAAAGACAGGATTGAGTTTGATGAGCCTAGAACTCTAGAAGAGGCTATCAGGAAGGCTAAGTATTGCTATGACCAGAACAAAGGAAAACCTGATTACCATAAGGCATGGAAGGACAAGAAGAATGAGAAGTATTGCCCACCTATTTCGACTAGGTGGCAACCTCATGTACATTGAAGATGTACATTCTATGTAGTTTGTACCATGAAAAAATTCTAGGATTTTTTCACTCAGTAGGGCAATTCTGCCCCTTTTGTACACGAAATGTCTGCTCCCCTGCGTGGGACAATTAATGTAACTTTATATGTCAGCATGAATCATTCCTCTAAGGATGTCACCATGGACTTTATTATCAGGGAAGTCCTCTTCACCGAGTGTTTTTTCCCCTTCCAGCTAATTTTGTTAATTAACAATTTTCATTGGTTGGGTTTTTCACTCACAAATCCTCCAAAGTGGTGAATTGGCGTTCTGATAATCAAGCCCAGGAGGTGGGTAAGGTTTCAAGTTGTTTCCCATGACCATGCTAGCTGTATCTTGTAGTCTTACGGAATTTCGTTCGGATTTTAATTTTAATTTTAATTTTTTCCTAATTAATTAACTTTACTATTTGGTGGTTAATTAATTAAGTTTTGATATAATAATGTAATCTCTTGAACCTTGGAATTTTTTAATAGGGGCTATGAATGCAAATGAAAATGCTATGACACCCCCCAAGCCATTGATTCAAGTCTCATGTCATTTTGACAAGGGGTTAGGAAGTTAGACCAATTTTGGTTAAGACAAGGTATTTTTCCTAGGAAATGAAAAATTAAATTATTTGATTTTGAAGGAAAAAATCAAATAAGGCCATGGTAATTAAGTTAGGGTAAATAAAAAATTAAATAAAATATAAAAAATAAAAGATTAAAAATTAAAATAATAAAAATTAAAATTTGAGTCAAAGGGTGCCCCACTTGAGTCATGGAAACCCTAGATCTAATGGTTAAACTTCATTGTGACATGGATCTATCTTTTTCACCATTGATTTAAAGAGGCACCCTTGGTTATGATTGGTGGATGGCTTGCAAAGTCAACAAACCTAGATCTAAGGGTGGAGGAGATCTAGAGTTCAGATCTATGTTTTGGACCCTTGATTTATGAGTGGGTGTGGGATCTTTTCAACTATTAAAGAGAGGCCCCTCCTCCCATTTTATCATCATTCTTTGGAGTATGGTTATGCTGCCAAAATACTCTCTCTTCTCCCTCTCTCCTCTTCTTCTCTCATTTTTCTCTTACTCATTTTGCTCAAGCGGTAAGAGGCTCTTTTGTATCAAGCTTTGCCCTAGTTAGGCCATAATCAAGTGAAATCTTTGGAGGAACTCTTGTCTCATGGTGTTGGTTTTCCATTTTCAAATATGAGGTATAACATTTTCATTTGTGAGTTTATTCTTCATTATACATGCATAGATGCCCCTTGCAAAGGGGATTTAGTTGTGAATGGTTATTTACATCTATTTGTGAGAAGTTTTAGCTAGATCTACAAAGGTCTTTGTAGATCTTTTTATTTTGCTCACCTCTTGCTCTATTTTGTAGATTTCTCACAGTTATTTTGTAGATCCAAGGGTTTGGAAGAGGGCCTCCCAGGCCAAGCACCTATCTTGCATTTTATTTTCAAGATCCTTTCATTTATTCATGGTTTCATTTTGTATTTTGCATTTTCGCTCATATTTTTGTCATTGTTTTAAAACTAGGTTTTATTCAATGTATAGTGAATAAAACCCTTGTTTTAGAGCTTTCATTCATAGTAGATTAGTTTGGTATTATAAATATGCAATTTACTTGTCATTTTAGGGCCTAAAAACCCATTTTCAGGGCACCAGAAGTTCAAGTTTTACATAGTTTCAAGTTCAGATTTTGGCACTTTTTTTTTTTTCCTGAGTTTTTGGGGCTAACTTCTGACATACTTTCTGCTGTAAATTCCAGCGAAGTAGGTGACTATTTTTTGCAGGTATTTACACAGGGAAGGAGGAGGTGCTACCAAAATTTCATCAAAAAAATACCCTAAAAGTTTTGGGTGCAAAAAAGGGTCCAAAACTGTGCCAAAACCCCATTTTTCCTCTCTCTTCTCTCATTTGTAAACCCCAAAGAGTAGTACTCTTGGGGTATTCTTCAAATCTCTTTAAAATCATTTGTAAATATTGTATATGAAGTTAGAGTAGTGATATGGTAGAACACTAGTTGTTAGATTTACTTTTCTGCAAGCAGATCTAGTCTTTTGCTTTCTGTTTACCCACCATCTATGTTAGAGGGATTGATGTGTGGTTAGGTTAATTGTTTAGAGTAGTTCTTTCATTTTTGTTCTTTTTATTTCCAAGCACTTAGTTAGATTTACTTTTTGTTGCAAAGAATTAATTTTACAACTTGCCTTTCGGTGTATCCTCTGTCCCTATCCGTTATCTCCCTTTAGGGAACTCAGATCAGGGTATGAAAAGAAGAAAGGCAAGGGCTTAGATTTAATTAGATAACATTGCCTTGTTTGTTTACGTATTCATTAGAGGAATTTTGGGGTCTAAAATGGGCCTCCTAAAGAAAATAATAAAATAATAGTTAAAATAATAAAATAATAGTTAAAATAATAAAATAATATTGATTAATTTTGGAGGAAGAAATAAAAAAACTACTTTTTGTGTTCGTATTTTCGACATATCTCCTTGTGTTTTTACTCAAATTTCGATCGGGAGAGCTCGTTGGATGCGGAATTTGATTCTGCATCTAACGAGTACCCACACTGCATACTTTTGACGGACCCCGCTACCCCAAAAACAAGAAATACCTGAAAAAACGTGATGATGATGTAACATAATGAGATATGTCGAAAATACGAACAAAAAAAGTAGTTTTTTTAATGACAAATATGTCAATTCAACCATTATGGTTGACTTATTTTATTGAAATTCTATTGGTTCTTGAATTCCAACTCATAAAAACTTATTTTGGCACGTTTTCTTATAAGGCCCATTTTAGACCCCAAATTTCCTCTAATGTCTGTACCAAACACATTTGCTTTACCAGTCCAGGGTTCAAGTACCAACACCTCCCAAAAGGGATACCGCTTGGTTGAGCCCTGTTGATAGTTTTAAAAATTTACTTGCATGCTTAACCACTACAAGATTTAAAATTTACCCCTAAAATTAACAAACACCGAATTTAGCCCCTGTTCCTCTACTCGATTATCACCCTTCGGGGTACTCACGAGATATGATAGGGGGCAGAGGAGTTTTATTAATAGGCATCCATCACATTATTGCTTTAATCCAACTGAAAAATGGTGACCTTTGGAAGCCACGGGGGGTGAGAGACCGAGGGGGGTCTCATGGCGTTCACGTCCTCCCTTGTTGGGCACCTGGCACTGGGGGTTTGATCTGTGAGCTATAGGTGGGATTGTTTCCATTGTTTTGAGCGCAACAGCACTCCACCTTTGGATTAAGGGGATACGTGGTAGGGGTAGACACACCATTGTTTGAAAACCTAATACAAGAAGAAAAATTGTGATAAAATTTACTAAAAAGAACAAGAAGCATTGCGAAACAGGCTCTACACTCCAACAGGGATTTACAGTACATTTTCACTCCAACACTTTACTTTCAGTTCTGCAATTGTTTATGTGGTGAATGCTTAATAACTCAATAACATTTGTTTAACTGCTTCAAGTAATTCAACTTAAAGTCTTTCCATTTTCATTTACTATTGGTTTAATAAATTTCATTTAAGGCATTTTCCTTCTGCTATCTCTTGTCTATAACTTGTAAATTTGGTTCATATTTGTCTAAATTGTAACTATTTTTCTTGTTCATTTGTTTATACTGATAAATTTAGATCATTTGTACATTGCTTAAATATCTTGATTCATCAATGTTTATAATTGTATCATCTATTTGTTTATTCATCTCATTGTTAGATAAAATTTAACCTGTGAGATAATTAACCTAGATTGCATCTCATTAAAGGTTGCATCCTCTAACTCCACTCTTTAGGCACTGGTTGTATCTGAATAACGACTTGATTGTCATTTGAGAAGTATTGCATTTGCATTGGCTGATTGTCATCCTTAGTAAATAGTAAAACCTAAGCCTTTCACCTAATAATAAAGATTCTTTTAACTCAATTGTTAATAAACTTAGGAATATAGTCTTCCGTAGGGACTACCCCCCTTGGCTCCATTAGGATATGGCCTAAACGGAAGAGTTGTGGACTGTGGTGAAAGTGGTCCCTAACTCTCACTTGCCCCCAAGGACACACATAGCAGGTTGTTGACTTTCCTGTGCCCTAAAGTGTGTGTTAGGCGGCAACAAGAAGTTTGACCAAAGGAAGAAAGGTTTCAAACCTTCTCACTTCTGAAATCAACAAAGGAAGCCATCACAAGATACGACTAAGCCAACCAGAGTGATAGGAGAGAGGCCTAGAGATCCAAAAGAGATCAAAGAACCACTCAAATGTTGGAGATGTGGAGAAAACCATATGCGCAGGAACTGTCCGCTGGAGAATGGGTATGTAAGGCAAGCTCACAACATTCAAGAAGCTGAAATAGTGGGTCACAAAGCAAGGACTATCCCTAGAATCTATGCAGCGTAGAGGACCGTTAGGAAGATCATCAATCAACTGTGGTTGAAGTTGTATGTAAGATTGCTGAGCAATCTGTTTCTGTTTTAACTGACCCTGGATCTACTCACAGTTATATTACTCCTAGAGTTGTTGAGATTTGTGCTTTTAAGAAGTTAAAGCATAACAAGTCATGGTTGGTTCAACTAGCCACTGGAACCAAGAGAAAGGTGTGTGAAGTGGTAGAGAAATGTCCATTAGTCATTTATGGGTTAGTCACTTGTGTAGACTTGAATGTTCTACCACTTGGTTCCTATGATATTCTCATTGGAATGGATTGGTTGGAAGCTCACAGAGTTAAACTTGATTGTTACAATAAGAGTTTTGAATGCATGGATGAAGAAGGAAACCTAAGGGTTGTAAGAGGCATTCCTAAGGTGGTTTTTGTTAGGTAGATTTCAGCAATGTAGCTGAAGAAGTTCTATAGGAAAGGTTGTAGATTTTATGCAGCCCATGTTTTGGAGGCAGCAGAGAATGAAACTCATAGGTTGGAGGACTTTCATGTATTGCAAGAACTCAGGTATGTTTTTCCTTATGAGATTCCAGGACTTCCTCCAACAAGGGATATTTATTTTACAATTGACCTTGTGCCTGGAGCAACACCAGTGTCTAAGACACCCTATAGGATGAGCACACCATAATTGATAAAATTGAAGATGCAGCTACAGGAGTTGTTGGAAAAGAAGTATATCAGGCAAAGTGTGTCCCCTTGGGGAGAACCATTTCTGTTTGTGAAATAGAAAGATGGTACACTCAGGTTGTGTATTGATTACAGACAGTTGAACAAAGTCATTGTGAAGAATAAATATCCTTTACCTCGAATTGATGACCTGTTTGATCAAATGAGAGGATCGAAGGTATTTTCCAAGATTGACTTGAGGTCTGATTACCATCAAGTAAGAATCAAGGATGAAGATATTCATAAGATAGCCTTGAGAACAAGGTATGGACACTATGAGTTTGTAGTGGTGCCATTTGGTCTCACAAATGCACCAACTACATTTACGTGTCTCATGAATAATGTATTTAGCAAGTATTTGGACAAGTTTGTTCTTGTTTTACTATATGACATTCTTCTTTATTCTGAGAATGAGGAAGAGCATGAAGAAAATTTGAGATTGACATTGCAATTGTTAAGGGAGCATAAGCTGTATGCCAAGTTGAGCAAATGTGACTTCTATAATGATAGGATTCATTATTTGGGTCACATTATCTCAGATGAAGGAATATATGTGGACCTTGAAAAGATTGAAGCCATTATGAATTGGCCGACTCCAAGGAATGTGACAGATGTGAGATCTTTAAAGGGACTTGCAGGATACTATAGGAGATTCATTAAAGGATTCTCCAAGGTTGCACATTCAATCAATTCTTTGCAAAAGAAGGGGATAAAGTTTGAATGGACACCAAGGCATGAGAAGAGCTTCCAACAGTTCAAGAATCTTCTTACAAGTGCACCAATCTTGAAGATTGTAGACCCAGAAAAGGACTTTGTGGTGTGTCCTGATGCATGTAATCAAGGACTTGGAGGATTTCTTATGCAAGACAACCACATGGTATGTTATGAGTCCAGAAAGTTGAAGGATCATGAGAATAACTATGCTACTCATGACTTAGGACATGCAGCCATAGTACATGCTCTCAAGATGTGGATACATTACTTAATGGGTTGAAAATTTGAGCTAAGGATAGACCATTGTGGTCTGAAATACTTGTTTGATCAACCTACTCTAAATGCTAGGAAAGCTAGATGGCTTGAGTTTTTAGGTGAGTTTGATTTTGAAATCAAACACATAAAGGGAAAATAAAATAAATTGGCTGATGCACTAAGCAGGAAGGTGCATGAAATGCATGTGGCATCTCTTAGTATTTGCCAACCAGATTTGAGAAAACAAATTGTTAATCATACTGCTAAAGATGAAATGTATGTGCAAATAAAGAACAAGTTGCAACAACAAAGTCTTGAAGATAAGTATGAGTGATATAAATTGGAAGAAGATGGACTTCTTACCTATAAGAACATAATTTATATTCCAAATGTAGTAGACTTGAGGATAATTGTTAAGGATGAGATCCATCAAGCTCAATATTCTGGTCACCCAGGATATCAGAAGACAATTGCTACAACTAGAAAGAAGTATTTTTGGTCAGGAATGAAAAGGACATTGCTGAGTATATTTCTGAGTGCATAAAATGTGAGTAGGTGAAGGTTGAGCATCAACACCTAGTAGGTTTGTTGCAGCCTTTTCCAGTCCCAGAATGGAAATGGGAAGTTATTTCCATGGATTTTATTACAGGATTGCCAATGACTTGGAGAAAACATGATCCCTTCATGGTTGTGGTGGACAAGTTGACAAAGGAATCACATTTTATACTGGTTAAGTCCACATATAAGACTAATGCCATTGCAAAAATCTTCATAAAGGATATTTTCAGATTGCATGGATTGCCTAAGGCAATAATCTCTGACAGGGATCCCAAGTTTACTTCCAAGTTTTGGAAGGGTTGTTTGCAGATTTGGAAACAAAGTTGAACTTCAGCACTGTCTACCATCCTCAAACTGATGGACAGATAGAGAGAGTGAATCAAGTGCTTGAAGACATGCTTCGCATGTATGTGATGGACAAACCATCCAAGTGGGAGGATTATTTACACTTGGTAGAGTTTGCATATAATAATGGACAACAAGCATCTTTGGGAATGAGTCCATATGAAGCCTTGTATGGAAGAAGGTGTAGAACACCAGTGACTTGGGATAATCTAGTGAACATAATTGTGCTTGGTCAATAATTACTCAAGGAAATGGAAAAAGAGGTTGCAAAGATCAGGCATAACCTTAAAGTAGCCCAGGATAGACAGAAAAGCTATGCAAATAAGCATAGAGTGCACAGAGAGTTCAGTGTTGGGGATCATGTTTACCTCAGAGTGAGGCCAAGGAAGAGTTCCTTGAATCTTGGAAGTTGTGCCAAGTTGTCACCTAGATATTATGGGCCTTTTTAAGTGCTTGAAAGAATAGGTCCCATTGCATATAGACTTGCATTTCCTTCTAGCACTAGAGCTCATAATGTTTTCCATATTTCTTTGCTTAAGAAATATGCACATGATCTTAACCATGTGATAAATTGGGATGTGATTCAAGTGGAACCTGAGGAGAGTTCCAAACCGAGCCATTGTGCATCCTCAACAGGAAGGTCACAGTGCTCTGGAATCGAGTCGTCGGATAGGTAAAGGTGCAGTGGAAGCACTATGGTCCAGATGAGGCTACGTGGGAGCTAGAGGATGCCATGCAATTGGCACGTTCAATTTTGTTCAATTTTGTAAAGCACTAAGGACACTGCTAATGAAGGGGGAGGGGGATGTAACACCTCGGTTTTGACCCCATGGTATTGAAATTGTACAGGATGTATATATTGTATGTGAATCATGGAAAGGAGCTCAAGGCCAAGGCCCTGCCATCGATTTGGTGTTTTGTGTGTAGGTGATCAAGGTTGATACCTATGGTTATAGTGCTGGTCAAGCACAACACATTTTGGAATATCATGTAAATATACAATTTAATAAAATAAAACAACTATCTATGCACTACAACATGAAAGAGATGGGGGCATGATTTCGCAAGGAATAGGGAGGGGAGTTAGTCAAACTCTTGAGCCAATAGGGTGAGACCAGATGTCAATGGGGAAACCCATAAACCCTCAGCTACTTGTTGTCCTCTGCACTCAATCATTCATTTCTTCTAGAATTTGGTTGAGGTAGTTAATGCCTTGGGCAGAGTAGGGCATGGTAATCGAATTTTGTGATTGAGCAAGCCTGCAATTTGCAGAACTCGTATTCTTGCTTATGGAACAAGTAAACCCAGAAAACGCGTGCCTAGTTCGTCTTTCCTCAGTCGAGGGGCGGGGGGGGGGGGGGTTTTGTTGATGGTTGGCAGTTGTAGTTGCTCATTCTATCACTCATGATCATTCACTCACGCGTTCATCCTTCCCGATCCCGCAGACGCTGTGGAAGAGTTATTCTGCAAGTATTTTCCTTTGCTGAACCCTGGTTGTTATGTACAGCGTTATCCTGAACTGCAGAATGGTATGAGACCCTATTTCTCTATGTTACAGAGTGAAGCCTATGTTGTTGTGTCTCCCTATGGTTTGTTGTTATGTGAACCCCGGTTTGGGTATGAACTGTATGCAAGACTTAGGAGTGGAAGAGAAGAGGATTGGGATTGATAAACCTAGTGCAGAGAGGAACCTCAGAAAAAGATAAGAGTGTATGGTGACTCTTCACTACACGCCCTGAAGAGCACTAGAAGGGAAGGCATAACCCGATGGACTATGGAGCATAGAAGGGGATGGTTCCTTGTCTTGGGGTGCAGGTAATGTGGATGCCAGGCCAGATAGATCTTATGGAGGCGTCCCTAGTGTTATACCTAAATCCTATCACCATCATGTGATGAGATCCTTAACCCCTATGTTTGCCCTTAATCCCAACACTTGGAGTGGAAACTTGCTTTGTTTGTTGATACTACCGTGCTTACCCTGTGGCTGATGAGAGGTGCCTTGTTTAGCACCACCTATATCCTATTATAAGGAAGCGGTGCCACAACCTATAGGCTTTGTTCTTAAATTGGTTCTCACCTAAACCGCTCTGTCATAAGGGAACAAAAGCGGTACCCTGGGTAAAATGGGAAAAGAGAAGTTTCTAGAGGCTTCTAGAACTTAAGCCTTGTGTCCTCCCTTATCCCTATCATTATGGGTTAGTTTGAGCTCGAGATCCCCCTTGATAGGATCTTGGAGCCACCTCACCCACCATTCTCTCAACTATCCCTATCCATTGAGCCTTATAAATACAAGCTCATATCCATAGTTGAGGGAGATAACTATAGAGGTATTGTTATGCTGTTGAATCGACTACCTAGTCCAAATCATTGGAGAGCATAGAGAGCAAAGTTTGAGCTTATGGGGATGAAGTGTTTGTCTTGTGGAGGAGCTTGTCAACACTAAGGCAACGGTTGTAAGCTTCTCCATACATTCTTAATGCAAAGCTGATTTCCGTCACACATATATGTTGTTTTGATTACACATGTATATGTTGCTAGATTCCTTAGTCACTAGCATGGATATGTAGATGATTTTTTGGTAGCTTTGATGTGCTTGTATGTTTGACATGTTTGCAGGTACACAGGTTCATGATCGAAGCAGTATTCCAGGTGTCTACAGCATTCAGGGAAGGTCTTCATCCTTTGTCGTTCACTCATTTGTTCTGGATATGAATCATTCAGACCAGAGGAATAGCTTCTGTCTGCAGAAGGTGCAATATTCCTGATAACAAATATGGAGACTCCGCTGGGGATTAAAGCAAATTTCAGTTGATCTGATCTTCCTCAGTCCTTGAACTCTTATCCGAATCCAGGCTCCATCTTCAACTCTCTTCAGTCAGATATGCCATCTGACTTAGTGAATTTTGGTTTGAAACTTTCAGATCTGAACTATTTCGACTTTATATGCTCTTTTTTACTGTCAATTCATCAATCTTTGCCTTGATTTGATCAATTTATAACTTGATTTCTTGTTCTGCTTGTGTTTTGGATCCATTCAGGGAACCGCACATGCTCTGTTGGCAACGAGCGGTGCCACCACCTGAAATCTGTTAGCCATAAGTGGTGCCACCGCCTGAGTCCCTTTATCTAGAAGTGGCGCTCATCCAGAACCGCTCTATCAAGACCCCTCCAGTGCATTTCCAGGTAGGCCTTGTTCCAGAACTAGTTTTTTATCATTTTTTTTGCAAAAAGTTGAGTTTGTTTGCTTTCAACCCTGCACTGTGAGCCTTGTGTGTTAGAATTTGTATGCTCATGGTTGAAAATTCTATGGTAAAAGATTAGTTTGATTGAAGAATTCAAAAGCTAGATTAGGCTTGTTGATTATTCATTTGATTTCATGCTTGTTGGTTGTGATTGTGAAAGGAATTTTTTGAAAGCTTAGGTTTCAGTGAGTTCTCTTTTCATTTCTTTTATAAATACTGAAAGAAAAACCATTTGCTTATCATCTTAATTTCATTTTTCCATAGAGGACTTCTTTTTGCTTATTAAAAAGATTTTTTTTTGATTGAGATTATGTCATTATCATTATTGAGCATAAGGCATTGGATCTGTGATTAGCCTCACAAGCTTTCGGGTTCTCTTTTTTCTTTTGTCTCTCTTGCATTAGTACTATCTCATCAAAAGAAAAAGTAGTGTAGTTTTAAGTTAGATCTATCTATGTTTTAAGAAAAATCGAAAAAATAGAGTGCATATACATGTAGAGTGCTTATTGTTTTTCTTTTAGGAAAAGAGACTCTTACCCCTTTGATTGCTTTCGAAAAGAAAAATGAGTTTGAAATGTGTTGCTTGTTTTTTATTTTGATTTGTTCAAAGTAGTTGTTTGGGAATTTTTGGTTTTCAAAACGAAAAGAAAATACTCTCTTCCCCTCTCGTAGGTAGGCATACCACGAACGGTAAAGTGAAATATTTGCATCTACATTCTGCATGGTTTTACTTTTTTTTCTGTCAAAATTCCATGCATTCACCTAACCGTCCACTTTAAAATTAATGGTAGTTATAGGCTAAAATTTACATAGCAATTTGAGTGATAGGCTAGAGATGTGTTCAGGCGTCGTTAAGCGTAGGAGATGTTGTTACTCGTTCGCATTACATCTCGGGACTCGCACGGTTCTTCCACGTACCGCCGATATATCGAACAACATTTCACGTACCCTTGAGGTATATAGAAAGGTACTTCACGTACTCGATTGTATATAGGAAGGCCCCTTGTGAACGGTTATGCATTAGACAACACTACTACCGATTTGAGCTCCCACGTACCTTGCGTATATTGAGAGACCCCACTAGGATACTTTATCTATCGGAGAAAAGCCCTTTCGTCATCTTGCTTGGAGCCATACACCGAAAACAACATTCATGGAGATTACTACACACGTACCCTTGAGGTATATCGCGAGTGGCACCTTCTTGACAATCCTGGTGAGAGACCTAACTATATGAACTCCTCATGTCATTTAAGTTTGCTTGTTTGGCCTATAGCTTAGATAGGGAAATTTTTGGTGTGTTTTCTAGTTTTGAGACCCTAGGTTAGATAGGAACTGTACAAACTGGCTGACTTAAGATAGTCCAGAAGAGTACGGGGCTTGCCACCTGATTTTATTCCTGTTTCAGGAGAAAATCCTATGGAAGCTATCGACCAAGGAGTTGCTACCAACTCCCAAGTGGGAGAAAATGTGGTTGCAGAAAGCGGAGATCCATATCCTTCGCACGCACCTCCCTTGGCCCAACAACCTTCTCGGGGTAATACTTCATTCCATTCTCCCATAGATGGTCATGTTGATGATACTACCTGTCTAGATTATGGTCCCAATGCTCCATTTTGGGATACCTCTATAGGACATGCCATTGCCTCATTTGGCACCCGTTTAAACTCTTCTGAAGAAGTTTCACCAAATGAAGAAGAACGTAGACAATACTAGGCATCTATTCTCCATGCACAAGAAATTGAGAAGAAAATATATGACATATTGGGCACACCACCACCTCGATCAGCAACTTTTCCTGTGGGATATCGCTCACTTGCTGATTCTATGAGACCTATTGAACCTATTCTAGATCTCAATGTGACTCCACATAATCCAGGTCAAACTACCAACCCCACCACCTCCCATATTATGTCTGTTCCAAATCCTCCCGGGTCTTTCGCACCTAGGGTTCAATATTCAATTCTTGTTTCATCAATACCTTCTAGTGCCGGGGGGCAAGCCCCGTCATGAACTACGTTATTTGTCACTGGAATTGTAGCTAGTCATGGGCAGACCTCTAGTATAGAGCAATCTACAATTTATGTCCCTCCTACCCACACGAATGTGGTTAACCCCCCATCCAGTTCAGGTCAGCCCTTAGGGGCACAACCTGTAACCAATCAAACCTATTGGGGGTATGGTTACACAACAAATCAAGTACCTATAGGAAACATCAATTACCAACCCAATACTACAGGAATGCCTTATGCTGGAATTCCATATCCTAGTAATACTTTCATGCCATGGGGGAAACCTAACTGGGCCTACATGCCAGCTATGGGGGGGATACCTATACATACTACGGGGGGTGCCAGAGGACCACCTTATGGAGGTCCTCCCCCTGGGGGGACTAATGGTCTTCGAGGGCTTGGTGGCTTTCTTCCTTATGGTCCTAATGGTCCTAGTGGTCTTGGAGGGTCTGGTGACCCTCCTCCTAGTGGTTCTGGTGGTTCCTGAGGTCTACCTCCCAAGGGTGTCGAAGGGTTTGGTGGTCCTCCTCCCGGTGGTCCAAGTGGTCCTGGTGGTCCCAACGGCCCTGGTGGTCCTCCTCTCAGAGGCCCTGACGGTCCTGATCCCGAAAATCAACCCCCTGCGAGCGGTTCTTCATCACAACAACCTATCTATCAGTCTACTTATGGTCTTTCTGGTACTTATATGCCATATCAATATTACCAGTATGTGTAACCTAATCATTAGTTACCTTTCCTAGCAACTTTGGACTTGCCTGATTTGTCCAAGTTGATTAATGATCCCATTCGACATAATCCCTCATGGCCTCCCATTCCGGTAAAGTTACCATCGGACATTCCAAAGTTCGATGGGAAGCAAGGAGATGATCCGAAAAACCATATCATGACATTCCATTTGTGGTGTTCTTCAAACTCCCTTATGGATGATTTAGTTCATTTAAGACTCTTTCAACAAACTTTGACCAGTATCGCCGCAAAATGGTACATTGAACTTCCCCAACATTCGTTTGTGGATTTTGGCTCGTTGGCAACTATGTTTCTTACACACTTTCAGCTTCCTATCCATTATGAAATGGGTACAGATCTCTTAACTTCTCTGCAATAGAACACCTCCACCAACATATCCAATCATATCCATGAGTGGAGAAGGTGGAGATGACTTATTAAGGCTCCTATCCCAGATCAGTTGTTAGCCGATTGGTTTACTAAATCTTTGTTGCCTCCAATTTCTCGAGATGTGGCTATGGGTGATGCCGTTACTGAAGAGCAAGCAATTAGTCAAGCCCAATATCTGGACTTGGTCTATTCCTAGTCTGAAACATTGTATGACTTGATCCCTCAAGCTCCTCGCCCAAGCACCGATCCTGCCAAGCCACCAGCATAAACTCCTATTGATGGGATTGTTGGTTCAATCCAGTCCTCGTCGGTAGCAAAACCTGCCAAGCAACCCCAAACTTCCACCCCCACTCCTTCAACTCCCAAGGTTTCCACCGAGGTCAATTCCATTCAGAGTATTCAAACACCCGACAACAATAAAAAGAAAGGTAAAGCTAAAAACAAAAAAACTTGGAAACCAACAGGAGAATCCAAAACCAACCACCAACGAGAACGATAAAGGGAAAAGAAAAGTGAAATATCCATGTCTTCTCTGCGGAGGTGACCATTTCACAAAAGAGTGTCGTTGTCGTGACGAAATCACCTAATTCTTGAAAACTAATCCCGCACCCTCAGTTCTCACGGATCCTTTTCCCTCTCAACAACAACTGATAGACCACATGTCTAATTAGGGAAACTCTAGTTCTTCAGAGGAAATTCGCATGATGTCCTCAGATACTATTAGTTTGCAAATTTGAAGTCATAATTATGGCAAACCCGTCGATAAGAAAGAAGACAATTCTTCTTCAGGAAAAGCTCCCTCTACTAGTTCTCCCGAGTCCTCATCTACTGTTCCCCTGACCATCGAGAAGCCTAATCTCGACATGATTTTGCATCCACCAAGAGTACTCTTAGGAAGGATGTTTTTAATCCTAATGCCCGATCTGCTCAATTTTATAATGTAGTTGAAGATCTTGCTCATGCACCATGTGCAATGTCTACCTTGGAAGTACTCCAAAGTTGTCCTACACAGTGCAAAAACTTGTTAATTGCGTTAGGAGCTTTAGACCCGGACAATACTAATTTGATCCATTTCAATGTCGAGAACTATAAGTCTAGACTACCTCATAAACTTGCTTTCCAAATCATAACGAAAGTATTCGGAAAGAATGTCTTTAGAACCGTCTTAGATGAAGGAGCTTCAACTTTGGTTTTGTCCCTGTCTTGTTGGAAAGCTATTGGCTCTCCCGAGCTTGGAACATCACCTACGACTCTGAAAGCCTTTGATGGACGAGGTTTCCAGCCCCATGGTCTCATATCAGCCCTTTCAGTTGTTTCTATTCAAGTGGAAGTAGTCGATGCCCCGCTAGATTACAACCTCCTTTTAGGAAGAATTTGGTTTTACGCCATGACTACTGTCGCTTCGACGGTATTTCGAACTGTCCATTTTCCACATCTAGGGAGAATTGTCAGCATTGACCAGCTTGATTTCTGTACGCCATATGTTACTACCTCTATGGCTAATAAGATCCCTATGTTAGGTCAGTCCCCTCCTCCTTAGCAGTCGATTGGGGTAGGCATGTTGAAGGATTCATCCCTTATGGGGATTTTTCCGTCCACTCCTCCTAACATAGACACGATGACACTAAATATGATTTCGTCATTTGATTATGACCCAAAGGGAAAACAAATTGTTGAGTCCACCTCGTTGAGCCCGCATGAAGAAATGTACAACGTTATTCAAACCCTTTCCAGTGACCACACCGATGAGCTTCATCTGATGGCTTCGGACCCTTACCACCTGCCCTACTGGTTAGAACCCTCTCTTCCTATTCTAGGTTATCTCTCCGAGACTTTTCCTTCCGATGAGTCCATTATGGAGATCATGATTGCGAATGAGCCTATATGGGAGGATCATCATCATAGATCCTCGTTCCTCTGCAACACCAGTTCGGTAGACCATGATTTTGCATCCCTTTTTCCAATGATATTGTCAACATACCTCAAACTCCTATATTGTTGCAAGACAAAGATTCTGAAGGAAACCTATGAAACATTACTCAAACAAATCCAATTGACATATCAGCCAAGCCTGGTACCCTTGAGCATGTTCATGTTGGGCGAAACTGCTCAATAGAAGAATCTGAAGCATACAGAGCACTTTTCAAAGAATTTCGTGATATTTTTTCCTGGTCTTACGAAGAAATGCCGAGGATAGACCCATCCATTGTGGTCCATGAAATAAAAACCTATCCCACTGCTATACTTGTCAGGCAAAAACTAAGGCAAGTCCATCCATGGAAAGGCACAACTATTAAAGCTGAAATAGAGAAACTTCTCAAAGCAGGTTGTATTTATCCTATACCCCTGACAGAATGGGTATCGAATGCCGTCCCTATCAATAAAAAGCAGGGCACCATTAGAGTTTGCATCGATTTCAGAGATTTGAACAAAGCTTGTCCCAAAGACAACTTTCCCACTTCGCATATCGACCAGATTATCAAGAACTATGCCGGAAGTGTCATCTTCTCTTTTATGGATGGATTTTTGGGTTATAATCAGATTGAGATTTTACCCACTAATCAACACAAGACGACATTCATTTGCCCATGGAGAACCTTTGCATATAGGAAGTTACCATTTGGCTTGAAAAACGCTAGAGCCACTTTCCAGCGCGCTATGTCCTATGTGTTTCACGATATAAAACATATTGTTGAACTGTACCTTGATGACCTCCCTGCGCATTTACAGCGACGAGAGGATCACCCTGGTCATCTTAGAGAAATTTTCCTGAGATTCTGTCATTATAACATACGACTCAATCCTCACAAATGTGTTTTCTGTGATGAGACAGGACGCCTGTTAGGTTTTGTGGTTTCTAAGTATGGCATCCAGATAGATCCATTGAAAATTGTAGCTATTTTAGCTCTACCAACCCCAACCAACCTTCTAGAACTCCAAAGTTTGCAAGGGAAGGCAAATTTTCTCCGCCGTTTCGTGTGAAATTTTGCAGAGAAAACACACGGTTATATGCGTCTACTTAAGAAGGACACTTCGTTCTTTTGGGACGACCAAGCCCAACATGCCTTTGATAATCTCAAACACACTTTGACTCATTCACCCATGATACACCCCCCAGATTATTCAAAGGATTTTCTCTTATACATTACTGCCTCCACGACTACCATTGCTATGGTTTTGGTGCAGGACAATCCCGATGGTCAGGAGCATGTGATTTACTATGCTAGTAAGAATCTCATGGATTCCGAAACTTGATATTCACGTGTGGAGAAATTAGCATTGGCCCCAGTCATTGCTGTCAGAAAATTTTGTCACTGCATTTTGCTCTGCACAACCACCGTATTGGAAAACCAGAACCCTATGTATTACATCCTGACTCGTCAGGTGCTCAGGGGCAAGTACTCCCGATGGATAGTCATACTCCAAGATTTTGATCTAGAATTTGCCAAAGCGACATCAAAGAAATCCTTGGTCTTTGCCGAGCTCATGTGTGATCTTCCCTATGCTTCGACAGAATCTGAGCCCAGTGATTCAATCTCAGATGAATTCCTATTCCTGATAAGCACTACTGACCCATGGTATGGAGATTTGCTTATTTGTCTCCAGACATAGAGATTTCAGCCAACTCTATCTTGTGACGATCGCCGCCATATCCGTCACCACACAAAATACTACCTCATCTTTAATGACACTTTGTATAGACGTGGTATCGATTCCGTTCTCTGGTGATGCCTTACCCACGAGGAAGCTGAACAAGTGTTGAATGATTGTCACTCTGGAGCATGTGGCAGTCATTTATCTGGGATGGATACAACCCAAAAAATCCTTCGCGCTGGCTATTTCTGGCCTTTAGTATTTAAAGATTGTCATGAGGTCGTTAAGAAATGCACACCCTGTCAACATTTTTATCTGAAAAAGCGCACTCATCTTGCTCCGCTACACCTTGTCATTACCGTTGGCCCTTTCACCAAATGGGGGATTGATTATATGCATTGTAATCCTACCTCAGTCGGGGGGCATGGTTACATCATTGTAGCCATTGACTATTTTACAAAGTGAGTTGAGGCCATGCCTACATATGCAGAGGATGGTAAGACTGCCACTCTCTTCCTATTCAATCATGTGATAGCTAGATTCAGAGTCTCGTAGTCCATAATTATTGATCACGGATCACATTTTTGTAATCAAATGATGGAGGAACTAAGTGCCAAGCTAGGTTTTTGTCATGAAAACTCTACGCCATATTATCCGCAAGCTAATGGTCAGGTCGAGGCCATTAACAAAGTTTTGAAAACGATGCTTTGTCGGATGGTTGGAGACCATAAATCCAGCTGGCACCATATCCTTTTCTCCGCTCTTTGGGATTATAGGACTTCAGTGAAAACAGCTACTGGTTTCACACCTTTCCAGCTTGTATATGGACTCGAAGCTGTCTTGCTGATTCAATGTCAAATTCCATCCTTGAAACTTACCATCGAACTTCTCCCAGAAACTTCCACAGAGGAAGAGAGATTTTTATACTTGAATAAACTTGACGAAACTAGAAGAGATGCTACCTTAGCTAATGGGGCACACAAGAAACTCGTCAAGGCGCAGTACGCCATGTGTGTCCAACCTCATGCCTTTAACGAGGGTGACCTAGTTTTGACTTATGATTAGAGATATGACAAACTAGGGAAAGGAAAGTTCAAACCCATCTGGTACGGTCCTTTCATCATTTCCAAAGTTTTAGAGAAAGGGGCCTACGAGCTCGTGGACTATGATGGAATCCCCTTAGGACAACCTCGCAATGGGTTGTACCTGAAGAAGTACTATTCCTAGATCTCTCTTGGATAGTATCTTGTATATATGTATATTACTTGACTTTCAGTGTGTTTAAGTATTTTCAATATGGTTTTGAGTTTAGTGTCCGTATCTGTTTATACCATGTTTTGGTCGTGCAAAGCAAATGGATTTCTATGGCTTCACTGATGGTGCTTGCCGCCACACCTTGAATCTTGTCTCAGCTGCTTGGGTTCTCTATTCCCCAGCTTACGATTTGGTTAGTTCAGGAGCGGTTTGTATTGATCTCACTACCAACAATATCGCTGAGTATCGAGCAGTCATAGGTCTTCTGACTGAAGCTGCCTCCCAAGATGTTCGCAACTTGGTAGTCTTGAAGGAGTCACAACTTGTGGTTTGTCATCTAAACCATGTCTATACCATTAGGAATCCTATTCTTCTCCGTCTCTTTCGGAGGGTACGTTTGTTAGAAAGGTCATTTGAAACTATCACCTATAGGCATATCCCTAGGGAACATAATGCAGTTGCCGACTCATCGGCAACTTACATCCTAGACTGGCATATTGCCCATTCATGACATGAAAATAAAACATGGTTCATTGTAAATAAACTATTAAAGACACATAAAACTCATGTAAAATACATTCGCCATTTGAGACGTACAAACACCAAGTAGAAGTCTATATATATATATATATATATATATATATGAACATGTTTTACAAAAAATAGGTCACGAGACCTCATCTGAAGCAAATAGGCTTTCAGGTAAAAATCATCATACAAAAGTCCTGAAGCTATCTATCAGCTTTCAGTGAATACATCATGCACTCATCATCTAGTGATGCTCGTGGTAACACATCACTGCCTGGGCTACTCTATGTAGCAGTCTGCTAAAACGACCCAGTACTACGCTGTAGGTCTCTGATACCTCAGTGGGAGGTCATCGATTGAGGCGTATGGGATGTCTAGAGTCAACCTCTCTAGGTTCTCCGCCAGCTGCCCTGTCACATCGTCGCCCTGTGGTACAAAACGGGCTCCGGCTCATCTATCTAATGGGGAGGCTCCCCCAGGTCGTGCTGCTCCGATGCCTGCATGAAAACATTCAAGTCTCGTTACCAAACATAAAAAATATAAAACATCAAAATATAAAAACACTATTTCCATTTTAGGGTTTTTGTTTCTTACCGATATCACCCCACTGTCCACCATGCGGGAGTGGTAGTTCAGGGTCACCAATGAAGTCAGTGCCTGCATATGCATAGTCCTCCACCATGAGGAGCTGATCTCTCAACCATCGAAAGAACGGGTCATCTAACTTTACCTTGC
The DNA here is from genome assembly GCA_001517045.1 of Pseudotsuga menziesii. Taxonomy (NCBI): domain Eukaryota; kingdom Viridiplantae; phylum Streptophyta; class Pinopsida; order Pinales; family Pinaceae; genus Pseudotsuga; species Pseudotsuga menziesii. The sequence continues at coordinate 202,465 of LPNX010160368.1, read as the reverse complement.
CTCTACCCGCTCCAGTACGGGCCATAATCCGGACCCACCTATGCATACGGGGGTCCCATGCGCTCAAATTTATAAAGACCACCTGGGGTCTCATCTGTGGAGCCCGCTCGAAAAAGAAGCAAGCTAGAATGGAACAAAAACCAAATTGCTTCAGCTCCTCTTGCCGACACTTGGTCAGCTGATCCTTGAAGATCAAAAGTAGAGCTTCCGCCCAGTTGAAAACTGTGGGCACCATTGCCTTTATGGCATAGAGCATATGCGATCTAGATGCCTGGTGTACTCCTTAGCTTCCCACCACTCTCTGCATGGTAAACAAAACTATCTATAGAGGGCCATCCACCACTGTTTTTATGGGAATTTTCTTCCCCGATGTCCTGGTCCCATGAATGCAATGGCGGTCTATTAACTCCTGAGTAGTAATGTCAGCTCCATGGGAACCAGTAAAAGATATGGAAGCACCCCATCTCGATAGGCCTACCAGGAAGTGTATGTCCTCTACTTCAACTGTTAATATATGAGCACCAACCTCAAAATATTGTTGCTTCGGATTCCACATCCAGAGCATATGTTCTAGTAGTCGCTCATGTGACACCATACTGGGTGTGCGGAAGAACTTTAAGAGTCCACAGTCTCTCAATGCGGCTATACAACCCGCGTTTCATTTGACAAAGGCATCATCATTGTCATGTTGCCTCTCTTTCCATATGACCATCTTTGATCAATAAGAACCTATCAAAACCATCACAAGACTAATTAGAAGCATTCCCAATAATCCAAATCATCAAAAATGAACTAGTTTTTCTTATGCATACATTTATATTTATCCACGACCGACACAGCCTGTGTCCCATTGAAGACAGGTGGTGGCACCGCCTGTGCGCAATGTTTTCAGCGCGGTTCCAGTGGGGTACCACTTATCCCACAAGGGATAAGAGTGGTGCCTGCTTCCATGGTTTTAGGGCTTGCCTTATAAGCCCAAAACACCACCAAAAATCAAAATTGAAGGCATGAAATGAAAGAGTAGGGTCTAGGCTATTACCTGGAACTGATGGTGCGTGTATCCGACAGTGGATGCTCCCGATATCAGCGACTGAAAATCTGGCCAAGAAAATGCTCCAAAGGCTCTCCACTATGGGTAAATGGTAAAATGTTTTGATTTTTTACTATTTAAATGACTTTTATATACATTTTAGGGTTTAACATGCTATAGTTTTGTTTTAAAATCATTTATTACTCAAAATATATCAGTCGTAATCCTTTAATGTCAGTTATTGGAGAATTTAACACTTGTTTTTCAAGAAAGTTTTGGGAGTTTGTTTTTGACTTTTTCGTACTACCATAAAACGGAAAAAGTCTTTGGAGCGTTTATTGCGACACTTTGGTCACGCTCTTGAAACTTAGTATCAAAGGTCCGAGTCCTTTTCTGATTCTTTTCAGGCTTGTAAAATCTCTCATCGTGAAAAGAGACCTAATGGAGTCTTCTTTAAACTCTTTTCGGGCTCCTTAAATATGAAAAGATTGTCGAGTGATCTTGTCTTCTTCATGCTTGTTAAAGCACTTGAAGAGTAGTTCATTTGATGGCAGGTTATCACTTTTTCGATTTAGGTGAACTCTTTTACGAAAAAGGACCCTATGGAGTCTTCTTCTGTGGTCGTTTAGACTCTCTAAACATGAATGATACCGAGTTTTATTTCATTGGACTCGTTAAATTAAACATTGAGAGACCCTCTTTTGGGAACGAACCCCTCCTCTCTCAGGTTCGTAAAACATATGAGTTTGGACTTATCTTCGAACAAGCTATAACAAGTGTTTGTTACCCTCTTTGAACTCATAAAACCGAAAAGAGGCACTCATCAACCATGACGGGGAAAATGGGAAGGGAATCATTTTGCAAATAAACGGCAGTAGTTTGTCATTACCTTTGAACATGGCACTTTTCTGTATATCATTTCAGTCAATTGGGTATTCAGCTGATTTCCATGGCGATCCACTTTCACGAGTCATGTCACTCCTTTGAGTTTTTCAAAAGAATGCATTATCCACCGTCGCACTGTGTGTTTGTTTGGTCTAGTCATGCTTCCAAGTCTTTTGTCGTGCCGCTCGATGTTCAAAGGGAAGTTGAAGAAGTTTTACCTCTGCAGTCAAAATAGTCTCTGTGTCAGTACTTTTGAGTCAGTATTATGGTTATTTCATTCACATCATTCCAGAACTATGTTCCGAGTTTCATGTTGTCGATGTGGGACTCATCATGGCCCTCCTTCGACGAGACTATTCCCGTCGACATCAGCTCATCATCTGGAAAATAGTCTTAGAAACAAAATTTAGTACCTTGAGATCTGTATGCCTCAATGATAGATCTCTCGCTCTCGACATAGGTTCACATCATTGACATTTGATCGATAGAATCGACTGGGTGTTCGACATCAAGACATCTATTCGCGCTTAGTAGATTGTACTAGGGTACCTTGGGAATCATTGACATCAATGGTGATCTCCCTCGCACTTGTTAAAGGTTCACATCATTGGTCGGTAATCAAGTGGTTTCTACCATGTTCAACTTCTAGACATTGTAATCACATGGATAGAATTGTACTTTGTGGAAGACGAGATGAAGACCCTGGGTACTTGTTTAGTACTCATTGCTTTCCCCCAGGTTGCGATGGAGTTTTGTATATCTAGCATGGATCCACAGTTGTATGGTCGTGGCTATGCTCAAATTTGCATCTGTATGACATAGATCTACGTTGCATGTCCGGTAGCTATGTCCAAGTTTGAGTCCTCTATCAAATGGATCTACGCTGTATCCTAGTAGCCATTCTTGTTTATTCCTCTCATGGATCTACCTTGTATTGGTCCGTAGCCATGAGTTGGTTACATTTGTCTATGAGTCAAAAGTATTGATGTACTACAGATGCCTACTTGATGACATTCTCCGACTGAGCTGACATTTTCACCTCGAAGTGACAACTTGTTCTCTCAAAGCTCTCGCTTATCGTATCCCTCTAAGCCTCATGCTTTGGGGGGAATTCTGTTATACCTAAATCTTGTCAGCATCATGTGATGAGATCCTTAACCCCTATGTTTGCCCTTAATCCCAACACTTGGAGTGGAAACTTGCTCTTTTTGTCAATTCTACTTGAAAAAACCTAACACTGCGCTTACCTTGTGGCTGATGAGCGATACCTTGTTCAACACCGCCTGTATCCTGTTATAAAGAAGTGGTTCCACCTCCTATAGTCTTTGTTCTTAAAGCGGTTCTCACCTAAACCGCTTTGTCATAAGGGAACAAAAGCGGTACCTTGGGTAAAATGGGAAAAAGAGAAGTTTCTCGAGGCTTTTAGAACTTGAGCCTCGTGTCCTCCCTTATCCCTATCATTATGGGTTAGTTTGAGCTCGAGATCCCCCTTGATAGGGTCTTGGAGTTACCTCACCCACTATTCTTTCAACTATCCCTATCCATTGATCCTTATAAATACAATCTCATATCCATAGTTGAGGGAGAGAACTATAGAGGTATTGTTATGATGTTGAATCGACTACCTAGTCCAAATCATTGAAGAGCATAGAGAGAAAAGTTGGAGCTTATGGGGATGAAGTGTTTTTGTCGTGGAGGAGCTTGTCGACACTAAGGCAACGGTTGTAAGCTTCTCCATACATTCTTAATGCAAAGCTGATTTCCATCCCACATATCTGTTGATTTCCATCCCACATATCTATTGTTTTGATTTCACATGTATATGTTGCTAGATTCCTTAGTCACTAGCATGGATATGCAGATAATTTTCTGGTAGCTTTGATGTGCTTTTATGTTTGCAGGTACACAGGTTCATGATCGAAGCAGTATTCTAGGTGTCTATAGCATTCAGGGAATGTCTTCATCCTTTGTCATTCACTCATTTGTTCTGGATTTGAACCATTCAGACCAAAGGAACAACTTCTGTCTGCAGAAGGTGCAATATTCTTGATAACACCTAGCTCTTGAATGAGCCACTAGCTTAGTCATTCTACCTTTCCACTGCCTTGGCAGCCTGATAAACCCAAAGGATATTAGTTTGGCCAATAGTCTGTGAAACCCAATTGTATATTGGCTTGGCTGGGCAGCCTGATAAACCCAATTATATATTGGCTTGGCTGAGCAGACTAATAAGCCAAACTGGTAGTTGGCTTGGCTGTGTCTTGTTGTGCATTTGGCAATGTGTGTAATCCTTGGTTGGATAGCCTGATAAACCCAACTGTGAATGCTGGCTTGGCCAAATAGTCTGTGAAACCCAACAGTGAGATGGCTTGGTTGAGTAGGCTGTGAAACCCATCTGTTGGCTTGGCTGGTCCTTAATGTGAGATGGCTTAGCTGTGTAGACTATGAGACCCATATATTTGGCTTGTTGCCTGTAGCCTGATAAACCCAACTGTGTGTTAGCTTGACTGGACAGTCTGTGAAACCCAACTGTGTGTTTGCTTGACTGTGTGTGAGTCTGTTGTTCCCTAGTTCCTTGTGGAAGTCATGCCTAGATCGAGGGTGGTAGTTGTGTTGATATATTAATGAACACAACTGGCCTATGGTTGGGTGGAGCATTGGAGTGACATATCTAGTTGCAGGACAACTTCATCTTCAAGATAAGTATTCTCTGTTATTCTTATTTATGTGATGTATTTGCTTATGAATGAATGTGTGATTTTGATGAATGCTTGTTAATGATTTCAGTACAGTTTACTGTTGTTAAATGTTCCTACATTTTGCATATGTAAATGCCTTATATGTTTCAATGTATTATGTTATGATCATGGAGGCTAGAATCCTGGTTACAGAAGTTAGAAGGCATCTGAGTTAAGTGTTTCCGCACCCCGGAATTTGTCTGCAGAAGGTGGGAGGCGGAAAAGAGAAGTTGAAACAAAGCAGAAAGTGTGTTTTCTACACTCCGGGTTCCTCCTGCAGAAGGTGGAAGATGGAAAACAGGAAAAAGGACAAGGCAGAATGTTGGTTTCCGCACTCCGAGATCCGCCTGCAGAAGGAGGAAGCGAAGAAAGAGCTGGAAATTCCAAGGCATAGGTGTGTTTTCCACACCCCGGGATCCGTCTACGGAAGGTGGGAGGCGAAAAATGGGAAAAAGTTTAAGGTCAAAAGTTGGTTTTCCGATTCCCGAGTTCCACACGGGAGGGCGGAAAGGCGGAATGCAAAAGGTGTAACCATGGATAAAGTATTTCGTCAAAAGTTACGTTTCCGAGTTTTGAAGGTGGATGGCGGAAGGAAGAACATCTTTTGAATTACTCCATCGCACGTTATGTTTCCGACTTACAAGTTCCGAAGGCGGGAGGGTGGAAGGAGGAAGGTAGAACATGATTTGGATGACTCTATTACACACTATGTTTCTGACTCCCGATTCCACAGCGGAAGGAGAAAAGGGGAATGCAAAAGGCGAAGGGATGAAAGGGTAGGTTAAGTGTAGAAAAAGGCATTTCCGGTCACAGAATGGATCTGTCATGGGCATAAGGGATGTTATAGTGGTTCTTGAACCTAAGTATGAGTGTGAAATGATGATTCATGACCCATGACTGTGTTAAAGAGAAATAAATAATAAGTTTTTAATTATTACACATATCAGTCAGGTGTATGGGCACCAAGTACATGACATCGTGGTAGTATCTGAGCAGTGGGTATGTCACACAACATCACTCCCAAACTAATAGTTGGTCCCTCTTGACACTTCATCAAATTCAACTTGTATGCCTCACTTGTTGAAAAAGTCTGAAGATATTTAAGGTTTGCTTACTCTCCAAGCTATGCCCTTTAACAAGGAATAATTTCCATATCTCTTCACCCAATTGCACAAAGAAGACATATCCATTAGTGGGATGCTTCACTTAATGGAATTTGTAAGAACAAATCTATGGGTTTCTCAATTTAAGAACTCAATTTTACAAGGATCCATTGGGAAAAGTGATGGACCAAAGAACCATAAGTCACACATTATGTTAAGAAAATTTGGAAAAACAATCGCCTATTCATCAAGTTGGTATTTGGAAAGGCAAAAATAAGAGTATCTCCTATATGAAAAAAAAACAATAACATGTCTACAAATGTCTCTATCCACCTCAACCAAATTTCTATAGAAAAGGACCATCTGAAAAACAAATGGTGACTACCCTCTTCTACCTCCTTGTAGGAAGAGAAAAGGATTAATCGTGGATACCTCGATGCCTAATATTTTATTGAGTCCAAAAATGATCCTCCCTAAGAGCCAAAAAGGGGATTTAATGTTTGTTCACCAAGAGTAATCATAATTTCTCCTAAAAAACATGAGTAGTAAGATAACCTTCTTAAAGGATGCCTTGGAGATGCCCTTTTTTCAATGTGTAGTAACCTTCATCTTCTCGATTCCAACATATGACATAATCTATATGTCATCATCCTCCAAGTCTAGGGTGACCAACCTACTTTCAAATATCTTTAGAAATATTTTTTTCTCATCTTCATTACCATAAATGGGACGCGTTTGAAGTTCTCCCAGCATTTTGTTAATGACATTCTAATAGTCATCTACATGAACTCTTTTCCTTCTTTGCATCTATGTGTGGTTGTATTAGATCAAGGTTTTTTTTAATAATGGTTTGTGGATTTCCCATTGTTAATGGGAATTTTGGTACATGATAAAGTATTCATTCCTAGCCAATATATTTGTATACAGTGGCAAACAACAAGAAAATCAAAGTTTTTTCTCTACCAATCAAAGAAAGTAAGAAATAAACTAAAGGGTTTTGGAGAGAGGGAAACAAAAAAACCAGTGATTTCCTCACACTTAAGAGTCTTCCAAACGTGATTGATTTGGATGAGAAGGATGGCATCGACAATAGCTCCAAGGAAACTTGCACAAAATACAAGAAAACCCTTTCCCTACTCTACAAGGGTAAAAACCTAGATCTATCTCACTTGAGACAAATATAACACTTCTAATCCACTCGATTGAACGATTCCATCAATGGATCATAACTTGCTATGATGAGATGGCTCCGAATCCTTGATCGTTGTGTTCATTCATCTTAAGGCTATCTCTCTAGTATAGTGATCTTCTAAAGTCTTCAATGACTTCAGGAACTCTCTTCTCATTCTTGAAAAGAAAATGGGAAAATGCAAATTAAAAACTTCATAAGACTTCAAGCAACATGTCCTTAAGAAGTCGAAAAGAAAAATCTTGATCAAGTGTAAATGAGCCCCCTTATAGGCTTGGGGTTCCTCATAGGTTTATACATGAAGAATGCGTCCACATCCTAGAACCATCCCTTGATATTTGTGCTTTAGGAATATTGTAACTAATCAAAGTGGATTAAATCAACATTGGTGTGTTCCTTGATCAAGTTTGACCATGTCAAAGGGGTCCATGTGGGTTTTTACCCTATCTAGAAAGGTCATGTACATTAAGATGATAAAAGCACATAGATCATTCAAACAAAGGAAAATTATTTATTTATCTAAAGTTATAGGAAATTTCATTGATCCCACACTAAATGAGCCACATATAAATGCATCCTCGAAATAAAAATGTTGGGTATATGCAATCCAAATTCAAAGTATTAACAAATGCCACCTAATGTTCAAGGTTAGTGGAGGATTATATGGCCTAAATACATTACAATTTGTATTCATTTTTAATAGACTTTTGAGGGCTTGGAGAAGAAGTCACGAGTGAGAGAGAGCAAAAATAAACCACTTTTAAACACAACAAAAGTTAATGTGTTGTATGATCACCTTTTCTTTTATGAGTTGGGCATACCCATATTTATGCTTGAAGCAAGTCATGTACATCATAAAAGTAGACCATGGATCAAAAGTATGAATGCCATGCTAAATTACATAAATATCTGAATACATCTTTCAACATCAATGATATAATAATGCCACAATGGATGACACATAATTGAAGAAGATGAGGCCTAAAGCTATGAAGCTCCCCATGTGATAAGGATTTTTATTTATTTTTGTAAATAAAGGATTATATTACTGTGAAATTCACAAGTATAGGGGCGCCTAAAACATAGGCCACATAAAAAATCCCAGCTCAAGAGCTATTACAATCATCTACAAAAGCAGCTTCCTTCCCCAAAAGCGGGAGATCACCACCATAGTAGAGTTCAATCCCCTAACTAAGATCGTTATCGCTAGAATAAAACTGGATAAAACACCTAAATCTATTGACAGAGACTTGCAAGCATTCAGGAAGGGCATTATCATAAAATGAAACCAAGATCAAGGAAGAAGGTGGACTCTGGGGAAGCTCACATTCTGCACCAAACCATCCCCGGTCTGGGGAAGCTCACATTCTGCTTCCAGGCCTCCTGCTAGGGACGCCTTCCTGGTGTCGCTCCATCCCTAGATGGTAGAGGGCAATTCCCAAGCGCGATGCAATTAGATCAACTTTGCGATGCATCAGACGACAACCCTCACTATGGTCGTTGAGATTCCTATGCATTGCTCGACAATCTGCGTTGTGATCCTTCCAGGATTTGACAGGTTCCTCGTCTCCTTCCATCTTCGCCGCAACCTATTCCTTCTTGCCCTCCAGATTAAATGACACATTCATAACCATGTTCATGATAAACCAGTACAACATAATCAGATGGTCATGGGCCGATGCCCTTCCAGCTGTGGAGCCTGGCTTTATGACCTAGTCCTCGACCTCTTTTCGAACTTCCTCCATCGGCATTACTTTAACTTCTTCCCATAATTTCTTTTCCATTCTTTCCGTGGCTTTGCGGGCGATCAAGGGAATGCGATCTTTAAATAATTCCGCAGATGCCTCGGCATGGAACTAATCCCGAGTTGCATTTCCCTTACCCCTCTTGGCCACACCCTTCCTTTTGTCATGACTCAGGGCCGAAGCTTCGCTTGCGTTGGGCTTCCCATAACCACCCCGGGGAGGAGACATCTCACTCTTCGTTTGCAAACTCTTCACATAAATACTCTGACCTTCCCACAAGTGTTGCCCACACTTGATAACCAGTAAACTAGCGTATTCCTTCCACAAGAAGCAGACGGCGAGCCACGCAACTGAGTTGATATAAATAGTAGGATGGGCGTTATGCATCTTAATGGTTATGTACCTGTCACCGATCTCCCCGATCCAGTAATCAAATTTCCCCATACTCAGCATGAGATGAGACATCATACCCATAATCACTTTCGAATCCTTGTCTCTCAGAAAATTTGTCCTGCCTTCCCTTCCCGTCCGAGAACCATACCCACGATTAATGGTGAGAGGACCGACACGGAATATAATGTACATCACCTTCATGACTGCGTGTGGAGTTGGTCGAGATTCGAGGAAGGCTCCCTCCGTCCCCTATCATAGCCTTGATTATCCCTTGCTTCATCCCCCATCTGTCCATTCATGCTGATGTCCTGATGGGCCAGCTGTAGGCACCTTGGTACCCACTGAGCTGCACCTAAGTCCTCTAGCCATCCCATCCTCCGGGCCCCATTCTCCCCTGCTGTTATACCAAAATCCTGTCACCATCATGTGATACGACTCTTAACATACCTATTGGCCCTTAATCCCAGCACTTGGAGTGGAAAATCATACCATTTGTCAATCTTTCACAAAAAATGCTCAGCACCATGCTTTCCCTTAGTCCATAAGCGTTTCTTACCAGAACCGTTCTGTCATTGAAGGAGAAACGCGGTACCCTGGGTAAAAAGGTAAAAAGAGAAGTTTCTCGAGGCTTCTAGATGATAAACCTTGTGTCCTCCTTTATCCCTATCATTATGGGTCAATTGAGCTTGAGATCCCTCATCCTAGGATCTTAGAGGCCACCTCATCCACAAGTATCTCAACCATCCCTATCCATTGAGCCTTATAAATACAAGCTCATGTCCATGGTTGAGGTGGAGAACTGTTAAGGTATTGTTATGCTATTGGATTGATCACTTGGCCAAAGCCATTGGAGAGCATAGAGAGCTAAAGTCAGAGCTTATGGGGATGAGAGTGCTTGGTTTCATGGAGATGCATGTCAACACTAAGGCTTGGTTGTAAAATTCTCCATTTTTATCTTAATGCAAGTTGATTTCTGTCCCACATTATTGTTGTTGTTTGATTTCACATGTATGTTGTTAGATTCCCTAGTCACTAACATGGATCAGTAGATTATATTTTGGAAGCTTTGATGTGTTTGCATGTTTAAGCTGATTGCAAGTACACAGGGTTACTATCGAAGCATCACATTCCAGGTATCTACGGTGTCTAGGGAGGGTCTTCAACCTCTGTCCTTCATTTGTTCTGGATCTGAACCATTCAGACCAGTGGAACACCTTACTGTCCGCAGAAGGTGAAATATTCTAGCTAACAAATCTGGTGACTCCACTGGGGATTAGATATATGTATTAGTTTTTCTGATCTTCCTCAGTTCTCAACTCTTGTCCAAATCCAGGCTCTTTCTCCAACTCTCTTCAGTCAGATTTGCTTTATGACTTAGTCAATTTGGGTTTGAAAGTTCCAGATCTGAGTCATTTCGACCTTTTATGCTCTGTTTCCATATTCAATCTAGCAGTTTTACCTTGATCTAGTCCTTTTCCGACTTGATATATCGTTCTCTTTGTGTTTTGGTTTTCTACAGGAAACCGCGCCTATGCAGTGTATGAGGAGCGGTGCCACCGCCTGAACAAAGTGGGCAGCACGCGGTGCCACCACCTGAATAGAGTGGGTAGCACGCGGTGCCACCGCCTGAACAAAGTGGGTAGCACGCGGTGCCATCGCCTGTATCCCATTGGCGAGAAGCGATGCTGGGATAGAACCGCCCCGTCAACACCTGAGAAGTGCGGTGCCAGGTAGGCATCATTCCAAGGCTCCTTTTTCCTCATTTTTTTTGTGAAAAATTGAGTTGTGTTGCTTTTAGTCCCGCACTGTAAGGCTTGTGCAATAGATTATGATGCTTGTGGCTTGAAAAATTTATGTTTTAAGATTGGTTTGATTCATAAATTCAAAATCTAGATTAGGCTTTTTGATTGTTCATTCGCTTCTATGCTTGTTGGTTGTGTTTGCGAAAGGATTTCTTGTTTTCTGAAAAGCTTAGGGTGTTAGTAAGATCTCTTTTCATTTCTGTTATATAGACTAAAAGAAGAACACTAGATTAGCTTCTAGGTTTCATTTCTTGTTTGCATAGTAAACTTCTTTTTCCTTCCGTTAAAAAAGATTTTTTTTGACTGAGACTAGGTTATCATCATTGAGCGTCGGACATTGGTTTTCTGATTGGCTTTACAAGCTTTCAGGATCTTCATGTTCTTTCGTCTCTTATGCATTTAGAACTATCTCAATCAAAATAAAAAATATGGTGGTTTTAAGTTAGATTTGCTTATGTTTTGAGAAAATTGAAAAAATAGAGTGCATTTGCATATAGTGTGCTTCTTGTTTTTCTTTTAGGAAAATAGATTCTTCCCCTTCTCATTGCTTTCAGAAAAGAGAAAATCAGTTTGGAAAAGTAATGCTTGTCTTTGATTTTGTGTTCAAGACTGTTGTTTGGAAGTCTTTTTTGGTTTTGAAACAAGAGAAAATACTCTCTTTCCCTCCCATAAGTAGGCATACTGAAATATTGCATACTGCATGGTTTTACTTTTCTGTCAAAATATCATGCATTCACCTAATCGTCCACTTTAAAATTAATGGTAGTTATAGGTTAAAATTTACGTAGCAATTAGAGTGATAGGTTAGAGACGTGTTCGGGTGTTGTTAAGCGTAGGAGCTGTCATTATTTGTCCGCATTACATCCCGAGACTTGCGCGGTTCTTCCACGTACCGTCGGTATATCGAACGGCCTTTCACGTACCCTTGAGGTATATAGAAAGGTACTTCACGTACTTGATTGTATATCGAAAGGCCCCTTGTGTACGGTTATGCATTAGACAACACTACTACCAATTCGAGCTCCTACGTACCTTTAGTATATCTGGAGACCCCACTAGGATACCCTATCCATCTGATAAAAGCCCTTTGGCCGTCTTGCTTGGAGCCATACACCGAAAGCAACATTCAGGGAGATTACTACGCACGTACCCTCGAGGTATATCGTGAGTGGCACGTTCTTGACAATCCTGGTGAGAGACCTGACTTTTTGAACTCCTCCTATCATTTTAAGTGTGCTTGTTTTGACCTATAGCTTGTGTAGGGAAATTTTTTGGTGTGTTTTCTAGATTTTCAGACCCTAGGGTAGATAGGAATTGTACAAACTGGCTAAGTTAAGCTAGTCCAGAAGAGTACGGGGCTTGCCACCTGATTTTACTCCTGGTTCAGGAGAAAATCCAATGGAAGCTATCGATCAAGGAGCTGCTACCACCTCCCAAGTGGGAGATAACGTGGTTGCAGAAAGTGGAGTACCATATTCTTCACGCTCGCCTCCCTTGGTCCAAAAACCTTCTCCAGGAAATACCTTGTTCCATTCTCCCATGGAAGGTCATATTAACGATACAACTCATTCGGATTATGGTCCCAATGCTCCATTTTGTTATACCTCTATAGGACAGGCCATTGCCTCATTTGGCACCCGTTTAAACTCTTCTGAAGATGAAGAAGAGTGTAGGAAATACCGTGCTGCCATTCTCTATGCACAGGAGATTGACAAGCAAACAAATGAACTATTAGGCCTGACACCATCACGTTCCACATCTGTTCCTGTGGGATATCGTTCACTTGCCGATTCTATGAGACCCATTGAACCGATTATAGATTGTACAGTGACACCACACAAACCAGGTCAAATTACCACCCCCACCACCTCTCATGTTATGTCTGTTCCCAATATTCCCAGGTCTTCTGCACCTGGGGCCCAACCTTCAGTTCCTGTTTCGTTAGTACCTTCTAGTGCCTGGGGGCAACCCCTGGCATGACCTACGTTATCTGGCACCGGAATTGTACCTAGTCAAGGGTAGACCTCTAATATAGAACCATCTACAGTTTATGTCCCTCCCACCCATACTAATGTGGTTAATCCCCCATCTAGTTCAGGTCAGCCCTTGGGGGCACAACTTGTAACCATTCAATCTTCTTGAGGTTATGGTTATCAAATACATGTAGGTAATCATCCACCCAATCCTACAGGAATTCCTTATGCTTGAATTCCATACCCTAGTAACACTTTTACGCCAAGGGGACAACCTAACTGGTCTTACATGCCAGCTATGGAGGGATACCTATACATACTGCGGGAGGTGCCGGAGGACTGCCTTATGGAGGTCCTCCCCCTAGGGGGCCTAATGGTCCCGAAGGATCGGGAAACTTTCCTCGTTTTGGTCCTAGTGGTCCTAGTGGTCCTGGGGGGCCTGGTCGCTTTCCTGCTTATGGCTCTGGAGGGTCTAGTGGCCCTCCTCCTAGTGGTTTCAGAGGCTCTGGAGGTTTACCTCCTGGTGGCTCTGGAGGGTCTGGTGGTCCACCTCCTAGTGGTCCTGGTGGTCTTAGTGGTCCTAGTGGTCTCGATGTCCCTGGTGGTCCTCCTCCTAGAGGCCCTAGCAGTCCTAGCGGTCCTGATCCTGGAAATCAACCCCCTGCGGGCGGAGTTTCCGTTAGTTCTTCATCACAACAACCTGTTTTTCAGTCAACTTTTCATCCTACTGGTAATTATATGCCATATCAATATTACTAGTATGTGCAACCGAACCGACAGTTACCTTTCCTAGCAACTTTGGACTTACCTTAGTTGTCCAAGTTGATTAATGACCCCATTCGACACAATCCCTCGTGGCCTCCCATTCCGGTAAAGTTAGCATGGGATATCCCGAAATTCGATAGGAAGCAGGGAGATGATCCGAAGAACCATGTTATGACATTCCATTTGTGGTGTTCTTCAAACTCCCTCATGGATGACTCCATTCGATTATGACTCTTTCAACGAACTTTGACCAGTATAGCCACGAAGTGGTACATTGAACTCCCACAACATTCGTTTGTGGATTTTGGCTCGTTGGCAACTATGTTGCTTACACACTTTCAGCTCCCTATTCCTTATGAAATGGGCATTGATCTTTTAACTTCTTTGTGACAGAACACCTCCACCCACATATCCGATCATATTCATGGGTGGAGAAGGTAGAGAAGGCTTATTAAGGCCCCTATTCTGGATTATTTATTAGCTGATTGGTTTACCAAATCCTTGTTGCCTCCTATTGCCCGAGATGTGGCTATGTGCAATGCCGTTACTGAAGAGCAGGATATTAATCGGGCTCAGTACCTAGACTTGGTTTATTCCCAGTCTGGAACTCTTTATGACCTGTTTCCTCAAGCTCCTTACCCCAGCACCGATCCCACCAAGCCACCAACAGAAGTACATGTTGATGGGATTGTTGGCTCAATCCAGTCCCTGTCCGCAGTGAAACCTGCCAAGTAACCCCAAACTGCCACCCCTACTCCTTCAACTCCTAAGGTTTCCGCTGAGGTCAACTCTATTCAAAGTACTCAAACCTTGGGTAATAATAAAAAGAAAGGTAAAAATATAAATAAAAAACCTAGAAACCAACAGGAGACTCCAAGACCAACCAATAGTGATAACGATAAAGGGAAAAGGAAGGCAAAATATCCCTGTCTGCTATGTGGAGGTGACCATTTTTCAAAGGAGTGTCCTCATTGGGATTAAATCTCCCAATTTCTGAAGTCCAATCCCGCACCTGCAGTACTTATGGATCCTTTTCCCTCTCAACAACAACTGATAGACCACATGTCTAATCAGGGTAACTCTAGTTCGTCAGAGGAAATTCGTATGATGTCCTCAGATACCATCAATCTGCAAACTCGAAGTCAGAATTATGACAAACCCATAGATAAGAAAGAAGATCATTCTTCTTCAGGGAAAGCTCCCTCTACTAGTTCTCTGGAATCCTTGTCTACTGTTCCCTTATCTATTGAGAAGCCTACTCTCGACATGATTTTGCGTCCACCTAAGAGTACTCTTCAAAAGGCTGTCTTTAATCCCAATGCCAGAGCTGCTCAATTTTATAATGTGGTTGAAGATCTCGCTCAGGCACCTTGCACAATGTCTACCTTAGAAGTGCTCCAAAGTTGCCCTACACAACGCAAAAACTTGTTGACAACATTAGGAGCTTTAGACCCGGATAACACTAACTTGATTCATTTCAACGTTGAGAACTATAAGCCTAGATTACTGCATAAACTTGATTTTCAGATCATTACGAAAGTAGTGGGAAAGAAAGTTTTTCGAACGGTACTAGATGAAGGAGCTTCGACCTCAGTTTTGTCTCTGTCTTGTTGGAAGGCTCTCGGCTCTCTCGAGATTGTGACATCACCTACGACCCTCAAGGCCTTTGATGGATGAGGTTTCAAACCCCATGGTCGCATATCATCCCTAGCGGTCGAGATGGGGGGAAAAAACAAATCCATTCAAGTAGAAGTGGTAGATTCCCCTTTAGATTATAGCCTCCTTCTAGGAAGAAATTGGTTTTATGCCATGACTTATGTCGCCTCAACAGTATTCTGAACAGTCCAATTTCTGCATCAAGGGAGAATTGTTACTATTGATCAGATTGATTTTTGTACGCTGGATGTTACTACCTCCACGGCTAATAACATCCCCATGTTAGGCCAGTACCCGCCTCCTTACCAGTCGATTGGGGTAAGCATGTTGAAGGATTCATCCCTTATGGGGATTTTTCCATCCACTCCTCTTAGCACGGATACCGCGATAGTCCATATGATTGCCTCATTTGATTATGAGCCTAAGGGTAAAAAAGTTATTGAGTCCACCTCGTTGACTCCACATGAAGCTATGTATGACACCATTCAAACTTTTTTTGATGATCACACTGATGACCTTCATCTAGTGGCTTCGGATCCTTACCGTTTACCGTACTGGTTAGAGCCTTCTCTTCCTGTTCTAGATTATCTCTCTGAGTCTTTTCCTTCCGATGAGTCCATTATGGAGATCATGAATATGGATGACAATTTGGGAGGATCACCATCATAGATCCATGTTCCTCCCCAACACCAGTTTGGTTAGCCATGAGTTTGCATCCTTGTTTCCTACTGATATTGTCAACGTACCCCAAAGTCCTATATTGTTTCAAGATACAAATTCTGAAGGAAACCTTTGCAACATTAATGAGACGAATCCGATTGACATATAAACCAAGCCTGATACTATCAAGCATGTTCATGTTGGGCAAAACTGCTCGGCAGATGAATCTGAAGCATACAAGGCAATTTTTAAAGAATTCTATGCTATTTTTGCCTGGTCCTATGAAGAGATGCTGGGGATTGACCCATCCATTGTGGTCTATGAGATTAAAACCTATCCCACAGCTAAACCTGTCAGGCAAAAACTAAGGCAAGTCCATCCTCGGAAGGCCGTAGCTATTAAAGCTGGAATTGAGAAACTTCTCAAAGCTGGGTTTATTTATCCTGTACCCCTGACGGAATGGGTATCGAACGTTGTCCCTATCAATAAAAAGTAGGGCACCATTAGAGTCTGTATCAACTTTAGGGATTTAAATAAAGATTGTCCCAAGGACAAATTTCCTACCCCGCACATCGATCATATTATCGACAACTATGCTAGAAGTGTCATCTTTTCATTCATGGAGGGATTCTCTGGCTATAATCATATTGAGATATTACCCTCCGATTAGTATAAGATGGCATTCATTTTCCCATGGGGAACCTTTGCATATAAGAAGTTACCTTTTGGCTTGAAAAATGCTGGAGCCACGTTCCAGCGTGCGATGTCCTATGCGTTTCATGATATTGAACATATTGTTGAACCGTACCTTGATGACCTCCCTGCTCATTCACAGCGACGGGAGGACCACCTTGGTCATCTTAGAGACATATTCATGAGATGCTGCCATTATAATATATATCTCAATCCACATAAATGTGTTTTTTACGTTGAGACGGGACATCTACTAGGTTTTGTGGTATCCAAAGATGGCATCCAGATCGATCCTTTGAAAATTGCCGCCATTTTAGATCTACTAGCCCCAACTAACCTCCTTGAACTCCAAAGTTTGCAAGGGAAGGAAAACTTTCTTCGCCGTTTTGTGTGCAATTTTGCAGAGAAAACGCACAGTTATATGCGTCTCCTCAAGAAGAACACTCCATTCTTTTGGGATGACCAGGTCCAACGCGCCTTTGATAATCTTAAGCATGCTTTCACTCATTCACCCGTGATACACCCCCTGGATTATTCAAAGGACTTTCTCTTGTATATTGCTGCCTCCGCTACTACCATCGCCATGGTTTTAGTGTAGGAAAATCTCCACGGTCAGGAGCACGTGATTTATTATGGCAGTAAGAATCTCATGGATTCCGAAACTCGCTATTCACGTGTGGAAAAGTCAGCATTGGACACGGTCATTGCTATACAAAAGTTTCGTCACTACATTCTGCTCTTCACTACCACCGTATTGACAGACTAGAACCCGATGTATTACATCCTGACTCGTCAAGTGCTCGCGGGAAAGTATTCCCGTTGGATAGTCATACTTTAGAAGTTTGATCTGGAATTTGCCAAAGCCACATCAAAGAAATCCTTGGTCTTTGCCGAGATTATGTGTGATATTCCCTGTGCTTTGATGGAATATGAGCCCAGTGATTCATTTTCGAATGAATTCCTGTTCCTGATTAGCACTACTAATCCTTGGTATGGAGATCTGCTTATTTATCTCCAAACACAATGATTTCAGCCGCATTTATCCCGCGATGATCGTCGCCGTATCCATCACCACGCAAAATACTATCTCATTCTGAAAGATACGTCGTATAGACGTGGGATTGACTCTATTCTCCGGCGATGCCTCACGCATGAGGAGGCTGAACATGTGTTGAATGATTGCCACTCTGGAGCATGTGGCGGTCATTTATCTGGGATGGCTACAGCCTAGAAAATCCTTTGCGTTGGCTATTTCTGGCCTTGTGTCTTCAAAGGCTGTCATGAGGCTGTTAAGAAATGCCCACCTTGTCAATACTTTTATCCTAAAAAGTGCACCCATCTTGCTCTGCTACACCCTGTCATTGCCGTTGGCCCATTCGCCAAATGGGGGATTGACTTCATGCATTATAAGCCTACCTCAGCCGGGGGGCATGGTTACATCATCGTAGCCATGGATTATTTCACAAAATGGGCTGAAGCCATGCCTACATATGTAGAATATGGTAAGACTACCACTCTCTTCTTGTTCAATCATATCATAGCTAGATTTGGAGTTTCGCAGTCCATCGTTACTGATCATGGATCCCATTTACGCAATCAAATGATGTAGGAACTAAGTGCCAAGCTAGGTTTTCTCCATGAAAACTGTACGTCGTATTATCCACAAGCTAATGGTCAGGTAGAGGCCATTAACAAAGTTTTGAAAACTAACGTTCTTTTCTCTGCTCTTTGGGATTATCGGACTTCTGTGAAAACAACCACTGGTTTCACACCATTCCAACTTATCTATGGACTCGAAGCTGTCTTACTGATTCAATGTCAGATTCCATCTTTACAACTTGCCATCGAACTTCTCCCAGACACTTCCATAGAGGGAGAAAGATTTTTGTACTTGAGTAACCTTGACGAGACTCGGAGAGATGCTACCTTGGCTAATGAGGCACATAAGAAGCACGTCAAGGCGCAGTATGATAAATCCGTCCAACCTCGTGTCTTTAGCTAGGGTGACCTAGTCTTGACTTATGATCAGAGATATGACAAACTAGGGAAGGGTAAGTTCGAGTCCATGTGGTATGGACCTTTCGTTATTTCTAAGGTGTTAGAGAAAGGAGCTTACGAGCTCATTGATTATGATGGAATCCCTTTGGGGCAACCTCGCAATGGGTTGTACCTAAAAATGTACTATGCCTAGGTCTTTCTTGGATAGTATCTTGTATATATGTATATTGATTGAATTTCAGTGTGCTTTTAGTATTTTCAAGATGGTTTTGAGTTTAGTGTCCGCATCTGTTTATACCATGTTTTGGTCATGTAGATGTCTTTCTATGACTTCGCTGATGGTGCTTGCCGCCACACCTTGAATCTTGCCTCGGCTGCTTAGGTCCTCTATTCCCCAACTGAAGATTTGGTCAGTTCAGGAGCATTTTGTATATGTCCTGCTACTAATAACATCGCCGAGTATGAAGCAATCACCGGTCGTCTGACCGAAGCTGCCTCCCAGGATGTTCATGATCTAGTAGTCTTGATGGACTCACAACTCGTGGTTTATCATTTAAACCATGTTTACACCATTAGAAACCCTGTGCTCCTCCACCTCTTCTGGAGAGTACGTTTGCTAGAAAGGTCATTTGAAACCATCACTTATAGGCATATCCCTAGGGAACATAATGTAGTCGCTGACTCATTAGCTAATTACATCCTAGATTGGCATATTGCCCATTCATGACGTCAAAATCAAACATGGTACATTGTACATAAACATTCAAAGACACATAAAACTCATAGAAAATGCATTTGCCATTTGAAACATATAAACACCGTATAAAAGTCTGTATATATATATATACACGAAAAAGTTTACAAAAAATAGGTCCCGAGACCTCATCCGAAGCACATAGGATTTCAGGCAAAATCATCATACAAAATCCTGAAGCTGTTAGCTTTTAGTACATATCTCATACACTAGTGGTGCTCATGATAGCACATCACTGCTCGAGCTACCCTACGCAGCAGCCTACTGAATCGACCCGGTACTCCCATTGTGGATCTCTGATATCTCATTGGGAGGTCATCAATGTCAACATCTGGGATATCTAAGGTCAACCTCTCCAGGTTTTCCTCTAGCTCCCCAATGATATCATCACCCTGTGGTACAAAGTGGGCTCCAGCTCACCTATCCAACGGAGAAGCTCCTCTAGGTCGCGCTGCTCCAATATCTGCATGAGAATATATAGGTCTCGTCACTTAACATAAAAATATAAAACATAAAAAAACATAAAAACATTGCATCCATTTTAGGGTTTCTTGCTTCTTACCGATGTTGCCCCACTGTTCGCCAGGTTGGAGTGGTAGGTCAGGATCTTCGGTGAAGTTCGTACCTGCGTAAGCATAATCCTCAACCATGAGGATCTGATCTCGGAGGCATCTGAAGAACGAATCACCGAAATTCAGCCTCCCCCTACCTACTCCTGTACGAGCCATGACCTGGACCCACCTCAACATATGGGGGTCTCGTGCTCTCAGACTCCAGAAGACCACCTGAGGCCTCATCTGTGGAACCTGCTCGAAGAAGAAGCAGGCTAAAATGGAGCCAAAGCCAAACTGCTTTAGCTCTCCCTGCCGACACTTAGTCAGCTGATCTTTGAATATCGGAAGCATGGCTTCCACCTAGTTGAACACTGTGGGTGCCATGGCCTCTATGGCGTGCATAATGTGTGCCCTAGAATCCTGGTGCACACCCTATATCCCGGCCACCCTCTGCATAGTAAATAGGATGGTCCGTAGGGGCCCATCCATCATTGCTCTGATGGGGATCTTCTTCCCCGATGTGCTCGTCCCTGGAGCATAGTGACGATCTATAAGCTCTCGAGTGGTAATATCCCCTCCACGGGAACCTGTCAGTGAGATGAGGGCACCCCGTCTCGAGAGACTAGCCAAGAAGTAGACTCGTCCTCTACTTCCACTATAAGAATATGGCCCCCCACCTCGAAATACTGCTGCTCTGGATTCCACATCCGCAGTATGTGTTCCAGTAACCGTTCATGTGACACCATGCTTGGGGTCCGAAAGAACTTCAGGAGCCCATAGTCCCATAATGTGGCAATATAACTCGCATTTCTCTCTGCAAAGGCATCATCATTGTCATGTGTTCTTTGTTTCCATATCACCATGTTTTGAGCAACCAAGACCTGCCAAAAACAATCATAGCATGGATTAGAATCATTCCTAATCATGAAAATCAAAAGAATGACTTATTATTGCTCATGCTATTAGTTTAAAGTCTCCACGGCCGGCACCACCTGTGCATTGTTTGAGACAGGTGGTGGCACCACCTGTCAACTATGTTATAGGCATGATTCTCGGGTGGCACCGTGTATCCCATAAGGGGTAGTCGCGGTGCTCAATTTTAAGGTTTTAGGGCTTGCCATATGAGCCCAAAACCCCACCAAAACTCAAAATAAACACTATGAAATGAAAGAATAGGGTGTTATCTATTACCTGCAATTGACAATGCTAAAAATTGATGGTGGAAACTCCCGGTATCAGCTGTAGAAGATATGGCTAAGAAAATGCTCCAAGTGCTCTCTGCTATGGGTAAATAGTGAAATTATTTGATTCTTTACTATTTACATGACCTATATAGGCATTTTTGGGTCTGACATACTATAGTTTTGATATAAAATCATATTTTAGTCAAAGTTTATCTATCGTAATCCCTTAATGCTAGTTATAAATGCATTTAACACTTGTTTCTGAGTCGATTGCAGGATAAGAGAACCATAGTAAGAAGCTTTGGAAGTTTGTTTATGGCTTTTTTGTACTTTCATAAAACGAAAAAGGTCGATGAGCGTTCATTACGACACTTTGGTCACTCTCTTTAAAACTAGTATCAAAGGTTTGAGTCCATTTCAGTTTCTTTCCAGGCTCAGAAAAAATTGACATTGTGTAAAGAAGCGTCGTGGAGTCTTCTTTTCACCTCTTTTTCAGGCTCCTTAAACATGAAAAGATCGTCGATTCTGTTTCCGATTCTTTCCAGGCTCGTAAAATATGACATTGTGTAAAGAAACCTCATGGAGTTCTCTTTAAACCCTTTTCAGGCTCCGTAAATACGAAAAGATCATCGAGCGATCTTGTCTTCTTAATGCTCGTTAAAGTATTTGAAGAGTCGTCCTTTCGACGGTAGGTTATCTCTTTTTCGGTTCGAATGGACTATTTACGAAAAAGGAACACTCTAGCCAATCATGACTGGAAGATTTCTCTAAGGTATGATTTTACACTTTTTCGGGCCTTAGAGACTAAATCATACGAAAAAGGACCCCTTTGGTGTCTTCTTCCGTATTCGTTCATACTCTCTAAACATGAACGATACCAAGTTTTCTTTCAGTGGACTCGTTAAATTAAACATTGAGAGACCCGTTTTGGGAACTAAACCCTCCTCTCTCAGGTTCGTAAAACATATGAGTCTGGACTTATCTTTCGACAAGCTATATCGAGTGTTTGTTACCCTCTTTGAACTCATAAAACCAAAAATATGCACTCATCGATGTCAGTCAATTGGGTATTCAGCTGATCTCTGTGACGATCCACTTTTATGAGTCATGTCACTCCTTTGAGTCTTTCAAAAGAATGCATCATCCACTGTCACATTGTGTGTCTGTCCTGTCTAATCATGCTGCCAAGTCTTTTTGTCATGCTGCTCGATGTTCAAAGGGGAATTGAAGAAGTTTTACCTCTGCAGTCCATACAGTCTTCGTGTTAGTATTTTTGAGTCAGTCTTATGGGTACTACATTCACATCATTCCAGAACTATGTTCCAAGTTTTGTGTCGTCGATGTGGGACTCATCATGGCCCTCCTTCGACCAGACTTTTCCCGTCAACATCAGCTCATCATATGGGAAATAGTCTTAGAAACAATATTTGGTACCTTGAGATCTGTATGCTTTAATGACAGATTCTCTCGCTCTCGACATAGGTTCACATCATTGACCTTTGATCGATGGAATCGACTGGGTGTTCGACATCAGGACATCTATTCGCACTCAGTAGATTGTACTAGAGTACCTTGGGAATCATTGACATCAATGGTGATCTCCCTCGCACTTGTTAATGGTTCACATCATTGACCGGTAATCAAGTGGTTTCTACCATGTTCGACTTCAGATCATTGTAATCACATGGATAGAATTGTACTTTGTGGAATACGAGACGAAGACCCTGGGTATTTGTTTGAAGCGCTCATTGCTTTTCCCTAGGTTGCAATGGATTTTTGTATATCTATCATGGATCCACATTTGTAAGGTCGTGACTATGCTCAAATTTGCGTCTGTATGACATAGATCTACATTGTATGTCTGGTAGCTATGTCCAAGTTTGAGTCCTCTATCACATGGATCTATGTTGTATTCTAGTAGCCATTCTTGTTTATTCCTCTGATGGATCTGCCTTGTATTGGTATGCAGCCATGAGTTTGGTTACTTGTGTCTATGAGTCAAAAATATTGATGTACTATAGATGCCTACTTGATAACATGCTCCGATCGAGCCGACATTTTCACCTCGTAGCGACGACTTGTTCTCTCAAATCTCTCGTTTATCGTATCCCTCTAAGACTCATGCTTTGGGGGGCATCCTGTTATACCAAAATCCTGTCACCATCATGTGATAAGATTCCTAACATACCTATTTTCCCTTAATCCCAGGACTTGGAGTGGAAACTCATACCATTTGGCAATCTTCACAAAAAATGCTCAGCACCGCGCTTTCCCTTAGTCCATAAGCTTTTCTTACCAGAACCACTCTTTCATTGAAGGAGAAACACGGTACCCTAGGTAAAAAGGGAAAAAGAGAAGTTTCTCGAGGCTTCTAGATAATAAGCCTCATGTCCTCCCTTATCCCTATCATTGTGGGTTAGTTGAGCTCGAGATCCCTCATCCTAAGATCTTAGAGGCCACCTCATCCACAAGTCTCCGAACCATCCCTATCCATTGAGCCTTATAAATACAAGCTCATGTCCATGGTCGAGGGGGAGAACTCTTAAGGTATTGTTATGCTGTTGGATTGATCACTTGGCCCAAGCCATTGGAGAGCATAGAGAGCTGAAGTTAGAGCTTATGGGGATGAGAGTGCTTGGTTTCATGGAGATGCATGTCAACACTAAGGCTTGGTTGTAAAATTCTCCATTTTTATCTTAATGCAAGTTGATTTCCGTCCCACATTATTGTTGTTGTTTGATTTCACATGTATGTTGTTAGATTCCTTAGTCACTAACATGGATCAATAGATTATATTCTGGCATCTTTGATGTGTTTGCGTGTTTAAGCTAATTGCAGGTACACAGGGTTACTATCGAAGCATCACATTCCAGGTATCTACGGCGTCCAGGGAGGGTCTTCAACCTCTGTCCTTCATTTGTTCTGGATCTGAACCATTCAGACCAGTGGAACACCTTATTGTCCGCAGAAGGTGAAATATTCTAGCTAACACCTACTTTAACGTTTTCCAATATGTCAGCGACCTGGTTTGCTTCTCTTCTGACGTGGTGAAAGGATACTATCGGGTGAGCGATGACCAAGCTATGAAGGTTTTCCAACCGATTGGCCAGGCACCAGCTAGATGAAACCTTCTCAGTTGTCTTCCCAATGGCAAGATGGTTTGCCATCTGAATGAGGATATTCAAATCCCCTTCCACCATTTCTGAAATCCACCCTTCCCTGAGCACCATACTGAGACCCTGGAACATGCCTTCAAGTTCTGCAATTTTTTTTTTGTCAAAACCAATTGACCCATAGAAAACTTGAAGAATTTCCCCTGCCGAGTTTCTACAGAATCCCCCGTATCTGGCCGCTTTGGGGTTACCTTTCACCGCCCCATCAAAATTTAGCTTGTAAACCAGATTTGGTGGGGGAGACTAGGATGAAGGTCTGGAAACCCTGCAAACCTTGGCCTATTGGCACAGGCCATCAAGAGTCCCTTTGGTTAGACCCCATCCCTCTGCAATTATCATTTATGGGCCATTGAACTCCTTATCTTCCTCATTCCATTCCATGCTGTGGATTGTCTCGACAACGTTCGAGGCGAGGGTCTTCCACACTTCTTCAGGTGTGTGTTGCTCATCCCATAATATTCGACTGTTTCGCTCCTTCCATACCACCCACAGAACCTGGCTTGCCATAGAGTACACAGTATACGAATTTTGAAAGCTTTGGGGAGCCATTCTCTCAGTGTTTGGCCTGGATCCCCCCTGCACCTGTTACTTTTTCTAAAAGCCTGAGCCCCCCTATCCCATAGTTCCATGGTGAATGTGTAGGAATCCAACAGGTGGTTCATGCTCTCCTCTTGGAATTTCCATAGGGTACATTGTGATGGGCCTACGATTCCTCTTCGTCTTAGATTTTCCCCTATCAAAATCCTATGGTTGGCTACCAACCAATAGAAGGTAACAACCTTTGTCCAGGGGTTTTTCAGCCATATCTTGGTCCATATCTCATCCTCCACCCCTTGCCTTCTAATCCAAATATTACATGCTTCCTTCATGCTGAAGGATCCTTTTTGAGTGTATCCCCACCGCAGTGTGTCTTCCCCATCCTTGTACAAAATGTACCACTCCTAAAGTTCATCCTTGAATGCATGGAGGTCTTCCTCTGAGATTCTCTCATCACTTCTATCCGGGAAGTCCCATCGTCTCTGGTTCCCCTGGATTCCCTCTTCCCGATAGTGATGAACCTTTATCTTGCCCTCCACCATCGCTCTGGATCGAATGTGCTATCAACGTGGATCATTCACTAATTTGGGGAGTTGGCTCCACGAATCGTCCCAAAAATTGGCATCATTCCCCGTCTTGACCTCTCAGAAACTATGCTCCTCGACTATCTTTCATCTCGCTAGAGACTTTGCCCAGATATGAGATCTTAGGGGTTCATCATTGAATCTTATTAGCTGGGTCTGGGGGCGATCCCTTGCATACTTCATGCGCCATATTTTGGCCCATGGTTCCTGTGAATAGTTACACCATATCTACCATATTTTGGCACCTTAAATCCCCCCCATAACTTTGGGGTCACGAAGACCCAAACCACCTTTTTCCTTTGGAGCACATATTTTCTCCCAGCTTACCAGGGAGAATTTGGCCTTTGCTTCTCTGCCTGCCCAGAGGAAGTTGCGCTGAATACTTTGAATCTTGTTGATAATGGTGTTGGGAGCTGAGAGAATAGAGAAAAGGTACACCTACATGGTGTGGAGAACTGACTTTACCAAGACCAGTCTACTGGGCAATTTTAGGGGCTTGAGGACCCAGCTTGATAACCCACCCTTGATCCTATCAACGAGATCTTGCCATGATACATTTTTGATGGTTCCTTTACCTAAGGGAACACCCAAATACTTGGAAGGGACGGAGCATTTAGTGAAACCCAATATTCTAACTATGTTCCTTTGAGTGATGAGAGCAGTGTTGAGAGAATACCTGAGATTTCATAGCATTAACTGCAAGCCCAGATGCCTTAGTAAAGAGCATTAAGCTCCTTTTGAAAGTGCGAGATTCTTGGACTGAAGGGTGCCCCATGAGCATCATGTCATCCATGAATTGCTAGCGAGTCTGTTTCTCCATGCCTTTGTGGAGCGAAAGTCCCCAAATTCCCCCTTTATCTACCTGTGTTTGGATTAGTTTACTTAGTCCCTCCGCCATTACGACAAAGAGGAAAGGGGAGAACAGGTCTCCCTGCCTTATCCCCCGAGTCGGCGTAAAGAGATTTGTCTAGGAACCATTCATCATGGTTGAGAAGAAGGTAGTGGTGACTAGAGCCATGACCCATTCCACCCAATCTGAGTTGAAACCATACGCCCTCAACATTTTCTCCAAGTATTTCCAGCTGAGTTTGTCATAGGATTTGGCTATATCAAGCTTGATGAGCATCCTAGGCTGTCTAGTCTGTTTCAAAGAATGGATGGTTTCATGGACTGCTATGATACCATCCATGATCTATCTGCCCTCCACAAAAAGAGATTGCTTTGGACTAATCAGGCCTGGGAGTAGGGGTTTTAGTCGATTCATTATCACCTTGGAAATGATATTATAAATCACATTACAGATGGCTATGGCCCTAAATATGTTTGGGGAGTATTCTCCCTCCCCCTTCGAAATTAATGAAAGAAAATTAGCATTAAAGGCCTTTAGGACCCCTCGCTTGCTCCTCGATTCCTCAACGATTTCCCAAACTTCCTCCTTGATCATATCCCAGAAGAAGTGAAAGAAGTTGGTTGTGAATCCATCCAGGCCAGGAGCCTTCCCCCAGGCCATCTATCCCACTGCTTCCTCTACCTCCTGCATGGATATGGGTTTATTGAGCATCTCATTTTCCTCCCTAGAAACCTTTCTAGGGATGAGAGCAGTGATCTGAGTAATGTCTTGATCCTTGTGATTGTTGTCCCCAGTCATGATTCCCTTGAAATAGCTTGTTAGTTCCTCAACCTCCCCTCTAGTCTCCACCTAGGTCCCATCTGACGTTTTGATTTTATGGATCTTCGAGCTTAATCTATTGTGGACCACCGAATTGTGGAAGAATTTGGTGTTCTTTTCGCCCTCCTGAAGCGATTTGACCTTAGATTTCTGCTTCCAGAATATCTCTTCCTGTCTCTTTCTGGCCTCTAGTAGTACGAGGAGATCTTTCTCCTTTTATTTCATCTCCATGTCCCATCTTGACTCCATACCCTTCTGCTGGATTAGGTCAATATATTGAATTAGCCTTTTTTTGTCCTCAAAGATATTGACAAAGTCCTCTTTGTTCCACTTACGTATCTTAGCTTTCAATGCCTTGAGTTTCTGCTGGAAGTTGTACATTTTGGTCCCCTCTGGACTGTCTAGTTCCTGCCACCACTACTCCACCAGGCCCTTAAAGTCCTTATGGTCCAGCCAGAATTGCTTGAATCTGAAGGGCTTACTTAGGATGGCGTTCGACCAGTCCCATTCAAGACTGATTGACCAATGATCCGATCCTGCTGCTGGGAGGACACTCACGCTCATCTCCCCAGCCCCCTCTGAAAACATTTTCTGACACTAGGAATATATCTAGTCGGGAAGCGACCAAGTGTTCCCCTCCCCTCCTATTATTCCATGTGAACCACCCATCTCTTGTCTCTAGATCTGCCAAAGGTCCAAGGGTCAGAATCTCCCTAAATTCCACTTGATACTTGTCCAGTACCCTCCTCCCCCCCTTCTTTTTCTTGAGAGAGGTGATCAAGTTGAAATCTCCACCAACAATCCAATCCCCCTCTTGGGCCAGAACGCTCAACCATCTCAAATGGTGGATGAAGGCCTGTTTCTGGGGAAAGGCACTGTGTCCATATGTGTTGACCAAGGTCCCTGTGACCCCAAATCCTAGAAACTTGAAGACTGCCATCAAAGAGAAATGTCTAACATGCCACTTTGAGAGTTCTATCAGACCAGGGTGCCATAGAATCGCCATTCCACCCCCCATGTCTTCCACATCTATTTCCATTACACTACTGCCTTTCCAAATTTTCTGCCCCATTCTCACCATGGTTTCATAGCTACATTTAGTTTCCAGTAAAAATAATACATCTAGTTTTTCCTGCTTAATATTCCTACTCAGGGTTTTAATCTTTCTCGGGTGATTACACCCCCTAATCTTCCATGAGATTATCTTCATTGGGTAACTTTACTTACTTTAGAGAAGGCCTCCCTTATCGTCGGGTATTGGCCTGATTCGTTCAACTTGACTCCAATTTTCATGATCCTATGCTTGTTTGTCTTTCGTCCTTGCTTCAGATCCTTTTCTGTGTTAAGATTCCATATGCTAAGCTAGATTATCAGCATTCAATTTCAATTTCATAACAAAAGAATATAGATAAGATCATTGAAAGAAACAATATCACAATATCAACACAGATTTACCATGGGAAAACCCTAATGGGAAAAAACCTAGCAAAAGCATCCTCAATATAGATGATCAAAAGATAAAATATAAAACCCCAGAATGAACCTTCTCCTCCCTGCAGCTACAACTATCTCTCTCTCTCATGCGCTACACAAGTGTGTGTGAGTGTGTAGAAATGAGGAGAGCCTCACTTCTATTTATATTCATATGTTCACTTGACAATTCACTCCAACAAGTTGGCCCCACTAAAACTGACTGGGCCGACTTCTCTACGAGGACACAAACAACTTAATATTATATTGACTAGGGTGCTAATGACTCGACTTACAACGGAGGGAATTTCCTCATGACTCTTAGTAGTTCTCCCGATAGGATCATCAGGGTATAATGAAATACAAATGATTCTCCCGATAGGAACATCGGGGATAATAAGTGAATACACTTCAAAGTTACAATAATTCAACATTCTAGTGTTTTCCTCTTGCTCCCCTTTGAAGGCTCTGCGCTAATCCCCAAATCCTGGGAGGCTTTGGATCTGATGATGGCTTTCTGGAGGAGTTCCACTTGCTCCCAAGGGACATACCGTTTTCTTGCCTTTGTGCATTCTTTTTCAATCGCATCCGAATCCAGCTCCCTTAATTCCATATCTTCCACATCGTCCTCTTCCATTTCCTCCACCCAACTTTTCTCGTTAGATCCATCCGTAATTAGCCTTGTTTCTTCTTCCTTCTCCTTATTCTGACTAGGTTCTCCTTCACCCTCTTCCCCGAGGAGCTGAAAGGGGTTCAAGATTTCTGGGGCTTTCTCAACCATTTCTTTTCATGGTTTTCCCCCCCGTTGTTCTTTCCCCGTTTCCTGCTCTTAACCTGCGTGAATCCATCATTGGACTGCTTCTTTTCCCCTTCCTGGTTTGAGGCCGACTCCCCCTGGTTCCCTTTAAGACAGTTCCTTCCAAAATGTCCATATTCATGGCAAATTCTACAATGAAAAGGGAGATGTTCATACTTGATCGGCTGGATCCACTCGTCATCCTCCCAATTCAAGCTCACTGCCTCTGGGAGGTCCTTTGACAAGTCCATGTAGACACAGATTCAGGAATAGGTCGTATACCTCTGATGCCTAGTCTGTTCGACAATCATCACAAATTCTCCTATTGAGTTGCTAATGTCTTTAAGGATTTCTAGATCCCAATATTCTCTAGGGAGCCCTACCAGTCGTATCCACACTGGAGCAACTGTTAGATCCTCTGTTTTTGGGTTAAAACGCTCCTTCCAGGGTCACAGATAAATCCTTGCCGAAAAAAACAAATAGGGTCCCCCCTTCAGAACTCTGTCCCTATCCTCCTAATTGAAGAAAATAATGGTGAAGAAGCCCTTTGCCCCTAGGTGGAGGTCATAGTGGCCCTTGGGCTTCCAGGTTCCTTGGATCCACTGGACTAGATATCTCTCTTTCGGTTATACTCCCACAAATTTCCTGATGAGTGCCTTTTCTTTCCACATCTCAACTTTCCAACCAATTGTTTCCGATTGGATCTGGACAACATGGATCTTTTGGGCCCTTGGGAGGCATCCTCCCTGGCCCGATCTTCTCCCTCCCTACGATCCTCCCTTCTCGCCATCAGGATCCCTATTGTCTCCTCCGACCCCCCCAGCTGCATGGCCCCGAGGTGTCATTCCATCCATGGCTACTCAAGGGAGGTAGCAACCCCCTCCCCGCCCAACGCTGAGACTTGCACTTTCGTGCGCAATAACTCCCGCTCCTTTAGGACTCACCAAAAACAAAAAAAAACTCTGCTCAAAATCCTCTGAGATGACTTAGCTTGCATTCTCGACAAGAATTGATTAGTTAATCCGCCCCACTGCATCATGTGATAAGGAATTTACATCAAATATTGATACATATTTATGTGAGAATGAAATGAAATAGCATATATAGAACCACTTACATAGATATATTGCAAGGAACACAATGATACAATAAACTCAGATTCTATAAAATGAATGAAATCGAACAAACTGTAAAATAAAAGCAGTTAGAATGGTGATAGCTATATCTTTGAGAAGAGTTATGGTAGATACACTGATTCATGACAAGCTGATTACAAAAGGAGGTTGAAATACATTTTTATCATAAGCATGTAGTAAAAAACCCTAAACATCCAAAAAACTAACCCTAGGAGATGAACTGTAAAAAGGTTTGTGGGCCCAAAGTTGGTTAGTTGATGTGTCAACTTCTTGGGGGCATAAAGTTTGCATACGATATTGATTTAGGGTTCTTAGTAGCCCTTTGGAAAGATATGGACATTAAGTACACTTTTCACCTATCCAAACATGTTTATGACTATAAATGGACTGTGGCATCACCAAAAAATGTAGTTTAAGGCCTCAAAATGGCCTCGAAAGTTTCGTGCATGAAAAACCATAAAAATGCCAAAATAGAAAAATTGTTTTGAGTCAAAGGAATAGGTGGTTGGATCCCGATATATAATTGGACTAGTTTGCTGACTCAAAATCCCATAAAAACTACCAAGTTGGAAAAGTTGTTATGAGAGACTAGAATAGGTGGGTGGCCATCGATACCCATATGGACTAGTCCTCCCCTCTTTAGAAGCAATGGTCTCCACTGTGTTGAGTCCCTTATCATATGGTGAATGATGTGTTGAGTTGAGCTCCTAGTGAGTTATTTTCTAAGATGAAAAAACTTCCTTTCTTTGAAAACCCGATATGGATGTAATTGCTATTGATGGATGCATTGGACCCATTCAACCATTTTGGTTTCCTTATTATTCTTGGTTTGAACTGGTGTGGATGATTTATTTTTGGAGGAGGACCTTTAATGTGTGTCCTCGCACCTTAGAGGAACCCCGATAGGCGAGGAAACAATTCCTTTGCATTCTTCTTATTTCTGGTTAGTAGAGGGGCCTCGTGCAAAGGTTCTCCATGATTTGTTGTTCACCTTCAGAGGCAATTGTGAAGAGGGAAAATTTTCCAGTGTGGGAGATTATCTTCCTGCACTGCTTGGTTGAGGTCAAAGAGACTATGGTAGGTGTAATTGTCATTGGTATTGGATAGATTTGTCCTCCCACAGTGGAAATGACACTATAAGGCCCTGACTCATATACAACATGACGCTTTCACATATATAGTTGCACTAAGATAACATCATAGACTTCAAGTGGGGCCACATCACACAATACCTCTTATTTGAAACGCTTTATGTTGTATGGTAGACAACACTGATGACTGACACATATATCTTTTCCTTGGCTTAGGAAACCTATCTGTTATGGTTGTGGGTGTGGTGTTGTTGGTATCTCCAATCTCTTAAATACTTTTGTTGAGATTAATTTCTTTTGGCTACCGTTGTAAACAACAAAATAAAGGGGGATTCCCTTCACCCACATTTGTGAGTGGAAGAGGTGCTCACATGCCTCTGACCCTTCTAGTTCCTCTGACTAAATCCATGTGGTAGCGACTATGACACTGGGTCCTGCATCAATAATCCACTTCCCCTTATATGTGACCGTGACATTGGGTTTTAATTTAGAATCAGAACTAGGATATGATTTTGAAGCTTTGATCTCAACCATCAATGACTTATTTGAGCAACATCATTAGTGTTGTTCTAGGGGATTTTGTGTAGAATGCACCACTTTATAGTGGACTTCTTAAGCTTCCTATTACCCTTCTTGGATGAGTCTCCTCGAGGTAGGTTATCCTTATGTTGTCCTTTGTTTTATGACTCTAGGTTGCCTTTGCCATGCCTCTATTGCGGTCAATTTGAAGGCCCAAAATTCTGCTTATTATTTTGTGGAAATTTGTCTTCTATTTTGACAACCTACTGATAAGCGGCTCCTAATGAATTGATGTCCAGGAATTCCATCTATGTTCGGATGTACCAATGTAGGCCACTGTGATATTTCATAACTAGGTGCTACTAAGAGTCTTTGGTACCCATATTTGTATTCAAGGTATGAAAGTTGTTGGTGTACTCTAACACCACTTGGTCCCTCTCTTGATGCAGAACAGTCCATTTTGTGTATTGGTCATCATAGTTTCTTATAGGGTAATATTGTTCTTTAACGACATTTATAAAAGAGGCCCAGGTGGGATCGACCTCAAACATTTCAGACTCCTCTGTTAATTTTTGCTTGCAATAACTTTCCCACCAATTTTTGACATGTGGGATAACCTTCAGAAGCACAAAGGTGATATTTTTCATATTGAAAAAATTGTGGACAGAGAATACCCTTCTCGCATACTTCACCATTTATCTAGGGAATCAACATCAATCTATCATTCAAATAAAGGAATGTCAAAGTTAACTTGTACCGTGAAGGCTGCAGCTCCTCCAAAGTGACTGCTTGATGATCCCTCCATTGTTGTTAGTATCCGTTGAGGGATTTCAATTAGATTATCCATTATCTTGTTCCTCTATTTCACGAGGGATTCCTCAAGCAATAACTTAATAAGATCTCTTGTTCCATCTTCTCTATTTTCCTCAGCAATGGGAGGCGATTTGGGTTAGGCGGGCATTCTTAAGCTCAACTAGTTCAAGACCCAACTGTTTATATCCTGACCTTGTTGGGGACATACATAAAGAAATAACGAAAGAGAAGGATGATTTAATACCATTGATCCATATTTATGCAAGAATGAAATCAAAGAGCACATATAGAACCACATACAAAAATATACTTGAAGGAACACAATGATACAATAAAATTAGATTATATTAAATGAATGAAACATAACAAACTATAAAATAAAAGCAGTTAGAATGGTGGTAGTTATATCACTAAGAATAGATGTGGTGGCTACATTCATTCACGACAAGCTAATTACAAAAGGAGGTGAAATGACCTTTTTATCATAAACATGGAGGAAAAAACCCAAAACATAAAAAAACCTAACCCTAGAAGATGAAGCGTAAAAATGTTTGCGGGCCTTGAGGTGGTTAGTTGATGTGTCAAACCTGTGGGCATAACTTTTGCATATGATCTCCGTTTATGGTGCTCGATATCCCATTGGAAATGTCTATTAGAGAAGTACACTTTTTACTTGTTTAGACATGTATGCATCTAGATTGTGGTATCGCCAAAAAACATTGTTTAGGTGGTTGCTCTCAATATCCACCTGAACCAATCCGCTGACCTGAAAACCCATAAAAAATACCAAAATGGAAAAAATATTTTCAGCCAGTGGGATAGGTGTGTGGCCATCAATACCCATTTATATAAAACATGGGAGAAACCATTTGATTAAGCATAAATGATGAAAATCCTTCTTGTAGCATATGAACCGATTCATACTACCACATGTAGCATCAGGGAAGGGATGGAATATCAACCTAACACACACACACTACTAAAGGCATGAAAGAAGAAAGTGGAGTCACCACTTGAAATTTAGAAATAAATCAAGAATCCCTAGGGAGAGGAGAAAGTGGATAAAAAAAGAGACTACCTTATTTAGGGATTTAGATCTTGACTATGCTAACCTATGGTTCTTGATTAACAAGGACATTCACTGAGGTTTTGTATTAGGTTTTACTAACAAATTTTCAAAGGAAAGTAAACTAACACACTAGGGTTAGTTTATTAGAAATTCCTTTGGTGAGTTAGAAACCCTAAAAATATTAAAAAAAACAAAGATAAGAATGGGAGGGAATCAATCAAAATTCATTATTGTATATTTTGAATCTTATTGGGTTGAAGAAGAGTGTTCTTACAGGTGTTTAATAGAGATGCACGTCATGGATTCTTTTATAAATGATGATTGACTTTGTTGTAAGACAATACTTGAATGCAATCTCAAATACAAAGACATATATCCATAAACAAAGACAAACATTATGTATACTACCATAAAGATATATCCATAATAATACTTAGTAGAGAGCCCCAAGTTCCCTTAAAAGAGACGATACCTACCTTGTTGTAGTTGTGATGGAACCTCTTATGAGGTTGTAGGGTTAATAAACAATTGTTTGAATGGAATGATTTGAACAAATATGCCATGGGATTAACCAACAAGCATTTGAGGTTGGAGCCAAGTTGTCACGAAAGGCCCTTGTATAGGTTTTGGAGATAGTATGTGAAAGCAATCAAATACCATGGAAGAGGTGAAACAAAGCTTAATCGAGGCATGCCACCTATCCAAGTGTGCACCTAAAAAATATGGTTTCAAGGAAGGAAGAATCCAAAATAATTGAAGACCTAAAAGAGCTTTTACAAAGAGGGATTTATTACATGGAATTTTCGTCATCACCATGATAATGAGCCATGTACCTTCAACCTTACCACAATCCCTAAGGTACTTTTCAAATATTACCTAGAAGATGAAAACCATGAGTTTTTTCCCTCTAAACTACCTAATCAGCAACAATCTTGGAACCTGCTATCTGACAACCTATGAAACTCTTCATTGCCATAGATTGCTTTCTAGCAACATGAGACATTTTTGTAGTCTGCCTTAATTCTTAGTGTGACACCTCCAAATTGTTGCAAGCTTCTCTTGGACAAGGTGTGACACTATTTGTACAAAGGGAAAATAACTAAGTTTTGAGGAGATTCTAGAAAGAAACCCTCATGTATGTCGATCCCATTTGACTTGGGTGGATCTCAATCAGTTCCAAGATTTTAGGGATTTTACCCTAACCTTCTCCCCTTATCTCTTAACTCCTCTCTATCCCTTTACTCTAGTAAATACAAGCTCACACCCATGGGTAAGGGGGAGAATGGATAATAGCTAGATGATGGTGGAATGTTGCTAGAGTATTGTTGAGTTTTTCTTATCCATTTGAGGCAAGGTGACTCTTTGAGGCATTGGATCATTAGAAGGAAGCTTTAAACGCCAAGGCATGGTTGTAATTCTCTCCTTCTCTTCCTATTATTAATACACCAAATATTTTCCTTTCTCACAATAATTTGTTCATAATTCTTGGTGCTTTATTTCTTGGTTGTTAGTGTAGATTATTGTTGCTTGCATTTGTGTTTTGCTCCTTGGAAGGTCTTCTACATGGGATTCATGTGGAATGATAGAGTGAAGGACTAAAATGAGGATAGTCGTCTGATTACCAGGTTTTCCTTCTTCTTCTTTTCTATTTGCATTCGAATTACAAGGATGTAGAGAAAGGTTACATTTCAGTATGTTATTTGTGCTAGTTTAGGTTGTCTGAATTGGGGAGTTTGTTCTTTGTCTACATCGATCGAATAGGTCTAAAAAAAAATATGTGACTCCGTTAGGGAGAACCATGTCTTTGTAGTAGTGTTTAGATTAGCTTGTTTTTGGATTTCAATTGATCCCTTTGTCCTATTACATCTACTTATTTCACCTTGTTTATGCTTGGATCTGGTTGTTTGAGTAGTTGAGTGACCCAAACTCACTCCCAAACCTTTAGTTCATTCAGATTCCTAAGTTTCTTGAAACATGTGCTTCTTTAAATTTTTGTTTTTTTGCCTCTCACACCGTGTGTGAACACATAGTGCAAAAGTTTCACACCTCGGCTTCGTTGTGACACAATACTACCAAGTTTCACACTGGTGTTAGCCTGTAAACTGTGATCCTCTGAATAATTTTTAACTTTGTATTGGTTTCATGCTTAGGTATTGGACTGGGTTGTTGCTCAGGTTTTTATATTGTTTGATCTAGGTCATGCCCAGGTGCACGTTGGGGACAACAGTCGACTGAATGAGTCGAGCACTGTTATGGCATAAGCATAGAAAAAGAACAAGTAAAGCAGGAAAAACACTATATCGACAGAAAGTATGTGCACACACAATATGCAAGAATTCGAACCAATTTCTATTATTACTTCTTCTCCATGAAGGTTGGTTGATTTTTATAATAATGTACATGCTTATATAGAATGCTAAGATGCTCGGGTGACTACCCGTTACGTTCAGTTACAAAAGAATTTATAACGGTTCGAAAGTTCAACCACCGTAGATGACTGGAAGACAGAGACATTCTATCAATTTTCGACAATCGTCGGTGCTGACAAGGCATGCCAAGATGCTACATGTCGAGCACAAAACCTGTCGAGGTTCGTACTTGTCGAAGCCGATGCTGAACCCGTCGAAGTGCTAGACTTTGTTGAAGTTCAACAAAGCCAATTGCTGGTTGGATCATTCCTCCTTCCTTAAGAAACAATGGTCTCCCTTGTGTATTCGTTCAGGTGAGGAAATTTATTGGCTACTTCAGTAGCAGAGTACCATTTTCCTTGCGCAAGGAGCTATCTAGCTTTAGCCACTTGAAATAAGGGAATGGAGTTCATCCTTATATAATGTATGCATCGCCCCACAATGGTGTCTCAAAGAAGCGGTTCTTGAACATCTGGATAGATGTCTTCGGGTTCTACTGTATGCAAGTCATTATGTTCTAACAATGGTGCATGGTATGGTCGAAGTAGATCTACATTAAAGACTGTATGTAGGCCACGACATGTAGGAATGTCGAGCTGAAAAGCATTTTCTCCAATCTGTTTAAGGATAGTGTATGGATCATATTGCAAAGGTTTCAATTTTCTGTATGGTCTAGTGAAGTGCTCCTTATTTAGATGTAACCAAACATGATACCCAATTTGGAATGAATGAGGAGTATGAGGCTTATCATGTCAGGCCTTAGCTTTTGCATTAGCTCGTTGCAACATTTCTTGTGCTTGCTTCTAGATGTTGTAGATTTCATCTTTGAACTTTAATGCTTTCTCCACTTCTCATCCTTTGAAGTCGGTGTCATTCGACCGTGTCGAGGAACTGATCAAGTCGATAGGCGCTGAGGGTTGAAATCCATAACATATCTCAAATGGACTCTTGTCCGTAGAACTGTGTTGAGCACAATTGTAGTTGTGTTGTATGCATGGACGACTGTCATCCCATGTTCGATGACAATTGTGGTTGTACATGCGAAGCAGTTGTACTACCAAGATATTTACAACTTCTGTATGTCCGTTTGTCTACGAATGGAAGAATGTTGACAAAGAAAGTTTCGTGTCGAACTGCTGCCAAAGAGTTTACCAAAAGGTGCTGACAAATCTAACGTCTCTATTAGAAATAATAGTCGTTGGGAGGCCATAATGTTTCCAAATATGTTCGAAGAAGAGCTGAACAGTCTGTTGTGCTGTCGTAGCCTTCTTGCATGGTATAAGTATAACCATCTTGGAAAATATGTTGACTACTACTAAGATCACATTGCTGATGTTTGGTAGTAGGATATCCCATCAAGTAGTCCATAGAAATAGATTACCATGGTCGACTAAGAACTGGTAGGGGTGTGTACAGTCATTGTCGTCAATTCAGTGGTTTAGCAATGGAACAAACTCTGCATGATTGAATGTACTTGTTGACATCAGATTTAAGTGAAGGCCAGTAAAAATACTTGTGGAGGGTAACTAGTGTTTTTGCAACTCCAAAATGTCCTGAAGTCTTGTTTTAGTGTGCGTCCCAAATGAGCATCCATCGGTGCTCACCGGTCGATACAAAAATTTATCCAAGCTTCTATAGTAAAGTGTCCTTCAGGAAGTAGTTGGTAGTAGATAATGTGTCGGTCTGAAGTTGTCGATAAATTGCGGAGAAGTTGCAGTATACCAAATACAATTGTGGCTAAGTAGTGGTGTCGTAACCTTGGATTCTCATCAATGTAGACAGTAGAGTAATGGGTGGTCGACTGAGACAATCCACTAAGGCATTGGCTTTACCTTTTCGATACTTAATTACCAACTGAAATTGTTGCAGGTAATTAATTGAATTGATTTATCAAGTTGTAGGTAGTTTCGACTGGGACGGAGTGAGCTTCAAAGGTTTATGGTCAGTGAGGATGACTGTTTCCTTGCATAGAATGTAGTGTCTCCATTGCTTAAGAGCTTGCACAACAGCGTACAGTTATTTTTCATACGTTGAATACCTTCTAATAGTGTCGTTGAAAGTTTCAGAATGAAACGCAACTGGATGACGTGACTGAGTGATCACTACGCTGAGAGCATAGTCCCATGCATCCTTCTCAATCCCAAAAGGTTAATGTAAATCAGGTAACATAAGTACTGGTGCAATACAAATCTTGTTTTTGAGTTGTTTAAAAGCTTGTTGTTGTGTCGGTGTCCATTTAAAGACAATTTTCCCATTTCCTTTAGTCAACTGATTCAAAGGCCATGTGATGTGACTGCAGCCAAGTATGAACCATCGATAGAAATTCACCAAACCAAGAAAACTTCTTAGTTCATGAATGTTTTGAGGAATGGGCCAATATTTGAGGGTCTGTACTTTTTCTGGGTCGAATGAATGCCTGCAGAGTCAATTACATACCCCAAATATTTGATGTTGGTAATTGCAAATGAGCATTTTTCCATGTTTAGATATAATCAATGTTGCTGGAGAGTTCCTAAGACTTTTCAAAGTTGTTTGACATGTTCTTCCCATGATCAACTGAAAATCAGGATGTTGTCGAGATAGAAAATGACGCACTTGCCGATGAAAGGTCGTAGAAGGTCGTCCATATATCTCATGAAGGTTGCAGGTGCATTGGTTAAGTCAAAAGGCATTGCTAACCATTCAAACAATCCTTCCTTGGTCTTGAAACTAATTTTCCATACATCAGTGGACTCAATCATAATATGATGATATCTCGACTTAAGGTTAATATTCGTCAAGAAATTAACACCTTTCAGACAGTCGATGAGTTCATCTATCCTTGGAAGAGGGTATATGTTCTTTACTGAATTTTTTTTGAGACCCCAATAGTCAATGCACATGCTCCAAGTCCTATCTTTCTTTGGAACTAGGACAATTGGACTTCCACAAGGAGAGGAGCTGGGGCAGACATGAACTTTGTTGATCAAATCGTGGATTTTCTTGTGAATCTCTTCATTCTCGAGAATGGATCTTCTGTAAACATATGCGTTAGGTAATGAAGAATTAGGAACAAGTTCAATGGAGTGTTTTACTTGACAATGCAAAGGTACTCCGTTCGGCTCTTGAAATACGTTTTGGTATTCCTCAAGAATGTGGTCAATCTATTGTTGTTGTCGGGAGCTGCGCTGGTCGGTGAGTCGACTTGTTGCTGTAGTCTTCCTGGAATGCTGAGGCTTTATCATGATTAATGCAAACTTGTGAGTATGATTGATAAGCTTCTTTTTTTGTTTGGCAGTTATCATAGAAACCTTTGATGTGGGTTGTCGCTTTGGTATACTGTACCATTGATTCTGAATTTTGACACTCACCTTCTGAGGCCATGATTGATATGTACCATGTCGATCCCATAGGTAAGGTTTTTCAAATAGGGCGTCAACTATGAAAAGCAGTGTCGTGTCACATAGTACTTCATATTCAAAAGGCTTAATGAAGTAGGTGAGTCTACATTGGCCTGTGATTCTTATTTCCTATCCATCCTTCATCCAACCAATATTGTAAGGATGAAGATGTGGAGTGGTGACAAGACCTAATTTCTTCACAATATCTTCAGAAACGAAGTTCTTCTGGCTGCCATTATCCACAATCATATGTAATGTATTTTTCTAAATGCATATTCGTGTATATAATAGGCGTTCTCATTCCTCCTCATTGACGATAGTCAAGGATTTCAGAGTGGTCGAAGTTGAAGCCAAGAGGGTTGATGCATCTTGATCAGATTCTACCAAGGTTATGTTGGACAAGTCAGACGTGGAAGATTTTGCCAAAAATTTCTTTCAAGCTTTGCATTCTGACACATCATGCCATGTTGAATTGTGATAATCACACCATTTCCCAGTAGGAGCTTGTTTGATGCGATCCTTCTTGTATTTCTGAAATTTCTTCTTGTTATGATCAGGATTTGGTGGAGTTAGCTGAGAAGGGTGCTTATACTTATCAAAGTCGACTAGTGACTTCTTGTCGAATGTTCGACATGCTGGCTTGTTCACGAAACGTGCTTTTCCTTTTTGTGTAGCTTCAAGCTTGCTGGAGTAATGAAATGCATCTACAAGCGTACTGAAAGTCAGAAACTCCATTTCCTGCTGAATGTATGAGGATAACCCATTGACGTACTTCAGAACAAGCAATTTATCTTCTTCTTGGATGCCAAGTCTAGCCATGATTCGATAGAACTCGTCCGTGTAACTCTACACGGACAGATCTTTCCATTTCTTTAGTTGTTGCCACTTCTTATACTGTTGTTCAAGATATTTGGGCGGGTAGAAGTCCTTTCGAACGTATTCAACAAATTTTACCCATGTGTCTATCTGGTCACCTTCTTTTTCCATATTTGTTGATAAATTTTCCCACCAGCAGTGTACGAAGGTTGACATCTTCAAGGACACAATGGTGATATTTTCCTCTTCAGAGAGTTGATTCATGGAATAGTAGGATTCCAGTTGTTGTACCCATTTATCGATGTATTCCACATCAATCTTTCCTTCAAGATTTGGTATGTCCAGATTCATTTGCACCTTGAATGGGCTTTATCAAAGTGAGGTCGTGTCGAGGATTCTCCAGATGTCGAAGCGAATCGCATGAGAATGTCGTTGAACTGGGAGAACATTTTAGTCTGCTGGTGGGCCAGTAATTTTTCTATGAGTTTCTCTATCTCATCAGTTGCATGTCTATTATCTGCTTCTTCAGCCATCTTTTCTAAAGTTGAAGGAGGTGTCTGCTTCTGTTGCTGAGTTTGTGAGTGTGTTTGAACATGCATAAGTTAAATAACTTCGATGGAAGTGCTAATGTAACTTAAGGTTCTGAACAAGATGAAGCTCTGATACCAATGATCCAGGTCGTGCCCACGTGCATGTTGGAGACAACATTCGACTGAATGAGTCAAGCACTATTATGGCGGAAACATAGAAAAAGAACAACTAAAGCAGGAAATACACTATATCAACAGAAATTATGTGCACAAACAATATGCAAGAATTCAAACCAATTTCTACTATTAATTCTTCTCCATGAAGGTTGGTTGATTGTTACAATAATGTACATGTTTATATAGAATGTTGAGATGTTTGGGTGACTACCGGTTACGTTCAATTACAAAAGAAGTTATAACAGCTCAGAAGTTCAACCGTTGTAGACGAATGGAAGACATAGACATTCTGTTGATGTCTAAGATGTTGTAAGTCAAGCACGATACCTGTCGAGATTGTCGAGGTTTGGACTTGTCGAAGCCGATGCTGAACCTGTCGAAGCAGTTGAAGTTCTAGACTTTGTCGAAGTTCAACAACATGAAAAATGTTGGTTGGATCACTATTTCTTACAATTGCCCGTTTCTCCAAAACTAGGTCTTGACCTTTTTATGTCATTGTTTAGAGTGTGGATTGGTTGGCATATTTTTAAATCTTGGTGTGCATACTAAGTCATGTTGTCTTGGCTTTGTTTTTATTTCTTCAAATCTATGTAGCCATTGATGTTAGTAGAAGTAGATTGACGTTTGTGTTTCCATATTCAAAGAAATGTTTTCTTTTATCTTTGTTATTAGATTGGAAGATACTTGAAAATCCATTTTTATTTTACTTTTGTATTAGTTTTTTTCAAGTTATTTTAGATTTTTCTTTGACATAAAACAATAAAAAGAAATTGTTGTTCAAGTTCCATAGGCTTAAAATACATCATTGAATGTTTTTTTTTCTTGCTTTATATGTTGAATGGAAACATGATTATGGTTTTTCTCTTCTTAGATATCTCTTTTTAATATTATTGAAAAGATAGGAAACGAGTTGAAATTCTTGTTTTTGGTGTGAAAAGTGAAGGATTTGTTTTATTGTAGTCTCATATTTGGATGTATGCTAGTTTGGATTTTGCATATCATTGAAAAATAACAGTGAAAATTGCATGTGTTTGGATTTGTTGCATTTGGTAAAGGATATATATATCTCTCAAGTAGGACATTCAACAAAATAAATACTTGCACTTCATTTTTTGCATGGTTTATGAGTAAATTCTAAACTTCATTTTGTCCACTTAACCATTAAAAGATAAAAGTAAGCGCTTATTAATCTAAAATCTTTAGCAATATTGTGTGATATGATAGAGATGTGTTTCGACATCGTTAAACTTAGGGTATGTCATTATTTGTTCGTGCTACAACCCAGGGATTGTGCAATTCTTCCATGCACCTAGAGTATATCGGAAGGCCCCTTTCGAATGGTTGTGCATTAGACACCACTACTATGGATTTGATTTCCCATGTACTTTGCGTATATTGTGAGACCTTCATATAATACCAAGACCAACTGAGTTAACCTTTCCATCGTCTTATTATTTCAATACAATGGTAACAACACCCGGGGATATTACTTTCAAGTAGTCGGGTAATACGATCAAGGGTATGGTCCCAATCCTCCTTGGTTAGTTCTCTAAAAAATTGGGCAGAGTATTACTATTGGACCCTACAGTATATTGCGAGTTGCGATGATCTGACACTGATATGAGGATCCTACTTTTTAATCCCACCTATCACATTGTTTTCTAGTGGCCTTAGAGAGAGACTTTAGCTTGACATTATGGATGAACAACCTTTAAGAATATATCTTAAATTTTGAGGTTTACCACCTG
Source organism: Pseudotsuga menziesii (assembly GCA_001517045.1). Taxonomy (NCBI): domain Eukaryota; kingdom Viridiplantae; phylum Streptophyta; class Pinopsida; order Pinales; family Pinaceae; genus Pseudotsuga; species Pseudotsuga menziesii. Next base: position 159,427 of record LPNX010160368.1, on the reverse strand, counting down.
AATATCCATGAGATCCTCAAAACCCTATAATCTAAAGAAACATGGAACAATAAATGGACTTAGCTTCCAAAATTGACAATGTAGCTAGTCTACCAGAAGAAGGAATACGAGTTACTGAAGGGGAAGGGGAATACACCCCCCCTACAAATGCTACTGCGATAAATGTTGTCTCCATTTGTTTGGAAGTAGTCAATGCACCTTTAGATTACAACCATGTCATGCTTGAATGCGAAAATGGAAATATGTTATGTTTTTTTGTATGGTGGCATTCTACATACTTGAAACCTCGCTTTGGTAGCGTGGGTAATTTATTCCCCCGTCAATGAATTAGTTATTTTAGGTGGAGTTTTCCTAGGTAATGCAACTAATAATATAGCTGAATATAATGTGGTGATTGGATTATTGACCGATGCTTCCTCCAATGGCATAAGCCATGTTATGGTAAACCTATACTCCCAGCTTGTGGTTTCCTAGTTGAACCGCATTTATGCTGTTCGTGATCCCAAATTACTTCGTATTTTTCGAAGGGTACGTATTCTTAAGAGATTGTTTGAATTTATACAATATCAACATATGCAAAGGCACATGAATGCAATTGTTGATTCGTTAGCTGATTTTATATTTAGTTGGCATATTGCACATTCTTAAACATTTCATTATGAATTGTATATTTAAGCACTCCATGTGAATAATGCATGTAAAAACAAGTAGTCTAAACAAGATACATGTACATACAATTCACCATAGACACGCTGTGTAACAAAGTCTCTATAAATCACTTTTATATTAGGCATGGGAAACGTTTTACAAAAAAGGTCCTCATACAGATTTTGAAGCACGCGACTTTTAGACATCACTAAATGCAGATCAAAGAACTAATCACAATGCTCGTGATAGAAAATCATGGCCCAAGCCACTCGCCGAAGCAGACGACCTATACACCTAGACACCCCAAATGTATGACGTTGGTAATGTCATGGCAAGTCATCCACTTATATGTCTAGTATATACATGGTTAACCTCTCTAGGTTCTGCTTGATCTCCTCATGCTCTTCGGCTACTTCACATTCATGAGCCACTATAACTCAATGTTCTCCCTGCCTATGGATGGGAGAAGATATGAGTGGCCTCAAAGGCCCAACATATGCATAAGTGACATATGAAGTCTCAGTACAACAAAAAAATCAAATATTCAAAAATACATAAAAAAAATAAAAAAAATGTGAAAATTTCCTTTTACCTAGGTCGCTCTAGTGTGCCCCTCTAGAAGCATTAAATCAAGATCCCCTTACAAATCCGTGCCCACATATGCATAATATTTTATCATAAGAAATTTCCCACACAACCACCTAGAGAATGTTGGTCTATAAGAAATTATGGGACCACCACCATGGTGATCCATCAGATCAACCCACCTCCTTATATGCAACTCTCATAAGTTTGGGCTTCCAATATCATTGTTTTATAGAGGGAAGAGAGGAACCCTCTCTAGGAAGAAGGAAACCAAAATGGATACATAGTCTTACAACTTCAACCAACCCATTCTGCATTTGGTTAACTGATCTTTCATATTTTCTAGAAGACCCTCACTCTAGTTATAGACTGTAGCTTCCATCATAATCTATTGCATAGATATTATGAGACTTTGTTGCTTAATGTGGGGATTTACTTTGTGCAACTCGTGCAATGGTAAATAGGACGGTCCTCAATGCAAGATCCCTCACATGTTTAATGGGTATTTTCCTGCTAACCTTTGAGTCCCATTAGTGCAATATTGATCTATCAATGAGTCAATACTCTCTTTGCCTATTCTAGTTCCATAGAGAGAAAATCTACCCACTCGCCTTGAAATTCCAATGAGGAAGTAGATATCCTCTACTTTCAAAGTGAGAGTATGGACCCAACATGAAAATAGAGTTCATTTGGATCCCACATCCTCACTAAGTGTTCTAACAATCAAACCTAGGCCCTCATCCCTAGAGTCAAGAAGAATTTTGCTATCCCACACTCCTAAAGGGAAAGCATGGTATTTGCATAATTGACTGCACTTATGTCTTCCATTCCAGACTCTATTTCCCTCCATTCCAACACTGTGCCCGTTAAAACCTGCATAAAAACCATAAAGGATGATGTTAGGTCACATTCCTTAAAAAAATCTCAACCTAAACAACTAATTTTTATTTTTAGGGGACACATTACGGCTGTCGCACCTTAACTTTACATATAGTGCGAAAGTTTTGCACTCTGCCTATACGAGATCTGCAACACTTGTAGTTGTTGCAGTCCCCGAAAAAGGCGCTTGCAACATTGTTTGTGCACATTTTACCCTAAAAATTCATCCTATAAACAACCTAAAATGGTATGGAAATGATATTTTTAACCATGAAAGTGAAGAGGAGAAAGAGAGCACTTACTTGAAGTTGACAGAATCGAGAATGGTTTTCTGTTGCGTCCGAAATATCCACAACAAAAATCAACTGAAATAGGTTTTTCACTCTTGGCAAGAAGGTAAAAACACAATGGTAAAAATAAATTACCTTTTACCCCTTTTCTGAAAATAAAATGAAATATTTTATTATTTTATTTCATGTTTTATATTATTTTTAATATTAAACAAAACAAAGATTCCTTTGATATTTTGATTTAAATATATATTTTTAACACCTATTGTGGACATGACAAGTCAAACATGACAACCGAGGCCATGGAAGAGCTTACCGAGTATACTTTTATCACTTTTTTGGGCTGGTTAAAAAATGTTACAGGAAGGGAACATAGAGAGTTTTCTTTACGCTCTCTTCAGACTCTTGAAATATGAAAAGATTGTCGAGTGAAATATTCTCTTTCACACTAGTAAAAGTAGTTGAAAGGACGTACAGTTTGTGATAGTTTACCCCTATTTCAGACCATTTGGACTATTTATGAAAAATGAATAATCTAGTTAACCATTGACTAGAAGAGTTTTCCTAGGTATTATTTTATGTTTTTTTTGGGCTTATGGGACTAAATTTACAAAAAAGTATATCTTGTAGTCTTCTTTGGATTTTTTTAGACTCTCTAAAAATGAAAATCCGCTAATTTTCCTTTTTTGGATTTGTAAAACTACCCATCAAAGGAGCCTTTTGGGACTGAACCCCTCCTTTCTGAGGTTTGCAAAACATGTGATATTGGACTTGTCCAAAGGATGAGCTATATCAAGCATCTGTTACCCTCCACAAGCTCATTAAAAAACAAAGAGGTACTCATCAATCATGATGGGGAAAATGTGGGAAAGGGGAATGTATTTGAATTAATATCAATTGCAGTTTGTCATCACCCTTAATCATGGTACCTGTTTTCATATCATTTGAATAGTTGGGTAATCAACTTGTCCTCGAGTCGTACCAATTCCATGAGTTTTTTTATTCCTTTGCATCATCCAAAGAATGCATCAGTATTTTGTTGCGTTATGTTTTGGTCTCTGCATCGTTGAGTCAATGATGCTAAGTCACTTATTGTGTTGTTCAATGTTCAAGGGAAGTATTTGCAATAATAGAACCTTATATGATGTCGGTCAAATCTATATTCCTTTAGCATTCTTTTTGTGTCAGTCATGCTCGAGTCAGTCCCAAAGTCACTCCATACTCATAATCACTTCAAAAACCTTTGTTCCTATTTTGTGTCGATGATGGTGGAAACATTATGGTCGTCCCTTGACGAGTCTATTCTTGTCGAAATCAACACATCACCCACGAATTAGAAGTAGAAACCAACTAGTACCTTGGGCCTACATGCATCAATGGCAGGTTACCTCACTTTCAATAGTAGGTTCACATCATTGGCCTATGATTGGAAGATTCCACTGAGTGTTCGAATTTAGTTCATCAATTTACATCCATTGGAATGTACTAGGGTACCTTGGGAATCATCGACATCAATGGTGATATCCATCGCACTTTTAATGGTATACCTCAAATACTGGTAATAAAGTGGTTTCTACCATGTCCGATGCCAAAACATTTATTAACATGGATAGAATCGTACTGCTCGGGTTCGAGATGAAGACCCTAGGTTTCTTGTAGAACCGTTCTTGTATTATCTCCTTTACCGAGGTTGCAATGGAGTGTTTTGTTTATATAACATGGAATAGATCCCATTGCATGCTTAATGGCTATGCTCAAGTTTGGGTAATTATAACATAGATCTACATTGTATATTAGGTAGCTATGTTTAGATTTGAGTCTTTCTTCCATGTATATACATTGTATTTTGGTATCGAGGACCCACCTTCACATGGATCTGCAATGTATTGGTTGATAGTCATGTTGTGAGTCATTAGGATACACATATCAGAGTTTGTTGTACTGCAAATTCCTTGTTAGTCATTGATAATATTTCAACTGATGGTCTTTTTCCTTAACCTTCATCTTTACAAAGTATTTCACCTATCCTTTCACAATAACTTCATAATTTGGGGGGAAATATGTTACATGGGAATTTATTCATCACCATGATAACGAGCCATGTACCTTCAACCTTGCCACAATCCCTAAGGGACTTTGTCAAATATTACCTAGAAGATGAAAACCATGAGATTTTTCCCTCTAAACTGCCTAATCATGAACACTGTCACAACTTGCTATCTGACAACCTACGACACTCTTCATTGTCATAGGTTTCTTTCTAGAAACATGGGACATTTTTCACAGTCTACCTTAATGCATAGTGTGAGACCTTTATTTGTTACAATCTGCTCTTGGACGAGGTGTGGCACTGTCTGTATGAAGGGAAAATAGAGAGAATTTTTGAGTAGCTTCTAGAAAGAAGTCCTCATGGATGTCTATCCCATTTGATTTGGGTGGATCTCACTTGGTTCCAAGCTTTTAGGGATATCACCCTAACCTTCTCCCCTTATATCTAAAATCCCTTCTATCCCTTTAGTCTAATAAATACTTGCTCACCCCCATGGGGGAGGGGGCGAATGGATAGTAGCTAGATGCAGGTGGAATGTTGCTAGAGTATTGTTGAGTTTGTGTTATCCCTTTGAGGCAAGGTGACTCTTTGAGGCATTGGATAATTAGAAGGAATCTTTCAATGCCAAGGCATGGTTTTAATTCTCTCCTTCACTTCCTGTTATTAATACAACAAATATTTCCTTTCTCACAATAATTTGTTCATAATTATTGGTAATTTATTCCTTGGCTATTAGTGTATATTCTTGTTGCTTTCATTTGTGTTTTTCTCCTTGGTAGGTCTTCTACGTAGTATTCATGTGGAATTATATAGTTAAGGACTGAAACGAGTACAACCGTCTGATTACCAGGTTTACCTTCTACTTCTTTTCTATTTGCATTCAAATTACAAGGATTTAGAGAAATGTTATATTTTTTCATGTTGCTTGTTCTAGTTTAGGTTGCCTAAAATAGGGAGTCTGGTCTCTGTCTGCTTCGAGCGAATAGTCCTCAAATAAAATTGGTGACTCCGTTGGGGAGAACCATGTCTTTGTAGTAGAGTTCAGATTGGCTTGTTTTTGAATTTCAAATTGATCCCTTTATCCTATTAGATCTGCTTATTTTACCTTTTTTATGCTTGGATATGATTCTCTGAGTTGCTGACTGACCCAAACTCACCAACAAAACTTTAGTTCATTCATATTCCCGAGTTTCTTGAAACTTGTGCTCCTTTAAATTTTAATTTTTGCCTGTCGCACCCTGTGTGAAGACATAGTGCAAAAGTTTCGCACCTAGGCTTCTCTGTGACTACGAAACTACCAATTGTCACACTTGTGTTGTCCTGTAAACTACAACACTTTGAATATTTTTTGAACTTTAGCTTGGTTTCCTGCTTAGGTATTGGACTAGGTTGTTGCTTAGGTTTTTATATTGTTTTTTACAGTTGTTCATTTCTCAAGAACTAGCTCATGACCTTTTTCTGTCATTGTTTGGAGTGTGGATTGGTTTGCATATTTTTAAATCTTGGTGTGCATAGTAAGCCATGTTGTCTTGGATTTGTTTTTGTTTCTTCATATCTTCGTATCCATTGATGTTAGCATAAGTAGATTGACCTTTGTGTTTCCATATTCAAAGAAAAATTTTCTTTTATCTTTGTTATTAGAGAGGAAGATACGTGAAAATCCAATTCTTTTTTACTTTTGTATTAGTTTCTTTCAAGTTGTTTTAGATTTTTCTTTTACATAAAAAAGAAAAAAAATGTTGTTCAAGTTTCATAGTCTTGAAAGACAGCTTTGGATATTTTTTTTTCTTGCTTTATATGTTGAATGGAAACATGATTAGGATTTTTCTCTTCTTAGAGATCTCTTTTTAATATTCTTTAAAACATAGGAAACAAGTTGAAGTTCTTGTTTTTGGTGTGAAAAGTGAAGGATTTGTTTTTATTATAGTCTCAGATTTGGATGTATGCTAGTTTGGATTTTGCATATCATTGAAAAATAATAGTAAAATTTTCATGTGTATGGGATTTGTTGCAGTTGGGAAAGTATCTCTCTCTTCCTCTCTTTCTCTCTCTCTCACTTTTAGAACATTCATCGAAATAAAGACTTGCACTTCTTTTTTTGCATGGTTTAGGAGTTAAGTTTAAACTTCATTTTGTCCACTTAACCATTATAAGATAAAATTAAGTGCTTATTATTCTAAAATATTTAGTAAGATTGTGTGATAGGCTTGAGATGTGTTCCAACATCGTTAAATGTAGGAGATGTTGTTATTTGTTCGCACTGCAACCTAGGCATTGTGCGGTTCTTCCACGTACCCAGAGTATATTAGAAGGCCCATTTCGAACGATTTCTCATTAGACAACACTACTATGGATTTGAGCTCCCATGTACCTTGCGTATGTCGAGAGAATCTCATATAATTTTGAGACCAACTGAGTTAATATTTCATCCATCTTATTGTTTCAATACACTGGCAACAACACTCGGCGAGATTAATATGCATGTACTGTCAGGTAATCGGGTAACACGATTAAGGGTATAGTCCCAATCCTCCTTGGTTAGTGTCCAAAAAAATTGGGCCGATTAAAACTGTTAGAGCCTACAGTATATCACGAGTTGAAATGATTTGACACTCCTATGAGGATCTTGCTTTTTAATCCCACCTATCTCATTGTTTGCTTGTGGCCTTAGAGAGATATATTAGATTAACATTATAAATGAAAAACCTTTAAGAATATATCTTAGATTATGAGGTCTACCACTTGAACATCACGATATCTTCAAAATACTACAAACCAAAGAAACATGGAACAAGAAATGGACTTAGCTTCCAAAATTGACAATGTAGCTAGTCCACCAGAAGGAGTACACGTTACTGAAGGGGAAGGGGAATGCGTTCCCCATGAAAATATTCCTATCACTTATACATTAGGAAATTTAATAGTGGAACAAACTTCTTCCTATGATACATCCTTTGATATGTCATTTGTAGGTACCTCTGCACCCATAGAATGGGTGTTCACTCAACCTCTGCCAGAAGACCCAATAGTGACTATGTTTGGTCCAACTGCCTCATTCTGGGATACCACTTTAGGATAAGATATTTCTGATTTTGGTTAAACAAGTGGTATCCCATCATCATATATAGAGTTGGATCAACATTGATACCCTCATCCTATAATCATCAATGGAGTTGAATCCAAGTCGAGACCATCCTCCTAGAACTAGAACTATTCCATCCTTTTTACCAGGTGATATCCTTAGTCTTTCTTTAGGACTTCCTTCTAGCCAAGCTCTTAGTTTTAATGTCATTGCATACCCTATGGTTACTAGTTTGGGTACACACTCTTCTCCTCAAGTTGGAAACACTATGGTATTTCCTCAAACTACCCAAACTTTTCCTTCCAATGTTTCATTAGGAAGTTCACATATATCTTCCGTTGGAATCCAATTGGAGATCATTCTTACGATCCAGCTCCATATGTAGCTGGAAGTCAATTTTCACCTGCATTTAATAATATACCTAAAGGACTGCCTTCTTCTATATACTTAAGTGTAGTTGTTGGTAATCCTTCACCTTCGAGGCGGTCCATCTCGTGGGGACAATAACCACCTATTTGGCAACACCAACAACCTTTTTGGGGACAACAACAAACACCCCATGGTAGGTATCCAATATTTCACTGGGGTGAAATCACCCAATTATCTCCTTACCCCTCTAGTTCAAATCTATATTATGGCTTACCCTACCCAGGTGGTATGAACAACCAATGGACACAAGCCACTGCAATGCTTATTCCTTCACAAGGAGTTGTTCCTTCTCAACATGATGGAGTTGTTCCTTCTCAACCTAATGGGGTGGATGCCCCCCAATAAGGAGTTGTTTCTTTTCAACCTATCAACCCCATGATTTAGAACCCTCATCTTTTCCAACATATTATGTGGGTGGGCAATATTATTTCAATGTGAAACCACAACCGACATATGTCCCTATGGGCATTATTATGCCTCATCAATATTATAAGTACCCGCAACATAATAAAGAGCTTCCTTTTTTGGCAAATTTGGATTTTCCCGACCTATCGAAACTCATAAATGATCCCAGATTGCATGAGGCTTCATGCCCCCCCATATTGTCCAAACAACCATCAGACATTCCCAAGTTTGACGGTAAACCCGGAGAAGACCCAAAGAATCATGTTATGGATTTCCATCTCTGGTGTTCTTTGAACTCATTGATGGATGATTCTATACGTTTACGATTCTTACAATGAACTCTTACTGGGACAATAGAAAAATGGTATTGAGAGATGCTACAACTGTTTATGTATTTGTAACTTCAGAAGATATTCTGATGTATATTATCATTGCAGGTTTTTGTACCCCCATTAGGGATGCGTGTTACCCTTTTACGGGATGTCTAAATTGTGTCTAGACCTTGAGGTACAACCTCCGTTGTAAGTCGGGGCAATAATTCCCAGTGTAACATCATGTAATATGTAATTGTGGTCTCTATAGGAGAAGTGGGCCCCATGTGAGATGACATGTAGGCTCAAGTCTTATATTTAGTTAGTGACTTGAAAGGGTATAAATAGGGAGGCACTCTCCCTCATTTATACACACCTCACACACTCTCCAAGGCATTTGAGAGAGAGAGACAATCATAGGAGGAGAGAAAGATAGTTGGTGAACATTTCTTATTATTGCTTCTGATCATCTTACTATTCTGAAGAAATTTGCAGGGTTTTCTCCTTTATGGTTTCCCTAATGAAAATCTTTGTGTCTTGTGCATCTTTTACATTTTATGCATTTTTCTGTACTTGTTATTCTTTTAGATAAAGATCCTAGATAATCTAATAAGATCTTAAGAAAATATAACATGGTATTAGAGCCTCTCTGAAAGAAGGCACTGTGCAGCTGTGGGAACTAGGGCTTCCTAGTTGAAGGTATTCTCTTCACAGATCATCAAGAAAGGAGGGATAGGCTATCTCACCTCACTAGGGTGCATCTGTTGGTGGTAGCAGTTTCTAAATCAGAGAACTTTTACTGTGCAGTCGAAATACAGCTACAATGACAGCTAATGGAAATTAGGGTTTCATGCCTGAAAACCCTAGAAGACTGAATTTAGTCATTCTAGCACTTTCTCTATAACGTGAGATTGGAGAAGGATCAAAAACCAAAACTTTTCTAAGACAAAGAGAAATTCGTGTTGTACATTGTTTAAAATTTTTAGCCTCAGATTCGCTATACTTCAGGAGATATGGTTCCTTCAAATCAGGGTTCCAGCCTTCAGAATACAGTCATAAACATGTGACATAGGGGGATTTGTTATATCTCAGGATAGGAAGGTCCAAACAAAATTTAGCAAAATGTTGTAGGTAGGGAATAGACTATAGTTTATTTGGTACATTTTTCAGACCCAGAATGTGAAACAGTAACACGTGGAAGTCCGTGCAAGTTCACTATGCTGAATAGTCCCCAAAATAGTCACCTTGGGAAACTCAAACTAAGTACCACTCAGAGAATCCATTTATGCTCTAACTTATGGGGTTAGAAAGAAGAATTATCAGGCTATCATAGTGAGAAGTTTCAAACCTTAAGGATCCAAAACTTTGGAGATACAACAAAATCAATATCAATCATTTTCACAGAAGAAATTGGAATACTAGGGCTTCCTGTTCCAGGAGCTTCTCTCCACTGTTTTCAGAAAAGGAGTACATTGGACAAATCGCCTTGAAGAGGACCATATTTCTATCCAATCAGAGGTTTGAAATCCCAAGTTTTGAAAAGTAGGGTTTCTCTGACAAACCCTAGATCAGCCAGCTCTGGAACCAGGACGAACACCTCAAATCGGTAAGATCTAAATTTTTGCTATTTAGATTTGAGGTTCTCATTTCAAAATGAATAATCACAACAACTTGATGAAAAGCTTGGTGAAGCTGACAAATTCCAAGTATGGAAGTATAGGACCTTCGTGATCCTTGAAGAAATTGACTTGGATCAATATTTCAGTAATAAAGTCCTAGGAGCCAGAGGGAGATGAGGATAAGGCTAGAGCCAAGAGAATCATTGTAGATTCTATTAAAGATCATCTCATCCCTTATGTGTCATCCTTGAAGACACGAAAAGGAAGTGTTTGATGCTATGGCGAAGAAATCGAATAAGAATAATATATTGTTATAACCACCTTGAATGGCCTCCCAAGATCATGGGATTCATTCATTCGAGGAATGCGTGCCAGAAGGAAGTGATTACCTTCAGTAGACTCTAGGAAGAGTGCACACAAGAAGAATCTCGACTCATAATAAGAGAGGAGAAGATGGGAGCAACTGAAGATCAAGCTCTTGCGATTCAAAGAATATCCCTCAAGTGATGAGGAATATGAAGAACTCAATTCTTGAAGAACCTCTTATCCATCTTAGCATTTGGATAAGAAATGATGTGTTATGAATGAAGAAGATGATGAAGATGATGGCTCAAGAAGGTGTCTACCCATGAAACAAATAAAGATAAGTATTCAATTGTCATTTCATGATATTGTTTGGTTATGCATTTATTTATATTCAGTTGATGTGTTATGCAAGTTTGAGTATTTGCATTTATACTACTGAATTGCACATGATGGGTAAGAAGTCAATGATGTTGTACAACATTTGATTACTACTTATCTAGATTGAAACCTCTTTATTGGCATATTAGGAGTAGTACACACTCTTAATAACATTAGGGTAGAATGCATCTAGAAATTANATGGATGAATGTTGTAGCATTGGATAAAATAGTCACATGGCTATGTGACATATATTTGTCACTATTAATATGTTTTGGAAATTATGATATGTTTCTAATCATGAAAATAAACTTGACTTGTAGATCATTCCAAAGAACAAGCAACGACAGTTCAGAAGAGGAACCTGAAGATTCCCGTGTCAAAGACACCATAGTAAAAGAAATAGATTCAGAAGAACATAAAACAAACGGTAGATGAAGAATAATACAATATGAAGAATAGTATGATGATACTTCCAAAGAAAGCAAGAGGCCTCAGACACACTCTAGTTATGTGACACTGTTAGGCAACATCATTGATGCAGATCCTTCCAGCTATGAAGAAGTAGCCAAGAAGAGAGGGAAGGAGAGCACCAATTAAAGAAGAATGGTGTCTAGGATGAGGTATTGCGACATGAAGGAAAGTTCGTAGTGTCTTCCATATGGATCTACAAGATCCAAAATGCAATAGATGGAAACATTGTGGGATACAAGGCAAGATTTGTAGCACGAGGCTTCTCACAGAAAGAAGGCATAGACCACGAAGAGACATTTGTAGCCGCTGGGAGTTGAGACACATGACATGAAGACTCATGTGTGCAAATTAAAGAAGGCCTTGTATGAGCTCAGAAGGCACCCATGGGATAACACATACATGAAGAGCTTGAAGATCACCTAGAGTGATGAAGATATTAACCTTTGCTACAATATTGAATATGAAAGCCTATAAAGGATGATAAGCTCACAGATGGGTGCGAGAATAACTTTTCAAAAAGTTCAAGATAGAGGATATTGGTATCCAGTGACCCTAGATGGATACATAGAATATTAGTAGCAGAGGAAGCTACCTGTCACTCTAGTACAAAATGTTTCAATACATAGAGTATGAAAGGCAGAGGGAGAATGATGCTCCACTTCAGAGGGAGTGACTGCAGTATGATAGGATCGACATATTACTGATGGATCTAGGATTTACTGAGAGTAAAGAGGATTCTAACCTTTGCTTCAAGGTTGAAGGCAGAAGACCAGTGATGCTCCTGTTATATGTCGATTACCTATTCCTGATAGGAAAATAGGAACTCATTATAGATGCAAGAAGGAGACTTGTTGCCGAGTTCAAGATGAAGGAATTGGGTATGATGCACTACTTTATAGGCATGGAGGTGTGGTAGAGTGCAGATGGAATCTCCCTTGGACAAGGGAAGTATGCAGTGGAGATCCTGAAGAGGTTCAGTATGATGGACTGCAAGGCCATGGCCACACCTATGGCATCGAACCCAAAGCTATTAAGTGGTGATTCATCAGAGATGGTTGATGCCATGATGTATCATCAGATTATTTGTTCATTGATGTGCCTAATAGATATGAGACCAGAAACATGCTTTGTTGTAAATGACCTGCCAATTCCCGACGGATCCGTGACTTGCTCACCTTGTTGCAAAGCATGCAGTGAGGTACGTGAAGGGTACAATTGAGTATGGGCTCAAGTATGATACGGATCAGAAGAATAACCTGCATGGCTATGTTGATTCAGATTGGTAGTGCCACTAAGAAGAAGAGCACCTTGGGTTGCTTCTTCAGTTTGAGATCTAGTATGGGTTACTGGTTTGGCAGGATACAATCCTGCATGGCACTCAGCACAGTCGAGGCAAAATATGTTGCGACTTGCTCGGCTATTTGTGAGGTAGTATGTTTCTTTTGAAAGCTACTATTTGATTTGATTGATTTGACTTGCATTTTTGTATGATGCAGAGAGGAGTAGTGATGCTCTAGTGTGTTCTTCAGATAAGGTTCCCTCCAAAGGGAAGGGATGAGTCTAGAAGACACAGATACACATGAGCCTTTTCAACATGGTGGAAGGTTGGGCCTCCCATGGTTGGATGTAAGTGAAGAGTTTTTCCGACATGGTAGAAGGTTGGGCCTCCCATGGTCAGATGTAAGTGCAGAGCCTTTTTGACATGGTGGCAGGCTGGGGCTCCCATGGTCGGATGTAAGTGTCGAGCCTTTTCGACACGGTGGCAGGATGAGCTTCCCATGGTCGGATGTAAGTGCAGAGCCTTTTTGACATGGTAGAAGGCTGAGCCTCCCATGGTCGGATGTAAGTGTCGAGCCTTTCCGACATGGTGGCAGGCTGGGCCTCCCATGTTTGGATGTAAGTGAAGATCCTTTCTGACATGGTGGTAGGCTGGGCCTCCCATGGTCGACTGTAAGTGTAGATTTTTTTCGACACGGTGGTAGGTTGGGCCTCCCATGGTCGGATTTGAGTGCAGAGCCTTTCCGAATGGTGGCAGGCTGGGCCTCCCATGGTCGGATGTAAATGCTGAGCCTTTTCTACATGGTGGTAGGTTGGGCCTCCCATGGTCGGATGTAAGTGCAGAGCATTTTCGACATGGTGGCAGGCTAGGCCTCCCATGGTTGTGATGTAAGTGCTGAGATCCTGTCCGACATGGTGGCAGGCTGGGCCTCCCATGGTCGTTGATGTAAGTGTTGTGTTATGTGTATCTGGAATGTGCTCCATGTGGTGATGAGATAATTTGAAGATGATGAGGTAATAGTAGGGTACACAGGTATTGCAAGGCATGTAATCAGTCCTGGGATGCTCCTTCAGGTTTTGTAGTGGCATATAACCAGTCATGGGAGATCTTGCAGGTTTTGCAAGAGGCATGTAATAAGTCCTAGGATGTACCTACTTGATGGCTTGCTCACAGAGATGATGAATAACTGGTAGAGGGATAGGCATACATCTAGCATGAAAAAGGGCTGGCACTGTAGATGAAGACCTGGCAGAGGACTAGGCCTACATCCAGCATGAAAAAGGGCTGGCACTGTAGAAAATTCTGATGACAGATAGTATGGGACGATGATCAAATTATAAGAAGAGGATGGAAACAAATATGATGAAGAATCTATGAATCCGTGATGATGATGATGATGCGATGAATACCTGACCAGATGTGTTGATGACTGTGTAGAGAGATAATTCCTTCCTAGTTAAGAGGGAGTGTTGATGTATTTGTAACTTCAGAAGATATTCTGATGTATATTATCATTGTATGCTATTGTACCGCCATTGGGGATGTGTGTTACCACTTTACGGGATGTCTAAATTGTATCTATACCTTGAGGTACAACCTCAGTTGCAAGTTGGGGAAATAGTCCCTAGTGTAACATCATGTAATATGTAATTGTGGTATCTCTAGGAGAAGTGGGCACCATGTGAGATGACATGTAGGATCGAGTATTATATTTGGTCAGTGACTTGAAAGGGCATAAATAGGGAGGCACTCTCCCTCATTTATACACACCTCACACACTCTTTAAGGCGTTGGAGAGAGAGAGACACAGTCATAGGGGGAGAGAAATATAACTACTGAACATTTCTTATTACTACTTTTGATCATCTTACTATTTTGAATAAGTTTGTGGGGTTTTCTCCTTTATGGTTTCCCCGATGAAATTATTTGTTTCTTGTGAATTGTTTACATTTTATGCATTTTGCTGTGCTTGTTATTCTTTCAGATAAAGATCCTAGATAATCTAATCAAATATTAAGAAAATATAACAACAACACTTATTTAGGGACTTCAATTTCCCCGTGATGGCATTCCTTACGCATTTTCAATTACCAATTAGATATGATACTAGTACGTGCTTATTAAGTTCACTTCGATAATCCACCTCCACTCACATTTTCGATCACATACATGAGTAGAGAAGGAAACATAGGTTGATTAAGGCTCTTATTATGGATCAATTATTAGATGATTGGTTCACAAAATCTCTTTTCCCACCCATTCTTAGGTTTGTCTCTACAGGAGGTGCTGTTACAAATGAGCAAGCAAATCAGTTGTGCTCAGTACCCGGATTTGGTTTATTCCCAGTCTAAAACTTTATATGACTCGATTACACATGCTTCCTGTCCCACTATTGATCCTTCACGACCTACCACCGAACCTCTTGCTGATGGCATTGTAGGTTCTATGTAAACACAGTCTGCATATAAATCAACAAAACAACAAAGTCAATTGACCTCTCTATCCAGTCAGACTGCTAACAACACCAAACATACTCTTGCTCCTACTAGATCCTCTAAGATGAATGCAGTTCAATCTTCTCAATCAACTTGAGCTAAAAAGACATGCAAGGGAAAATAAAAAAATCCTTCAAACTAGTAGGAAAATACCAAGACACAAAATATCGATGTTGAAACGAAACCTAAGAGGAAGGAAAAGTTTCCTTGCCTCACATGTGAGAGTGACAAGTTTATGAAGGAATGTCCTCATCACAAGGAGGTTAATAAATTCATAACAGGTACATCCACACCGACAATGTTAATTGACCCTTTCCCTTCACAACAACAGTTGGCTGATCATGATTCCTCACAAGGGAATACTTCCTCAACCAAAGAAGTGAAGATGATGTGTAGAGAAATGGTTAACATAACATCAAGTTCATAGAGTTATGACGTGACTCCATAAAATAAGAGTGAAGGGGTTTATAATGATAAACCTTCCCCTTCCACTCCTCCTCTGTCTATTTCCCCTCTTCAAATAGAGAATCCAATTTTTGATTCAGTGTTGCGTCCTCCAAAGAGTACCTTTTGAAAGTCGGTTTTCAATCCCAACACTCGTGCTTCTCAATATTATAATACTGTTGAGGATTTAGCTCAGGCACAATGCGCTATGTCCACTCTTGAAGTGCTCTAAAGTTTTCCCATGAAACAAATAATTTTTTTGTGAACTGTTGGAGCTATAGATCCAGAGACATCCAACATAATCACTTTTCACGTGAAGTATTTTAAATTAATGCTTTCTCACCAACTTGATTTTCAAATCGCTACAAGATTATGTGGGAAAAATATCCATTGTACTGTATTATACAAGGTGCCTCCACATCAATCATGTTCCTATCCTATTAGAGAGTTATTCGTTTTCCTGAAGTCAACCATTCACCAACCACTCTAAAATATTTTGAAGGTAGAGGATTCCAATCTTTTGGACTTTTGTCATATTTATTATCTATAGAATTGGGGGGAAAAGTTGTCTCCATTCATGTGGAAGTAGTCAATGCACCTTTATATTACACTATTTTACTTGGTAGAAACTAGTTTTATGCCATGACCGCAGTTGGATCCACAATTTTCAATTTGGTACAGTTTCCTTACCAAGGAAAAATATTACCATTGACCAACTTGATTTTTGCACCCTTGATGTTAATACAACCTCTGCCAATAATGTTCCTCTTTTAGGACATTCCTTATATTGGCATGAGAGTGTAGGAGTAGGGATCCTTAAGAACTCCTCACTCATGGGAGTAATTCCTTTAACTGCCCCTAATCCTCCATCGCAAGTTGCTATGATAAACATGATTTCTACCATTAGCGAAAGTCCATATAAGGGTAAATTAATTAAAGAAACAACATCCATTAGTTAATATGAGGTTGTCTATAAATCCATCCAATCCACCTCTGACAAATGTACTTCTGATGATTACCTTTTAGTGGCATCATACCCTTACTCTTTGCCATATTTGTTAGACTCTCTGCCATCATCTTTGGATTATCTCCTGCATATTGTTTTGTCCGACGAGTCTATCATGGAGGTGATGTGCTTAGATGAGTAACCTTAGGGTGACCATCATCATCGATCGTATTTCCTCCCAAATTCCCAATTGGTAGAAGACGATTTTGTATCTTTCATTTCATCCAATTTTGTCACAAATCCTCAGTGTCCCATCCTTACACAGAACGCTATCTTTAAGGGAAACTTGAGTAATATTACCCAAACCATTCCAATTGATATATTGGTGAAACCAGGCATCGTTGAACATGTTCACCTGGGCCAAAAATTGTCTCTCACTGAGGTTGAAACTTATATGAACCTGTTCAAAGAATTCCATGATGTTTTCTCTTGGAGATATGAATAAATGCCAAGTATTGATCCTTCTATTGTAGTTGATGAGATAAAAACACACCCCGTGTTAAATTTTCATATGCTAAGCTAGATCATTAGAATTTCATTTCATTTTCATAGCAAAAGCATATAAATAGGATCACTGAAAGATAGACAAGCACAACCATACAAAAGGAACACAAATATTTATCCCG